>VTFQ01000001.1:35698209-36183209 GCA_036281575.1 Ancherythroculter nigrocauda
TATATGAACTGCTGAGACACACCAAGCCAATAGTCATCTGTCGGGTAGCCTAATGTCAGGCACCGTTGGCTATAGTCGGATGTCTGGGTTTTTTGGGCCGATTCAGCATGTTAAATCAGCATAGGGCCGTCAGTGAGAGAGAGAACACTGATTGGCTGTTTAGGTTATGCCAAGTTCACACTACAAGATTTTAAGCCCGATTTAAAAGCAAGTTAGCGAGGTCGGGGGCAAATCAGCACTCACCAATCTTTATGAGTGAACTACTCAATGACAAATCAAAAACGCTCACTGACACCAGAAAAATATCTAGCTAAATATCTGGAGCTGTCAACCGACTCAACATCCTGTGGTGTCACGTGTTGCGATGAGCTACAGCCAATGAGAGCATAGGCGCCGATCCCGAGCACCCATGGAAAAACAGATATTTTAACCAATAATAAAGAATAACGATTGCAGCTTTCAGACACGACTCGTTTTTATAGTTGATAATTGTCGAGAGTGCGTTATTGTAATGCGAGAATGCATCCATGTAACAAATCTCTCCACTCGCAGGCGCATTTCTTTCACTCTAGCACAAAACTAGACGCGTGCTCGCAAGTGTCATGTAGTGTGACTGTGAACACCACAACGACTTCAAGTCTCCACAGCAAGTCATGTAGTCTGAACAGCACAGCGATCTGCCGATGTTTAACCCTTAAATGCATGACTGTTTCCCCAATCATTCTTATATATTTGGGTCTTTGTCGACCCGGATCTATATCTAACACGGAAGGATCTCTACCTGTCGCGATAATATAAAACTCCTCTGATATTAGAGTAACAATTACAGAAGAATAAAATAAAGCATATTTTGTTATGTTTTGGAGCTTGAAAGGGCTCATTTTGAGCAGATGTTTTATACCATCATCACTGTCCTCGTCAGAGCTCATTTCCCAGTACATTCAGCAAATAATAGGCTATTTTTATGTTTGAGGTCACGAATATGAGCCCATTCGCGATCTCAAGCGTATTCTCAAAACTATATAATTTTCAACATCTTCAAAATCAATATTTCGATCACTAACAGCTTCACCAGATCCATCCAGTAACAGTTACAGTCATATTTGATTGCGTTCAGTACTTGCTCTGCAGTAAATCGCTGAGCCATTTCATGTTTTGCTTATTATTTCGTTTTCTGTCTGAGTGAGTCGTCACTTCAGCATTGTGTATCAGACATTGCCACCTTGTGGAGTGAGGTGAATTGTACTTTTTCCGTCATCTAAGATTCAATTATTGTTGTGCAGAAAAAATATTCGTACACTCATACACACCTCGGGTCGTTTGCGACCCTATACAATTTTTACACAAAATGAATGCAAAAATAGGCATTCTTTTATAATTTTATGATTTTTTTCTTGTTATATTCTTTATAATAAATTGATTGAGGAATACCAAGAAGGTTGATGTTTCACTTTAAAAAATGAACGAGGAGGAGGGTAGTGAATGACGTCCCGGGTCACTAAAGACCCGAGGTATGCATTTCAGGGTTAAAGTTGTGTAGTATGAACTAGGCATTATCGAACAAATCAGTGCACGAGAATAAAAGCGAAAGTGATGAAAGCAAGCAAAGAAGTGAAGACGGTACAGACAGAAGGCTGTTATAATTTTACGTCCTCTTACCTGAGCATTCGAATGCACAAATATTTTCATAATAACATTCAGCGACTGGAATGAAGAAAGTGATCAGCATGATTGATATTCAAAAAGCAAGCGCTGCTTTGTTCACGGTTTGTATATCTGCAGCCCTAGTTTGGGTTTTCCTTAATGATACCTGCTGCTATAGAAGGATATTTCCTTACACGCTATTTATGCTAGTTCTTTGACGTTGGCTTGGTGTGTCCCGGCCTTTAAATGAGTGATCTTGAGATGAGTCCCTGCAGACATCCAATTTGACTTTTATATGCTGATGTAATATAAACTTGACAGGTGATTTTTATAAAATATAGTTTGATCACTATATCTTCTCAGTTCACAGTTTGATAAAATGTTAACTTTCCAATAAAAGATGATCAAGTTTTGTTACATTTAATCACCCCTTAACAGATTTTACATATTTCGGTACAATACGCATCACATGAATAACAAGCATCATCGTTTTCAAATACATCAGGTTTCACACTCCACACTACAACATGAAAATGCTGTTTTCAGTCTTATACACTTGGGAAAGCCAAAGCGGAAGGCCAAAGTATCGAGAAAAAGATGTGTTTTCAAATGAATCCAGATTAGTTTAGACGTAGCCTCAATTTTCGGATAAAAGCAGTATTCTTACATCTTACAGCTTAAGGATAAGGAAGAGACAGCAACCGACAAGACAACACAAACATCATCAGTGGTGCCTCTGGAGAACTGAGGCCCTCCCTCCCTCCCTCCCTCCGGGTGCTGCCGCTACGTCTCTGAGACTCACTCCCACCAAATAAAAATGTCTTGGACTGCAACTACATTAACAGGGATGGAGGGGACAGATTTTAGACACATAAAAAGAATGAACCACCCTAGAGCAAGCTGCAGCAGGCGAGGAGCAGTAGACCATAAGCATGAAACTTGGTGCAAACAGTGTTTTGGCAGGCGTCTGTGCAGAGGGAGCAGGGGCTGGACTCTGCGCAAAACACCTCGGAGGAGGAAGCACAAAGAGAGAAACGACTGCATCCATGAACTTTTTCAGCAGGTCCTCCATGTATCGATGTATTGACGTCTTTGTGTGGTGCATGGGCGTTGGCGGCAAAGACTATTAGCTGAGAGAAAGCTACAAATAGCAGAGCAATTGACGGGTCTCCAAATGACTGGGAAGATAAACAGATGCATTCATGCGCAGCACACAAAATGGTTTCTCTGTATCTCAAACCATTATTTTATTTTCACAACAACAACTGGGTAATAATCTATGGAGGTAATGCTAGGAATCACATAGCTTGTGTTATTCATTTTTAGATATTTTATTTATTAAAAAAATTTCTTATTCTTAACTTCATGGTGATGTCCCTACATATATTATTAAAAATACTAGCTATACTAACTACTGTACAGCCAGATCACTCATTAAATTCAACAAAGGTTCAAGATTTGAATGGCCTTGTTAGCCCCTGCTGGTAGATGCTGTAACTACACCATCAGGCAGTAAAAAGCATATTTGTCCATTCAAATGCACTACTGTTAGTAGGGTTTTTTAATAATTTTATTCAGTAAGGATGTATTAAATTAGTAATACATCCTTAATAATCCAGGAAATGACCTCCATTCCAATGTAAATGCTAAATTAAGTATTTATTTTCAAAAGAAATCCATTAAAAGGTTAATGTTGGTCAATCAAACAATGTGTGGTCAAAAGCTGTTTGCTTTCTCCACCTTCACACCTTCACCTGATTCCAATATGCCCTCTTCCTTATACAGAGTCACCTTACAAAATAAAAGTCATCTTTAAATTAATCAAAAACATATTAAATCATAGTTTAAGTCAACACACTAGTTAATACACTTAAAACATTCAAACTTAAATGGCTCCAACAACAACTGCTTTAAACATTAATAATGAGAAATGCTTCTTGAGCAGCAAATCATCATATTAGAATGATTTCTGAAGGATCATGTGACACTGAAGACTGGAGTAATGATTCAGCATAAAATTCAGCTTTGACATCACAGGAATAAATTTAAAAAAATATCAAGATAAAAAACAATTATTTTAAATAAATTAATAATACATTTAAAATAACATTTCACAATATTACTGTTTTACTGTATTTTTATTAAATAAATGCAGTCTTGGTGAACATAAGATACTTTTAAAAAAAACTGTGTGGGATCATTTTATAAAAGTTATAACACAGAAAACACATTATATTATATTATAATAGATGCATTTTGTGCCATAGATTATATGTTAATAATTTTATTGCCAATGATATTTTTATAATATAATATACACAAACAAGACATATACATACATATATTATATATATATATATATATATATATATATATACACACACACTGATCAGGCATTATGACCATTATGACCACCTTCCTAATATTGTGTTGGTCCCCCTTTTGCTGCCAAAACAGCCCTGATCCATCGAGGCATGGACTCCACTAAACCTGAACCTGAAGGTGTGCTGTGGTATCTGGTATCAAGATGTTAGCAGCAGATCCTCCAGCAGTCCTGTAAGTTGTGAGGTGGAGCCTCCATGGATTGGACTTGTTTGTTCAGCACATCCCAGAGATGCTCGATTGGATTGAGATCTGGGGAATTTGGAGGCCAAGTCAACACCTCAAACTCGTTGTTGTGCTCCTCAAACTGTTCCTGAACCATTTTTGCTTTGTGGCAGGAGCATTATTCTGCTGAAAGAGGCCACAGCCACCAGGGAATACCGTTTCCATGAAAGGACGTACATGGTCTGCAACATTGCTTAGGTAGGTGGTACGTGTCAAAGTAACATCCACATGGATGGCAGGACCCAAGGTTTCCCAGCAGAACATTGCCCAAAGCATCACACTGCCTCCGCTGGCTTGCCTTCTTCCCATAATGCATCCTGGTGCCATGTGTTCCCCAGGTAAGCGACGCACCCAGCCATCCACGTGATGTAAAAGAAAACGTGATTCATCAGACCAGGCCACCTTCTTCCATTGCTCCGTGGCTCCAGTTCTGATGCTCACGTGGTGCTTTCGGCAGTGGACAGGGGTCAGCATGGGCACCCTGACTGATCTGCAGCTATGCAGCTCCATACACAACAAACTGCGATGCACTGTGTATTCTGACACCTGTCTATCAGAACCAGCATTTGAGCAACAGTAGCTCGTCTGTTGGATCGGACCACACGGGCCAGCCTTCGCTTTTGGATACTAGCCATCACAACTTAGCCCTTGTCAAACTCGCTCAAATCCTTACGCTTGCCTTTTCCTGCTTCTAACACATCAACTTTGAGGACAAAATGTTCACTTGCTGTCTAATATATCCCACCCACTAACTTTACCTGTCAGTGGTCATAATGTTATGCCTGATCGGTGTGTGTGTGTGTGTGTGTGTATATTATATATATATATGTATATATATACATACAGGGGTGCACATAACTTTTTTGGTCTGGTTCTCAAGGGAGCACCTGGAGATGTTGCTTGGTACTCACACTTTACGCGACACACTCCTGAGCTGGAGTGTGTCGCTCTCTCTTCTTCCACTTTTAAAATCGTTCGAATGTGTTAATTGGCAAGACAAAACACATCCAAATGATAAATTTTCATTCTATGATGGTTAAATTTAGCAGTTAAACCACGAATCACATGCGTGCCGAACCACTGGACTTTATTCATACGGATCATATCTTACCAGAGATGGAGAAAAATCTTACTCCAGTAAGTAAACATTACCCTGTGAACCAGTCCCCAAAAATGTTTTCTGGTGTGCATCATTTATTTTTTACAGTGCATGCATACCTGCGTACCACTTATGTGCGCCCCTGTATATATATAAGGCCTGTATATGCATAAGGTCACACGGAAAAAAAAAAATGCTTGCAAACAGACAAGAGCGTCATGTAATTTTTGACTCTAACTGCATGAATTCTCCTTCCTACACCTTCCCGCTCAGAGTACATTCAGTAATGTTTTGTTATTCCCTTCGAAGCAGTGAGCGAGAGAATATGTCATTGTTCATCATTAAATGACACTTGACTTCTGCCACAATGTAGTTTGCCTCGTCTACTTTATTAATATTTTGTCACCACCCTTCTTTCATATTGCCTTTTTGTCAAGCACAGCAACGGACAACCGCATTCCTGGAAATGAGTTATGCAAATAGAACGCTGCAACACACTGATACGTGGACGGCACCATGAGCGCTCCCGACGCATGTAGCAATAAAGAGCGCCTGACAAAGAAAAGGATCAGTCGTGGAAGGCCGACTGACGTTACTGCCTGGGGCGAAAGAGAATGAACGAGTGAATCATGGCTCTCTGCCGATCCTCCCCTAAAGATGGTAATCTACTGTAAATCAATGAGCACCCATACCGGCTACACATCCCGACGCTGACACAGCTTAATTACCGGCCAGGTCCGGCCTTAAATCACACCAAATGAGATCAAATAAATAATGACCGGTTTAAGTGTTGCTGTCCAGGGGTCTCTGTCAAAATCGGCAAGTGCAAATGAGTTGCAAATTTATGGAGATACAACAAGCTCTGGAGGAACATCCTGCACTCGGGTTGACAAATTGAAAAGGGGGGAATGCCCAGGAACCATGTTTCTTGCTGCCAAATAAGACAGTTAATCTGCACAGACTCTCTCAGGCTGCTTAATTCCCTATAAAACCCTATAAAACCATATTTTTTTGCACTCACACTCCTCTGAGTTTAATTTCGAGATCTCAGATGACAGCCAATACAACAGGCTGTGTTTTTCCTCAGCAGGCCGATAGCTTTCAGTCAGCGTGCAATAAAAAGGGTATTTATGAACGGGAACACACTCTCTCTGTCTCGCTGGGATGTCTTGATGTTTCTGGTACTATAAAGTGGAACATGGACTATTTCCTGGGAGAAGTGAAGATTTTAAGCTCACGTCCATACCCTCTTCTTCACATCTGGAGCAATTACAGGGAATTTATAAAACGCTCTCAAACCCTCATTCCACCATGATAGAACGCCTGTTGACAACTTGATTTAGATTTTTTGCTCCAATGGATGCTGAGCATAAAGTTTGTCAAGCAGGCTGCAAACTCAATTTGCAGAACTCTTCATTGATTTTTTTCTCCACACATTGGGAAATGATTTGTGGGCACTTCAGTTGCTTTAAAAAATCAGATCAGATATTGTTTTTCAAGGAGTCGCACCAGTGTTTCTGCGGCTGAGAGCTTTATTGGGTCATAGTGCTGTCTCTCTAGTGCACATTTAAGGGATTGAACCTATACAGTAATAAAATATCGCTAGTACTCCCATTTCGGACTATCACCCGTGAAAGTTACTCCCTGTTGAAGACTTCAAGCTGAACAGTTACTCACAATCTTGACAGCAGTGGAGAGTGGGGTATAAGTTGTGTCTTTTTTATATGTTATCCTTTAGTCAAGAAGAAATGAGAAATTAATACAGATATATTCTACAGTTCAAAAGTTTGGTAAGGATTTTGTTGTTTATTTTTGAAAGAAATCTCTTATGCTCACTAAGGCTGCATTAATTTGATCAAAATACACTAAAAACAGTTTTATGAAATGTTAGTACAATTTAAAATAAGCTTTATCATTTAATCATTACATCAATCCTCAGTGTCAAATGATCTTTCAGAAATCATTCTAATATGATGATTTGCTGCTCAAGAGACATTTCTTATTATTATCCATGTTAAAAATGGTTCTGGGGCCAGTTGCACCAGCTGTGCGCAAGTTACAACGTAGACTAGTTTTGACGTAAATGGGCACTAAGTTACAACTTACGCACTACTAAATATTTTTGTGTTGCACCATTAAACTTAGTTGAAGCGTAACTCTACGTATACACTAAATATTTACGGAAGCCTCCTATCAGGAGTAACGGTTGGAATAAAATAGCAGACTGACTGAACTGCATCAATAAGCTCTTGTTTTACCTGACAGACTTCATTCTTTACACATATATGATGCTGCTGACATTTACACTCTCTTAAATTTTAAGAGAGAGAACATCATGTGAAAAGATTACTTTGTTAGACACTCTTCAACACGAACCCGTTAAACAGCGCGCCGCTGTGTGCATCGGTCCTATCACTCCGTGTTGTGCATGTCAAATAAAATCAGTCATAATCAATAAATGTAATTTCTTATGTTTTTGTTGTTGTTGTTGTTGTTGTTGTTGTTGTTGTTTCAGTATTTATTTATTGATCCTTATTAATTTCGTTTCAAATACAGTTTCTGAATGTTATTTACATATAAAAACATTTATGATTAAGTAGTAGGCTATTATATTTAATGGGAACTTATTTTTACTGTTAGCTACGTGAGGCAAAATAAGTCAGAATGAAGGATAAACTGAAATTCACGGAATTTTAACAACTTCTGCTCCTGTATTTGAAGGATCACTGAGGGTAAACGTCATATTATGCGACTACGCATTACTTTACGGAGACCTTACGAGCTACTAGCTACGTTCTGCCTTAAGAACAAATGGTGCAACCGAATAAAGTACAGAGTTAGTTACAAACTAGCTAGTAGTTACTAAGCCACTAGTGTGGACTTTACGTTACAATTTAAGAAAGAACTTACGAATGGCTGGTGCAACCCTACCCTGCTGCTTAATATTTTGTGGAAACCATGACACTTTTCTCAGGATTCACTTTTTTAGAACATTCAAAAGAACAGTATTTATTTGAAATTAATTTTGTAGCAAAGTAAAAGGGCCCGTTTACACTAGTGCGTTTTCGTGTTAAAACGCATAAGTTATGCTATGGTTACGCCTGTCGTTTACACTACGCCGGCGTTTTCGAGACTTTCGAAAACACTGCAGACCCCATTTTAGTTTGAAAACGCCAGGGTTGCATTTCAGTATAAATGGACCAAAACGTCTCGGGTTACTTGTGTAACCCTGGTTCCCTGAATAAGGGAAAAGACGCTACGTCATATGACGGAGAGGGTTCCCATAGCGGCGACAGTTCCCATGAAAGGGAACAGAGATTTTTGAAAATGATGGCATGGCTGCCCGCGTTTGCTTTGCGTATCCTTGATAACCATGTAAACAATATGGAGACTGAACTGAAATCTTTGGTGGCTTTGTTGTCATTTTTAGCAGCCATTGTTCGGTTAGACACTGAATTTTTTTTAATACTGCAGCTATACGCAAGAGGCAACTGTTTCCACTTGTATGCGCATACCCAGTGTGAGCGGTCCTGTAACATGCATTTTCAGTCGTGTGGTGTAGACAGAGATCGTTTCTGAAACGCTGTGGAAACGCCAGTGTAGATGAGAATCATTTTCATTTTAAAATGCTGTTTTAAAACTAAAACGCACTAGTGTAAACGGGGCCTTAAAAGTCTTTACTGTCACTTTTGTTCAATTCATGCATTCTTCCTTTTTTTAAAAAAAAAAAGACCATATGTTTATACAAGACAAATATTAACACTCAAATGTAATTAAATAATTTACTATGCATTGTCTATTCAAAAGGATTGTTTTTACTTCATATTATGCACATTCTCTTAAATATTATTAAAAATATTAAACTAGCCATGGATATTCAGTATATTTTAATGTAGTATTTTTTCTTTTTTTTTCTTTTTAGAAAAAAGTAAAATGATTGGACTAAAAATTTGTATATGTACCACAATTTTATGGGAAAATATTGTGTTAAAATGTTGTTGTTTTTTTAGTGCCCCCTCAAATTCAAGACTGATGTGATCAATGACATTTGTTACGTCCCAGTCTAGGAGTGTTGAGGAGTAACATAAATGAAGAACGTCACATGTGGAAAGATTTGTGTTTATTGTAGGAGCTTAGCAGTTTTTTTGTTTTCAATCCACTATTAGCTTCAGGAATGGGCATAAACCAAAATAACAAACAAAACAGAACCTAACTATTTTTAAAAGTCTACCTTAGCCTAACAAAGAAAAAATTAACAAAAATACACCCCACTTCCCTGTCTCCCTATCTGCTCAAAAACAGGAGAAAATAATTCTAAACAAAATAGGTGTCCACTCCCTACAAGTGTGGCGTAGCTCTATTTACAGATTACCTTTTAATACCGACACATTTTAACCAAATAAGACAAACTCCTACTGAATAGTTACGTTTACAGATTACCTTTTAATACCGACATAGAACTAGTAGAATAAATAACCAAAGACAGATATGGTGGGAAAAACAGTGAAACAATATCGTAAGGCATACAACAGGCTGGAGCATTATAGTCCACTTTACAACAAGCCGGAGGAACGTTGACAACAACGCGTTCTCCCGGCAGAACACACACACCGAGCCGCGCCTCTCTTGCATTGCGCAGAAGCGCGTTTTTAAAGGATGCGATGACGAGAGAGGAGCCAATCCGCTTTCCCAGATGATTAGAAGCCGGAACCTGGAGCCATGATGAGCAAGAAACTCAAAAAGAAAAAAAAACATAAACACTAATCACAGTAGAATATTACATACGTCCGAGGACGTAACACATTGTATTTCCTGGATCTATACACTGATCACAACTGATTAGTAATGTATCCAGCTTATCCACTGACAAATCTTACCTCGCTCTCCCCTGTCTGAGAAGTTATGCGTATGCTGTGATCGACATTGACACTTGAACACATGGACTCTGGAGTAGCTGTGTTTAAAAAATCATTTGTGGTTGCTTAAGTGACAAAGGAAACTTGCTAAGGGATATAATGATTCATCTTCCTCCTGAAGACAGAAGGACCGAACAGCTGTTTCCTCTCAGGAGGCTGGAGCCAGGAGCCCCATGCGGAATCGCCCGGCTTTTTGTAGGCATAATCACAAACAGTAGGACCAGTAATCCATTGTCAGTGGACAAATGACCCCAGAAGTGCAATTACAGCTGCACCGACCTCAACTCTTCTCACCTAAAACACTTGACCTGAATTTAAAAATGCAGTCATTGCTCTCCACTCACTTATTCTTTTCACGCCAACTTTCCAATGGCCCGTCATACATAACAATAATGAAACACTTATCCAGCAGACACAAATAAAGTGTACCAAAAGTCCTTTCATCTGCCCTGTGGGTCATTAAAAACGCCTAAGGAAATGCTCGTGCCCTCATTTATCCGTTAATCCGCTTTAATTAATTCCCTTTCATTTACCTTGGTTAGCAAGAATCAATAGTGCAGGTTGCACTTAATTTGACAAATGTTCTTTCTCTTAATCCCACAGTGCCTTAATGGATTTGTGGGGGTCTTTCCTTAAAGTGTGCTGTGTTCTTAATGAGTCGGGCCATTGATCTACCCAGACTTCTAAAAATTTGCAAGCCCCTCAATTTACTGCTATGGGCATAATCATAAGGATGGCAGGGACACGTCCAATTTCAGAAAAGCGAAAATGTCCTAACCAACACTGCACTAGCAGAGACCGTGCCAAAAGAGCCTGCCACTGACGACAGAAAATATTAATATGTAATGTAATAAATTTAAGAGGAGATATATAGATAATATAAGTCATATTTTATATATGTGGTGCAGAAAAAAACGTATAAAATGAGAATTGTGATATGAGGAAATATTGTTATTTTGACTGTATTACCAGACTTCCACGCAATGCCATTTTCTAAACCATCTGAATATGATCATCAAGGTCCTGTGACTCACTGCTTTAAGCACTAAAAATTATCATCTCTGCCTCCTTGCAATATGTCTCTATCCACATTCAAATCAAACCTACACCCTTAGGCATCATAAGTTCTTTCTCTTGGAACAAAAAAGCACCTGCGCCTTAAATGCACCTGTTTCACGTACTAATGTACAACACATGTTTCATGCCGTGGGTGTATAGATCAAAAGTGTGGGATGTGGTGCCTTGAGAGTCAAGAGTTATTTTTTTTTTTTTAAATACTGAAATTGTATTATTATAAATAGTACTAAGATGTTATCCTATTATTATTATTTTTATTATTTATTTAAAAAAAAAAAAAAAAAAAACATAACGATAAATTAATAGTATACTGTTGAAAAGTTTGGGGTTGGTAAGATTTTTTTTATGTTTCTAAAAGAAGTCTCTTATGCTCACCATGGCTGCATTTATTTGAAACAACAAATACAGTAAAAAATAGAAATAATGTTAACATTTAAAATAACAGTTTTCATTTTTAATCTATTTTAAAATGTAATTTATTCCTGTGATCATGCAAAGCTGAATTTCAGCAGTCATTACTATTATCAATTTTCGGTTACACTTTATTTTAAGGTGTCTTTGTTACACTGTAATTATACATTTAAGTACTGAGTAATATTAAGTAACTACATGTACTTACTATAGGGTTAGGATTAGGGTTTGGTTTGGTTTGGTTTGGTTTGGTTTGGTTTAGGGTTAGTTGCATGTAATTATGCATAATTTATAGTTATTACTATAGTAACTACATGTAACATATGTAACAATGACACTGTAAATAAAGTGCTACCCAATTTTCTTATTATTCAATGTTATTGAATAATACTGTTATTAAATCATTGTTGAAAATATTGTTTTTGTGGAAACAGTAACACATTTAGGGATTCTTTGATGAAAACAAAGCTCAAGAGAACAGCACTTATTTGAAACAGAAATCTTTTGAAACCTTATAAATGTTTTTATTGTCAATTTTGATCTAATTTAATGCATCCTTGCTAAATAATCTTAATGACCCCAAACTTATGAATGGTATAGTATGTGCATTTTATATATATAAATCAATGTTTATGTGAATAAAAGCCTAAAGTAAATCTGTTCATCAAAGCAATCGTGTCTCTTCAGAAAATTTTGACTAAACCGCTCAATTCATATGGATTAGTTTTACGATCTATTTATGAACTTTTTAAAGCGTCAAAGTGGTAGTTGTGTCGCTGTCAATGTAGGGACAGAAACCTCACAGATTTCATCAATGATTTGTGTTCTGAAGGTGGAACGACATGAGGTTGAGTAATTAATTACAGAATTTTCAATTTTTGGGTGAATTAACCCTTTAAATGTCTTGACATCAGCAATGCAGCAACACCATCCAATGCATTAGATTAGCTGTTCACATTCATTTAGGCTATGTGTTCTTTGTGGATTGTTTGCAAGTTATTTGCACTTTTAAGTCACTTGCATCAAATCGAAATCTACAATATTTGGTCCAAATTCATCTGTCAGCTAAAATGGGCAGCTTGTGTGACTCATCTTCTAAAACCATGAACAAAACTACAAAAAAGTCAAAGAAAACACAAACCAGGCCACATACAGGTTAATAAATCATTTGTGTTGTAGATATTTTACATAGAAAATAAAATCACCAGAGTTAATAAAGAGGTGCTAAACATTTGTTTGGCTCTTGACATAACTTGCCCTTTAATAACAAGCAAAAAGCGTACACACTTTTTGCATGTACGTTTCAAGTATAAGGAAACCTTTGATTGTACATGCTCAGTGCTCACAGTTATACATGGTTTTCTCAAAACTTAAAAAGCCAGTCCCAAAGGTTTCAATTAGGAAAGCGTGAGGCATCCTAGTGTATTCAGTCTAATAGTAAAGACTGATCTCCTGAGTGTTGGATAAGGGCACCACTGGTAGTGTTGCTCTCTCTCTAACTCGGGTTAATTGGGTTCGTCTCAGCTTTTGCCAAAGAGAACAGAGAGGGAGCAGGAAAAATCCCCTTATTGTGAGCTGAAGTTGTTATCCAAGTGTGGAATTCAAATGTGTATTTGTCAGTTCCAGATGCATGCCTTAATATTCCATGTAGGTTCAAAGCAGTGTCAGATACTCAACCCTGAAAGTAGGGCTGCTTGTTGAAGGCCATTTCAACCATTTTTGGACTTCATTATTTCTCTGTGTGAGTACACAGAAGCAGGGGCTTAGCTGAGCACAGACCCTTAAGGAATGGCACTTTAAAACTTTAAGTTTTCACAAGAAGATTTCAAAGTATCGACCCCTCACCGATCCGGTGTTTTGTCACAACATATTACAGGTCTATCCAGAAGCACTTTATGTATTCTAGAGTCTTGCTTAAGCATAGTAACCCATGTGATCCAGCCTTACAAATTACCATTGTTTGATGCAAAAGCAACTCCAGTACGTGGACCACCAATTTGAAGTTATTTCCTGCCACAAACAATCCAAAGCAAAAAAAAGATGGGCAGAAATAAAGAGACCTTTCATATTTAATATTGTGCCCTGAAGCCTGAAATTTGGTGTGCTCAAATCATAAAATCTGCATTTAGCATTCAATAAGCACTCTCGACATGATTTCAAAGTGTAGTCTGAAATAAATCAAGTCAAAAGTCTGACTTTGAGCAATGGAAATCCAGATTTGTCACTTTCCAATGATGGCTCATATTACAGCCAGTTGCACCTCAGCCTCACTGACACTTCATTCATATTTTACACCTCATTCAGCAACCCAGTAATCAAACATAAATTTGCATCTGATGCAAATTCTAATCAAATATTTTAAAAGTATCTTGTGTTTGGAACACAAAACGAGTGATAGAGCAGAATGCCCATGCTACTCTTCCATACAACAAAACTGAAATGTTGACCACTTTCACTCTATGGAAAAGAGCAGTTTTGACAATTCTTCCTTTGTGTTTCATCTAAATACAGAAGTGAGTCCCCTAAATTACCATTCCATATGTATACGGAACACGACTCACTCACTAACAAATTATGATTTCAAGTGTTGCCACAACAAGTGTTGCCATATCTATTTATTATTAGTGCTTTTGAGCTTGCTGTTTGAACATGGCTCATAAAGTGATCCACTTTATGGAGTTAATAAAATAGGCAGGTGCGGGTCATGACACTTTGGTCTTGTTTCTAATGTTTTTGTTGTTGTTGTTGTTTTCTAGGAAGATCTGGCAACACAAATGAGTTCCTCTTTTCAGAGATGACTTTGCCTCTACCCTGTTTTCCTGCACTGCACACACACAGAATAGAGTACATTTCTGATGTGCATTTAAATATGTCATTAAAGGGTTAGTTCACCTAAAAATGAAAATTCGGTCATTAATTACTCACCCTCATGCCGTTCCACACGCGTAAGACCTTCATTCATCTTCAGAACACAAATTAAGATATTTTTGATAAAATCCGATGGCTCAGAGAGGCCTCTATTGACAGCAAGATAATTTACACCAGAAAGCTACTAAAGACAAATTTAAATCAGTTCATGTGACTACAGTGGTTCAACATTAATGTTATGAAGTGACAAGAATACTTTTTGTGCACCAAAAAACAAAAACGACTTTATTCAACAATATCTAGTGATGGGCGATTTCAAAACACTGCTTCATGAAGCTTTACGAATCTTTTATTTCGAGTCAGTGATTCAGAGCGCGTATCAAACTGCCAAAGTCACATGATTTCGGTAAACGAGGCTTTGTTACGTCATAAGTATTTCGAAATTTCAACGGTTCACCACTGGGGGGCATGACTTTGGCAATTTGATACATGCTTTGAACCACTGATTCGAAACAAAAGATTTATAAAGCTTGTTTTGAAATCGCCCATCACTAGATATTGTTAAATAAAGTCATTATTTTGTTTTTTGGCGCACAAAAAGTATTGTCGTCGCTTCATAACATTAAGGTTGAACCACTGTCGTCACATGAACTGTTTTAAATATGTCTTTAGTAGCTCTCTGATTAATTAATGACATGGGTGAACTTACCTTTTAAGAATTTATTGTTCAGTTTGGTTCCATACACACTATGTAGAATTTTTGTAAATGCAGTTGTCACTTCCTGCATTCTTCGGGAGTTAATTCAGTTGTAGAATGCAGTAAAACTACCGTAAATTACTAAACTTGAACTGTGTGTGTACAGAAAGGGATTAAGCGCTAAAAGGTGAAGTGACAACCGAATTTAGCTGCAGTGTGTACATGGCTGATGACACAGTTTCTATTTTTTGGTGAACTACAGGTATCCCATTAATACTACAAGTGCTTGCCACTCAGAAAGAGCATTATAAATGACATTCTATTAGTGGAAACCTTAAAACATCTCCTTATAGAAGTGTTGTTTTTACCTTGAGGTGCAGTGTGAAATGACACAATGGCACATGTTATGCATATATACGGTTTACCATCAGAACAACTCTGAGCGATGGTTGTTATTTTGGTGATAACAGAGTGATAATTATTCAAGCCTTAGGAATCCCTCGTTAGATAGACGAACCACTAATGAGAAGCATACCACAAACCTGAGACTTCCCACAAAACACTAAAAATCACAGAGGTAGAAAACAACACCCATGTTAAAATGGAAGTCAAATGCAAATCAAAGGAACAACATCTCGGTAGGTAGATTACTGCACGGATCACAAAAAACAAACGGCTGCTTTCGCAACCAAAGAAATGACTTGACTTCCATCTTTAATGCATTCTCTTGATTAGTATGGGGCAGAGGCTGTTAGGGTTTTTGGCAGGAGCTGAATTAAATGTAGATGGGAGGGTGTGGAGATGCTCCAGTCTGAATAACTGCAGATGCCAAAAAGAGGCAGGCAGAGAGGGAGGCATATAATCTAAGTCATTATCAGACCTAAATGGACAGAATGTGCAACCATCTCAAACGAACAAAGTGATTTCACAGATCGCTGGTGCCCTTTTCTGGGGATGGCAAATAAATGGCGCCACTATATATTTCCCCCCCTCCACTGTGTAAGTTCTCCATAGTGCAGTTATACAGAGAGCAGTGACCTCCCATCAGGGCGACCCAATCATCTCACACCGCACCTAAATGGAGTTCAGTGATGGAGGCTGTGCTGATGAAATACTGAGTGTAGCTTTCTTTATCAATAAAGGGATCGTCCTGTAGGGTGACGGTATTGGTGATAATGGGATGTGCATCTAATGCTCAGTGCATCAACAAACTCGACTGAGGATATAATGACTTTAGATGAGGTCAGGTTGTGAGGTTATGGGAATAGTTCACATGAAAATGACATTTCTGTCATCATGTACTACTCATCCTCAGGTAGTTTCCAAATCCTCACTATTTTCTGTATTCTGTGGAACACTAAAGGAGAATTTTTTAATAATGTGCTGGGGAGTCTGCTATGTATTTTCTACTGCACAAGAAGAGTGATCAACGAGCAATTGGATAGTCCTTCAACCAATCAGATCAACGATCCAGCTGACGTACTTTGCAGAGTGACGCGAAAACTCGAGACAGGTTTAGTTTGTATTGGTTTGTAGCATTGATCAGAAGCAGAAGCGATTTTTGCAGATTGTGCAAAAAAAAAAAAAACATGAAAGTGAGTGGTATTTACACCCACTCGAGTGATTTGTTTGCTAAACTAAAGAAGTCATTCAGCATCGTCAAGAGGTTAAAAGGAATTGGATTGACGGTCGTGCTTGCCGTCACTTCTCTATCGTCATCGTGTTATACCCGCCAATAGCGAGCAAGGTGGATAAGCCAGTCTGTGATTGGTTCCCCCAAAAGTGTAACAGAAGCAGTAGAAATGAATGTATGGGTTTCCAGACTGAGTTGCCGGGCGAAAAATCAAATCGCTGGCAGATCAGGCTGGGTTTACCCAGTCTACTCTTTTCCATGAAGCTAGAATGATTCAAAAAGGATGCAAAAACACTAAAGCATATATTCTGAATGCATTTTTTATGAACATAAGCTGATATGAATCTCAGAGATGTTCAATTTTCAAAGCATTAAAAAAAAAAATGTAATACTTTCCCACTAGCCCACTACAGTAAATTACTCAAACCCATGATGGATTTTGACTCCATGATCACATCAATAAATTGGTTTTAAAATAAATTGGTTATGTCCTTGTCAATAATTGAAATGAAAACCTGAAAGTTTCATATATGCTTTGTCCACATACTGTACATGTAAGACATATAATGATCCAGTTAGAAGTACAAGCTGTAATTGTGGATACAGGGTGATTTGAATCCAAGAAAATAGAGGTAGGAAGTATGTTTCTGTTTGATAACAAACTCAAAGAAACAGAGATATTGATACACAAATGTCTGAAGGCATTTCAAGTACTATTATCGCTGCCAGTAATTACAGACTCTAATTGTAAAGAAACATCAAACCAGCCCACCTTATTATAAAGCATTAATGAGTATTCACAGTAATATCTAATTCAGATGATTATATTATCACAGATATGAATGTTGATGAGAACAAATTTAATTTTCCTACTACACCAAATCTAATCTGCCGTGATTAAGCTTTATTAGAATGTAAAATGAGCACAGACGATCCTATATAATCTTTTTTCCAGGGCAAATTAAATATTTTCCTTTGTAAATAAATTGGCAGTATATTTTGCCTTATGCTTCAAATTGAGAATGTCCTTCAAAACATTTGGTCACAGTTAATGATGACACTGGGTCACTGCTTCATATTGCTTGAAGTGTATAAAGGGTTATGCAGTCATTTGCTTTGCTATGTAGCAACGTTTGTTTTTCTTTGCACTAAGTATTGATTTTTTTCCTGACATCATTTTTTAAAGTGGTTTCTGATCCCCTTTTGTCTTTAGAGCCTCGTGTCTCAAAGCTTTCAGAAACTGCCAAATGCTTTGAACTTTTTTCTAGGTAGAGTCTGACATGTCTGCAACACCAAAACAAAACGTCCATGTAGAATTCCACACCTTCAACAGATGCTTCTAACAGATGAATACAGTCATGAAATGTTTTTTCCGCTCATTGACTGGGTCCAGACATGTATCGTTATCCAGGAGGAACAAAGCATGTAGCTTTTAGCCTAAAATCAAATATAAAAGAAAGTCAAAAATAAAAAAAGGTTAAATTTGCAATGAACGTGCTGGATGATGAATAAGACAGACAAACCACTCTGGAACTGCAGAATATTATATTGTATTATATTGTATTGTACACTGAAAAAAAAAAGATTTTTGCTGCTTGTTCAAATTACTTAATTAAAATGAGCTAAAGCAACACAATTCCATGCATTTTGTCCTAACTTAATTTCATTGTGTTCAATCAACTTAAATATATCTAATATTGAAGTTCACTTAATCCGTTTGTGTTGGGATTACATGAATGAATTTTGTTCCATTAACTGATAATGGGCGGTGCTTGTTAGTTCCCAGCATGCATTGCAGATGGCTGGATCAAGAGAGAAAATGTTTAAAAATTTGATGTTATTTTATGTGTTTTGCAGTAAGATGAAAACAGGTGATGCTTGATGGTGTTTAATAGTGTTCAGTTACTTATATTGGAATTATTAGAATGTTTTAAATTTCACAGTGTTACCATTGTGCAAAAGAGTGGCACATTTGCTTAGGTTGTCGTCTATGGTGCCTCACATTCAATTTCTGCTTTATGCAATAAGTTAACGTTTAACATGTTACTATGTGCACTATTGTTAGTTAATAGGCTGTTGACTGCTTAGTGCAGTCTAATGATTCAATAACATAACACATATATGAAGCTGAATTGAATGGAAGGACATATTGAATGTATGTTATGGATGAATGAATCATGAACCAATAAGCCTCACAAAATTCACTTTGAGACTAAGTTAGGTCATTTAAAAATTACTTAATTTCATCATGTTGAAGTTACATTAACAAATTATATTTGTGTAACTTGATTTATGTGGGACTAATGTACACTATTAAATCATGAAAATTCAACACACTTTTTTTCCAGTGTATTGTATAATACTCAATTTCAATGAAAGCTTGTTAAAAATAAATGAAGCTAAATTAGACAAAAAAAAAAATCTTTATTTCTCAAAATTATGGGTTTTTAACTCACAATTCAGATTTTTTTCTCAGAGTTGTTAGATTTCGGCCGTGTCCGAAATCGCCCCCTATACCCTTAAATAGGGCTATGTGAGGAAACAGCCATTTGTAGTGGTGTCCAAAACCATAGTGGACGTTATCGAGTGCCAGGGGCGTAGTTTGCGGGGGGGATGGGGGGAGGTAACCCCCCCAATATTCAAATCCACCAGTTACAACCCCCCCAATATTTCAACATGAAAATCACAGTAGATCTATACTAAAATACGTATAATTCATTTATTTTGTAACAATAATTTTGTTTCTAATCGAATATGAGTTTGATATAATAAATTAGTCAAAAAAATACCTCCACTTCCATTGAACCGATTGGTAACGGCCAACCAATGCGCGTCGCACTTTCACCAAAACAACGCGAGTGGCGCTCTACTGTTTCAATGGAGAGCACGGGTAGGGTAGCACCAAAAAAAGAAGAGAACCGCTGCCCAGCCGACTATATTAAACTTCTGTTCAAAGAGGGACGTTAAAAAGAATTAAGCATGTACTGAGAAGGAGGTATGAAAACATTGTAATAGCTAAGTACACTCCACATATTTTAGCATTATTTTATCTAGCTAATCCATTGCAATTTAGCCATAACTATCAGTGTAACTGTAACCAGTAACCAAAACAGCCGTCTGTTTTGTTACTTCATTTTTCAATAGTGTCTTATCAATGACAAAAGTATTCACATCGGTGTTTGTTTTCTTCCTTAATTAATCTGACTTTTGAACGAATTGGCTTGAATGAACGATTTAAGTAGCTCACTCATTAAAACGTTGAATCGCTGCCACCTACTGGCGGTTTCAATATTTAACATAATTTCTTTCTTTTTAGAATCACTCCGTTATGTTAGAATTTGATGAATGGTTAGTTCAAGTTCAATTTTATTTGTATAGCACATTTCCAACAGCCCCCAGGCTGAACAAAGTGCTTTACAGAAGAGCAAGAATATCACACATACATAAAATAAACCAGAAGAAAATATAAAACCACCTATTTAAAAGTTTAACATATCACGGTAATCAGTACACTAAGGAAAATAAAAACGTTTTTAGCAAGGACTTAAAAATAGACAAGGAAGGTTATAGATAAATTCCATAAAGTTATGATAGATAGATAGATAGATAGATAGATAGATAGATAGATAGATAGATAGATAGATAGATAGATAGATAGATAGATAGATAGATAGATAGATGATAGATAGATAGATAGATAGATAGATAAGAAATAAATTATCCAATAACACTACACATAAAACAGATTTTATTTTTTATTAAAAAAATAATAACAGGCAGCATACCAACGCTCAACCTCCCCAATGTTGAAACCAAATCTACGCCCTTGACGAGTGCATTAATTTATTCCCACAATGCACTGCAATAATGAGTGTACAACTGATGTACACTCAACAGCTAGAGAATACCCATAATGCACTGCGAGAGTCACGCGTCGAATGAATTCCAGCGTCTGACCTGAGGATGGCGCCCACAGCTTTTCCAAACAGCTGGTCCAATGTGACTATAGTGTTCCTTTTTAATTTTATTTATTAATTTTTTTTAATTATGGTTTATACATGCTAGTTTCCATGCCAGAGTTCAGGATAAATCATTTCAGTAGGCTACTGTAGCTGCCAGTTTGCTACATTTCAAATGATTATTAAACAGCAAGCACAAACTATGCAAAAGTGACAGCCCTTCCGGCGCACTCAGTGTCCGAATTCACTCACTTGTTTTCATTTACTCCTTCAAGTGAACTATGTTAGTGGACTAATTTAGGGAATAATGAATGAGGGTATAGGGGGCGATTTTGAACACAGGCATAGTCTTGCAATTAAAAAGAAAAAAACTGAATTGAGATTAAAAAAAATAGCAATTACCTTTTTATAGTTTTATTACATGGCAGAAACTATTTCATAGTACACAATTATTATATTATATTATATTATATTATATTATATTATATTATATTATATTATATTATATTATATTATATTATAGAACATTATATTATATTATAGAACATTTCACACTTTTAAGAGCTTTGGAAAAAGAACTGTCACTAGTAAAATATCTTATTCTATAATATATTAAAGGTGCTCTATGTAGGTTTTTGACTGTACTAAAGCATAAAAATACCATAATATGACCTGAGACCCATAACCTGAGTTCACATACTTGTTTCTCTGAAAATCATTGCTACAGCCAGTTATTTTACTTTGAAATTTGCGTTCCCTGTCAGAATTTCTGTTTTTGTTTTGGTCCGTGCGAGACCGCACGTTGCCATTACCCAATAGTATTTCGCAACCCGGGGTTGCCAGTTGGCGGAAAACACATACAGCGAATTGCAGCCATGGAAGCCAGCGAACAAACTGGGTCAGAGATCACAGATTCTACCTGACCTAAAAAGACTCAGCATCTATCTAAAAATCTCTATGAACATGAGTATATTAAAACACGATACCAACTCATCATAAATCAATAAATCAACTAATTATCATACTCTTACAGTGTGTAAGTCTCCTCGTCTTCCAATGTCATTTGAGCTCGCTCCTGTTGCGTGTCTTCAAACTGGCAACCCGCGAGAGCGTCAAGTCTGAGGAGGAGGGGCGACAGGGTTGCCAGGTTTTCACAACAAAACCCGCCCAATTGCTCCTCAAAACTAGCCCAAAACTAGCACAAAGGCATTTGATGGGGGTGCCATGGTAAAAATCGCGTTCCGGGGGGTAAAATTCGTGTTTTTGGCGCGGCTCCCCTGGTAAAATTTGCATTCCAGGGACTAAATATCATGTAATTTTGAGTCGATTCAACCGGCGGACATGAAAAACAACCTGTGGAAACAGTGTAAAAGTAGCCCAATTCCACAGGTAAACTGCGGACTTGGCAACACTGAGTGGTGGTGCAAACAATATTTTGAATTTGGACTGCAGTACCCATTTATTTTGAATGAACATCAATAGAGAAAGATGCTTTTGTCCCCACTTAATAGTTCTGCCATTTAGACCATATGTAGTCTCACCCCTTTTCATTGCTGCTCTCATTGTGTTCTTCTGGTTTATATTTCCACAGAATGAAGGTAACATCTTTTGGATTTATGAATGAACCGCTCATTTTAAAATATTCCCGGTCTACTGACATTTGTTATGACATCCGCTTCAAACATTAAACAAAAACGGAAGTTCAAACACAAAATTGAAAAGGTGGCTGAGGGCTTGTTCCTCTGGCGCATAAGGTCTATAGGGAAAACTTGAGTGCATATAGAGAAGCCCATCTTAAAGTTAAAAAAAGCTTAAAAAGAGCAAGAAGTTGGGCCATAAATGTCCAGCGATGTAAATTCTGTGCTTCAACAACGCCATCATTACATGTCTGCAGCATGCGGTGAGTCATACTGAGCATTTAAAGAGCAGACTAATGCCTTGCAAATGAGTAGGTAAGTCTAATGATAAAAAATGGGTTTTTCTATAAGAAATGATCCAAGGCACATGTGTGCCTTCTTTTTCCGTCCGCCGAGTGTCTCTTCAGTCCTCATTTTCCTGCAGCTTTACTGGAAATGATTGGATTAGCCATACACATTTCATCTCCAGCGTGTTCACATTCCACCGCAATTAGTCATTCTGAACAGACAGGCAGCAGAATAAAGCCACTGAGCCACAGTCATCACAGCCACTCTTATCACACAAGTCACACCAGTTAGAAGAAATTTACAGGGCTGGAGGTCCTGCTTAGCCTCAGACTAAATGGAAGACAAAAGGTTTTAGTTGTCATGACAATTAGATGGAGTCTCAGAGCTGAGTAGGTTTTGATTGCCTGAAGTTATTAGCTGGCGGTAATTAAGTTTGCATTATTCTCTCCGACAGCAGTTTTGCTTCAACAGTAGTCTGTCCTTTGTAAGCACAGCCAATGCATGGACCAAATCCCCTCTACATACTGGCACACACAGATTTTTTTTCTTCTTTGACCCTTTTTATCCTGGAAAAACAGGCACTTTGAATAAATTCACCAATAAACAGTTGATGTGAAAGAAAGCTAGACGGAAAAGGTCAAGTCATGTTCAATAGCGTGACCTGAAACAGAAAATGTTTGACATTCATTAACCATAAAACTACTTTGATATTTTTGTTTTTGTAAGGTCTGTTCCAGTCAATGCACTTGCTGTTCCCAAGTGTGCATTCAGTGGAATCCATGTTGTATTTTCTTTGTCCATTTCTGTCAAAAACTGAAACATTCAAGTATGTGATACATTTGTGATTGTGAATTTGATTCCTTAAATGCTACATGAAAATTCCAGGACATGAGTTTTTCTTACCTTGTTGACGTATTGTTTGGCTTTTTCTTGTTCTAAGCATAAATCTAGCAAAATATTGTATAGTAAAGCTTATACATTAAACATGAAGAAAAATCTATTTGTCAATGGGGTAAGAAAAAAAAAGTAATACTGAAAAATAAAATGGCCAAACACTCCGGGTGAATTGGGTAAAAAAAAAAAATAATAATAATTAATTAATAAATAAATACATAATAGATTGATTTATTGCATTAAGAATTGCAAACATTTTTTGTATTACAAGTTTTCAGAAATGTAAGGTTTAAATATGCAAATGTGGATTTATCTGATTAAATTTGCACTCATTTACATGATTTTTACAGAACAGAAATCCAAACATCGAATAAAGCCAGGTTCAAAATTGTTTTGTTTCGTTGACATTTTAGAGTCAAGGGGTTTTACAGAGGAGATTTTGGATATCTTTTTTATCACAATATAAATCAGAAAATACAATCATCAACCAGTTAAAAAAAAAAAAAGAAAGAAAAAAAGAAAGAAATAAAATCACCATGTTTTTAGGAATAAAATAATATCAGGTGAATATAATATTAAAAAAAAAAAAAAAGAAAGAAAAGAAAGACTGAAAGGTGCAGAAGAGATTTCTGGCTCAGAATGAGAAAAAGAAAACAACTAGATAGAATAAAATGATAAATAGTACAATAGTCGAATAGCCCAAAATCTCAAAGCCGACCAGTGCATGAAAAAAAAATGTTTTTGCCTGCAGTGTCTTGCCTTAATTAGATATATTCTCTGAAAACAAGTCTTAAGATTTTATGATTTTTTTTCTTCTCAAATGTATCTTGTGTCTTTGTTAAGATATTTTTACTGAAAATGAGGCAAAATACGTATAGATGTTTTTAAAACACACACATACACAAAATCCATAAAACTTCCAATAAAACTAAACTAAATATTGCTGGTGATGATAATAAATGAGTGCTTCATGTTTTAACCATAAATCTAGCAAAATCTACTGAAGTTGATGCTTAAAACAAGAAAAAAAAATGCCAGTTGGGTAAGAAAAATAAACATAATTCAAGATATATTCTCTGGAAACAAGTCTTAATATCTGGAAAATACAAAAGAAGAGTTTTCAAAATAACACAAAAAATAAATTTACATAAAATTACTTAATATAATTAGTTACTATTTTTAATGTGTTACAGGAGTTTGTAATGCATTACTTTAAAAACACTGTCCTTACACAATAACATTTTGCTGCAATAAAAAATTATATATGTCAAGTTTGAAAACACAAAGAGCATGATACTGAATGTTTGAAAACTATTTCTGCTTAAAATCTTCTTTTTCCGAATTTATATATTCTCTATTCATGCCAATAAAAGGCAGAAGAACAAACCTTGCTCTCAGGGCCAGCATGACTCAGAAAGGCAGCACTTGTCTGCACATGTAACAACAGCCACCTCTAAAGTCTGCCTTTCCCTGAAGCAGCATGCAAGGTGGTTTTTCAGGGATACTTTGTGCTTTCACACAAGATGGGGCGACTTCCACTGGAGAGCTTACCAGTCACTTGCTCGCCTCTAGGAGAGCGTCAGCCCCCAGGTAGAGTCGTGCAGGTGGGAACAGAATGTGTCAGTGCCTAGATCATACTAATGCAAGCCACCTTATGTCTTCTCATTCCACCGAGGGCACAAAGCAATGCTCGTCTCCAGCATACAAAGAGCGTTGCAGGATAACAGAAAAACTCCTCTGGTGCAAATCACACTAAGATGACACATCGGTGGCTCCACACACTTGTACCAATATAGGGACGCAGGTTTCCTTCAATCGAAAGCACAATTCCACAGCTGGATTGACGGCAGTTAATCCACTGAGTCAAAACGTCAACAGGTGACCCTAAAACACCTCCATTGTTAACGTCTATCTGAAAAGCATGCTTTGAAGTGCCCCAGATGGTTCTCTGTGTTATTATTCATGCTTGTTGTTTGAGTAGACGCATGACCTGTAGCTACTGCACAGAACTGCTTTGCGGTGAGTGTCAACAATAAACATGTGAGCGTTGCTTTGCAACTTCAAAGCCGTTGAAAGTCTCAGTACACAGACCCCCATCCCCTAAAGAGTTCATTTGAATTTCGCCTGCTTCTCTTTTAACTGCAACACAACAAAAAGCTTACCAGAGCTATTGAGGTTTTGTTAGGGGGGAAAAAAGAACAATTGTTGCGAACACTAATTATTGGGATTTTTTTCTCTTTTTTTCTTCTTAATTAATGCATAACTTTAAAAAGAGCATGCTCAGCATGAGTTCATTTAATGATTTGCATTATGTTTCTTCTCTTTGCTATTTTACAGAAATGACAGACCATGCTTTTGAGCATTATGGGATTTTTTCCTGTGCCTAACTACCTCTGCTTCTTTTGTCAATGGGATAACAGTTACTGCACATGAATGACCAACAGCAGCACTCCAACATGTTTATGACACCGAAGGATCAAGGATCACACTGACAGGTTGAATTTTGACAGCAGAACACAACATGGACCGTTCATTTTATGGTTGAACACCAGTAGCTCTCACCAGCCTGCTGTTCCCCTTTTGTTCCAGAGCTCTTTGCCAGCGAAATAACAGCTTTCTTTGAACAAAGCTGACAAACTCTGCTTATAGTTGGATGGTGTGAATGTAAATGTATTTTCACAGTCACATTCTGACTGCGGGGAATCAAGAGTTCGTTGGAGCAAACTCCGAGATTCAGAGCAGAGGTGACGGAAAAGGTCCAAGCAGATTACCCTGCTTACCCTAGACAGCTCCAATGTCTTGTTAGCACTAATGAAACTGATTTCAAAGGTCACACTGGCCGCACACATCATCTGTTCTCTCCAAATACTGTAAGTATGCTTTAGTCTCGAAATTTCAAACCTGCTGTTTGATCAACTATTACCAAATGACTGAGTGACCGAGAGAAAATGACAGGAAGTGGCTTTCTCGGAGCAGCTGTAAGAAGGGAAGGTTAAATATCCAATTTCACTCCATTGGTTTTTCCTCACAGAAAGTAAATATACATGGTGAAATTGCTCCTGATGTGTTCAGCAGAATAAGAGATTGTACTGGAAGAGGAATATAGTGTTTCCAGAAAAAAAAAATCAATTCAATTAAAGAATTAATTCAAATCATGCTGGCTATATAGGCTGTAAAATTGTATGCATGGGCTACAACTTTCCCCTTTTTGATTGATCTAACAATTATATTTGTATGGCTCAGAAACAGTGGGAATGTAATAAGCTTTCTTCTAATATCGCTGGAATGACCCTTCACGCTAGATGAGCGTTTTGAAACACTCAGATCCACGGTGCAGCTGGAAGAACGGGCTTTATGAAATAAAAGTCACTGACTCGTCTTCCATAAACAGAGCGTATCTTTGTGTCAGTGCACTAATAACTTTCGGCAATGCGCTCATGCTATGTAATGGGCTGGGGAAGAAATGATTAAGTGAATTCTCTTTCATTTCTCCTAACTCCGCCTCTCCAAACCACCAAGTTGAATGAGCCTGATGATTTATAATTGATGACAGCCCACTCACTATGGGTGAGAGGGTTTTCATTAATATCACAATGAAGCCAATCTTCCAGCTCTCTTCGATTGTCTTCAGATCCCACAGAGACCGGATGTACTGTATAGCAGCAGACTGCACTGCCCTCTCTTTAACAATTCTGCAAGTGAGTCCAAAAAGTCTTCTTCCCATTTGCCATCTTTATCCAATCATTATCATTAAAGTTATATCAGAGATTAATATTTCAGAGACTTACGTAAATGCTCTCTGACTGATGCGGAAAAAGCCATGGGAGCATATTGAAAGGCACCACCAGACAGAACCACAAAAACCTTTGAATTTCATTACCCAAGATGGGAAGTGCAGTGTCTTGGCTTTCATTATAAGACACGCTGCGTCAAGTGAGTCGAGTAGCGCCAGGCAATTCAGTTAAGAAGGCATCCCAGGGTTTTCTGGGAGAGGCCTAATGTCACTCCAGATATATCTTTCCAGTACAGATGGAGGACTCCATCCCTTCCACAGATCCATTGGCAAGTCATTTGAAGCAACCTCAGCATGGGTCTTCCTTGCATTTTTGCATAGGCAGATTACTTCCTTATCATCATCTCTAAACCAAACCTTTAAATGAAGACGCCACATTTAAGGCACTTCGGCATAAACAGAAACATGACTGCCAATTATAAACCCCAATTACACCCAAAGGACTGGAGAGAAAAACGCACCCTGATATTTCGGCATGTGATAATTGTGCAGGACATTAGCAGAGCTTGCTTTCTCTCTGTGGCAAGGACGAGATAAGTAGCCCTGCCATGGTGTACTGTCAGCAGGGTAAGTGTGAATGATGACCACAGCGGCGCTCGGCTTAGGAACATCTCCTTCACCCCTGGCTCTGTCCCCTCTGCTGAGCTCTGAGATACCAGAGCGCTGGCCTCATTTGGATGCTGGCTTCCTTTTCAACTCCCGGTACCATTGCTCACCACAAAAGCAGCACAGATCCAATGACAGCATGTCGCCACACGTGCAGTTTTTTTTTTATCCTGAGCGACAAAGCGCTCTACCATCTGCGGCAATACTCCCGTCGTTATTTTATGTGGAAGTCTAGAACTTTACACAGGCCAAACACGTCACATATATTTTAGCATGTACTTTTACTCTTACGTCTTTTACTCTGTTAAACCGTCCCATTTATTCAAGCACATGTGTTATCTTACAAAAGTAACTACATTTTATCAAAATTGAATTATGAGTGAAGATGTGCTATTTTCTCACTGTCATGTTGTTTCAAAAAAAAAAATGCCTCAGTGTTTTTTCATCCATACAATGAAAGTCATTGTGGTCCATTGTTGTTTGTTAGGATGTTCTTACAAATGGAAGGTTTTTCGCATGCTTTCTGAATGGTGGTTTATGAAAACTTTAACTTAAAATATTTTTTTCTTTTTCAATAATCCACTACACCATGTCCTAACTACATGCGTCACGCAATAAAAGGTAGGCTATCTTTTCCATGTAAATCTGAGTTTTTTATCCTAACCAGCCACGACGGCGCCGATTATATTTTAGAAAAGGTTTCTATTTCTCTGCGACGTCGCAGCTGGAACAGCAACACAAAGTATGGCAATGATAATATCAGGTACTGTTTTATTTAATGTTAAAAGCATCTAACGTGAGTTTGAATATCATTCTGTGTTCCCAGCTTTTTAGCTGTAATGAAAACAACACTGGCTAATTCACCTCAGATCTTGAAAATAAATAAATGGGCACAAGAATGTTCCAACTGTCAACTCAATGTGAACAAACAAATGTATTCTATGACAAAGATTGGTTCAGTCACTCCGTATGTAGCCTGCTTTAAAGGTGCCCTAGAACCAGTTTTTACAAGATGTAATATAAGTCTAAGGTGTCCCCTGAATGTGTCTGTGAAGTTTCAGCTCAAAATACCCCATAGATTTTTTTTATTAATTTTTTTTATTAATTTTTTTAACTGCCTATTTTGGGGCATCATTAACTATGCACCGATTCAGGCTGCGGCCCCTTTAAATCGCGCGCTCCCTGCCCCCCGAGCTCTCGACTATAATACAGTGCATTTACAAAGTTCACACAGCTAATATAACCCTCAAATGGATCTTTACAAGATGTTCGTCATACATACTGCATGCATGCGTCGGATCATGTGAGTATGGTATTTATTTGGATGTTTACATTTGATTCTGAATTAGTTAGATAGAGCTTCCTGGCTAAAGCTAACATTACACACTGTTGGAGAGATTTATAAAGAATGAAGTTGTGTTTATTAATTATACAGACTGCAAGTGTTTAAAAATGAAAATAGCGATGGCTCTCTTGTCTCTGTGAATACAGTAAGAAACGATGGTAACTTTAACCACATTTAACAGTACATTAGCAACATGCTAATGAAACAGTTAGAAAGACAGTTTACAAATATCACTAAAAATATCATGTTATCATGGATCATGTCAGTTATTATCACCCCATCTGCCATTTTTCGCTATTGTTCTTGCTTGCTTATCTAGTCTGATGATTCAGCTGTGCACAGATCCAGACATTAATACTGGCTGCCCTTGTGTAATGCCTTGAACATGAGCTGGCATATGCAAATATTGGGGTCATACATATTAATGATCCCGACTGTTACGTAACAGTCGGTGTTATGTTGAGATTCGCCTGTTCTTCTGAGGTCTTTTAAACAAATGAGATATACACAAGAAGGAGGAAACAATAGTGTTTGAGACTCACTGTATGTCATTTCCATGTACTGAACTCTAGTTATTGCACTATGCCGAGGTAAATTAAATTTTTGATTCTAGGGCACCTTTAAATTATGCTTAAATGGTGTAATATTTATCTATTTTACTATTTACTTACCCATTTCATTGTGTCCGCTGCTATTGCCAAGAGAGCCCGCCCTCTTCTCATTTTCACGTCGCGTCTAGTACGGACAGTCAAATTGCTCATCGGTTGAATCTTATCGCGTCTGGTTAGTACAGGGTGTTACAGTACCACACAATGGATTTGAGTGCAGAGAAAGAAAACCAAAGCTTCGGGTGCCTTGATAGAATTGAACAACATAATATAATTTGAGTACTTTGCATTTATTAATGGCAAAGTAAATTCACACTGGTGATCTAACCTATTAGAAGGCTGAATCCACCATTTTGTCCGACAAAGCAGTCAGGAGTTAGAAAATTTATGTTCCCAGAACATTCTCAGAACGTCCCCACTGGTGTTAAGGACGTTGTCTAGTAACGTTCCCAGTACGTTCAGAGATGGTCACGACGTGAAGTTCTTTTAAGGTATGGGGAACATTATTTGGCAGATCTTCACAGAACATTCAAGACGTTCTCTGAACGTTTAGGGAACAATACTTTATTTGGAACGTTCTCAGAACGTCCCTGCTGCCCTTATCAAAAAATTGAATTGCAAATTAGAGCTAAATTAACAAAAAAAGTGGCTGTTCAAACAAAAACAATTTTTTCTTAAATGTCTTACAAAAAAGCTCTTTACAGGTAATTCCTGGATTGATATTGTGAAACCTTTTCTTTAAAATGCAAATCAATTGCAGTAAGTCATTAGCTGACAACAGCACATGCATGAGCTAATGTAACTGCTACATCACTGCATCAGCAACTACACAGTTACTGCGGCCTTTATATAAAGCAACATGCAGCAGAACATCAGTGTTTCTGGATCATCACTGACTGAAGCACAGGCGCTACTCTCCAGCACAATGGTGACCTCACAAAACTCAGATAACAGAAACAGAACATTAACATAGATCTCTGCATCTTTACTTATTATAAAGCACTCTGACTTTGTTTCTTTCATACAAATCTTCTTAATGAGGTGTTGATGTTTTATCAAAATTTATAAATGTCACAGTTACAGAGGTAAGCGCTTGCTTTAGTTGGGCTCATGACCCTTGACATTTTGACTTTATTTTTTCTCCAATAGTTGTAACTGTGTGTTTCTAAAGCATTTGTAACAAAAAAAATGTAAGAAAAAAAACTGATCGAATGGATCTGTTGGTCATTGTTGATGATTTTATCATCATACAGTGTTTTTATTCACTGATCTCTGAACATTGTATTTTCTTTCATATTGTTGTAGTCATATGATAATACATAAAATCCTGTCCTGCTTTGATATTTTGAAAGTTTTCATCATTATGCAGAAAGTATTCAGACAGGATCATGTAGATTCCCACAGACATCAAGATTCTGTGTATGAACCTCAACAATGGTGACAAAATTTTCAGATAAACAGATTAACTCTGAGCATCACAAAACAAGCTACTAAAGTCACAAAACAGATTTTTGTTTATTGTCACCATTGTTGAGGTTCATACGCTGATTTATAATGTCTGTGTGAGTCTAAAAGACACTGCTCAAAAGTCTGTCTAATGAATTTTTAAAAAAAACTTGTAAAAAAAGAAAAAAAATTAATTAATGCAAAACTAACATATAGTACTGTCACAGGTTAACCTGTTGACTCTAAATTCGGACTTTGGACAAACAAACCCCTTTCACTTGTACTAAGCATTGCCGGCAATATTAACACCTGTGTACACATTAGGAAGGTGTTATGGAGTTTTTGTTTTGTTCAGTCTAAAATTTTTAACTGCTGTGTTTTGTTCTAATTTTCTATAGTTTGTTTTCTTATGTTAGAGAAATATTGACAAACTTAACAGAATGCCAGAACACAATAATTCATGTGATAATTACCTTTTTATTTTCCCTACAAATTTTTCACAAACCTTGTTGCAAGTTAAACTTACCGATTCACAAACACACCCTGTACAACCAAACCCTTCCCCTAGGTCAAACTGTGTTTTAAAGCAACAGCCACGTCACTTCCTGTGGAAGCTACCATTTTGGTGTGATGTCAGAGGGGGAGAATATATGAACAAATGTTTTTGCCATTTAATTGGCTGTTAAACTCTTATTCTGTTAATGTTTGCTGTATTAGCTGTTTGTAAGTTTGTCTTGCTGAGTTGGATTACTATATTATGTAATTCAAGTGTTACAAACATAAAAGTTTGTTTCTATTAATTGGTATGCCCTGTAGGTGGGGTTTCAGCCTATAAATAGGCTTGCTAGCTGAGAGGATTTCAGTTCTGGTGATGGACTCAGAGAAATAACATGCTGAGCAGTGTTGCAAACTTGGGCCGTTTGGTTTTGCCAAAATTAGCACATTGTTGCTGTTTTGTTTCTTTTTGTACAGTTTTTATTTAATTTTTGTTTTTCCTGCACTGTAAATATCTTGCACCGTCCAATAAAACACCATTTTTGGATTATGCAGTAACTTTTTGTACAGCACGTCATTTCCTTTTCCACTCCAACTGGTTGGCTTCCCTACATATGGTGTCAGAAGTGGGATGCTCTCACCAGTGAGTGACGTGCCTGTGTAAATTACTGCCCTGCTGACATGCCACCCAAAACTAGGACTCAGCCTGTGGAGGGCACAGATGCAGAGGTGGGCCAAGGTGCTGTTGGAGGTGTTGCAGAGGAGCGATTGCGGCCTATGGAAGTCCCAGCCACAGGGGGAGATGCTGCCATCACAGCACTGGCACAAATGTTCCAGTCATTCATGCAGTATCAAAAGGACCGGGATGAAAAGCAGGAGAGAGAGACTACTCGCCGTGAACAAAATTACAAGGTCCTCAGTCACCAGGTCACCCAAATGCAGCTAGACATGGAGCGGACAAGATCTGGAGCTGAAAGGCGGGTGATAGACCATGAACCTCGAATAGCCAAGCTGGAGGACGGTGATGATATTGAGCACTACCTAACCACTTTTGAAAGACTTGCAGAGGTGTATCAATGGCCAAGGGAAGACTGGGCCGTCCGCCTTATTCCCTTGTTAACAGGCAAGGCCCGAAGTGCTTTTGTGGCTATGAACCCCTCACAAACCAGAAACTATGACCAAGTGAAAGCTGCAATTCTAAAAAAATATGAAATCAGTGCAGAGACATACCGGTTAAGATTCCGGTCCCTTAGTACCCCTGCCGATGAGACTCCTACAGAACTCTACATCAGACTGAAGGACTTGTTCTCAAAATGGGTACACTATGAGCAAAGTAATAAGAGGGACATTATGGAGACCCTTGTACAGGAGCAGTACCTGCGAGTGTTGTACCCTGAGGTGAGGACCTGGGTAAAGGAGAGAAATCCTGAGACTGCTGCCGAGGCGGCAACAATGGTCGAGGCCTACATTGCCGCACGGAAGGGACCAGGAACTACCCGATATGCTGGCATCCTACACTCTTCGAAGGGTAAGTCTGAAGGGTTGGGGGTGGGTTCAAACTCTCAAAGTGGTCCTAAGATCTTTAGGCCCTCTCATGCTAAAGCCCCAACATCTGCCCCAGAGCCTCAGACAACAGTTAAGGGAGAGAGTGTTGTATGTTATAACTGTGGTGAGCCAGGTCATACTAGGCCCTTTTGCCCACTAAAAAAGCCCAAGACAGCTGGTCTTTGTTACGTGCCCCGGCCAGAACAGTTACAAACGCAGCCCGATCGGGAGCCAATCATCACTGTACTGTTAAATGGTAAACCCCTTTCAGCTTTGGTGGACACAGGTTGTTCCCATACGCTGGTACAGACACGATATATACCCAGAGATTCCTGGAGTGAAGGAGACACAGTAACAGTGTGTTGTGTGCATGGGGATAGCACAGAGTTGCCTACTGCTGAGGTGTATATTGAGGTCTGTAATCAGTCATATCTGATGAATGTTGGTGTTGCAACCAAGCTGCCCTATCCTGTCCTGTTAGGTACTGACTTCCCTGCGCTAGCTGATTTGATGCAAGAGACTGTATGGTGTGGCATTGTTACAAGAGCCCAAGCAAAGCAGCTTACGCGGGTTCCACAGCTCCCAGAAACAACCTCAGACACATTGCAAGAATTGCCCTTCAGCTCTGAGACTAGCCTAGGTGAGTCGAGGCCTACAGAGCAGGAAAGACTGCAGAAACGAAGGGAGTGGGTAGAGGAATTGTTGGAAACTTCAGAGCAAGCTGAGGCAGGGGTAGAAGAACCCGAACTCACTGAAACTGACATAGTTGTCCCTGGTAACCTAGCCCAGCTTCAGCGTGATGACTCAACCTTAATTGAATGTTTTAAACAGGCTGAGGGAAATGAGGGTGTTGTATCTCTGTTTGGTGAGACTTTTGTGGTGCAAAATGGTCTTTTGTACAGACAGAGTAAAGAAGATGGGCTACAGCTGATAGTACCTAAGACATACAGGAAGGAGGTATTAGAACTCGGGCATTCTATTCCCTGGGCAGGTCACTTGGCTTTTATGAAGACATTAATGCGAATTGCCAAAAGGTTTTACTGGCCAAAGATGTACAGTGAGGTTAAAGAGTTCTGTAAGTCATGTCCAGAGTGCCAGCTCACTACTGGCCGTACCCCTGCCTATGCACCACTCATACCACTTCCTGTAGTTGATACTCCTTTTGAGCGAATAGGAGTTGACATAGTTGGGCCTGTGGAGAAGAGTCAGAGAGGGAACAGATTTATCTTAGTCATTTGCGATTACGCTACCAGGTACCCTGAGGCATACCCACTACGAGAGGTCACAGCTAAGCAAATAGCCACTGTACTCCTACGATTTTTCTCGCAGGTTGGCATACCTCGGGAAGTGCTCACAGATCAGGGCCCAAACTTTATGAGTCACACCCTACAAAAAGTATATCAATTGCTGGGCATAAAGAGAGTACGAACCACCCCGTACCACCCTCAGACTGATGGTCTTGTTGAACGCTTTAACCAGACCTTGAAGTCCATGCTGAGGAAGTATGTTTCTGACACTGGTAAGGACTGGGACAAGTGGCTTCCATTCCTCCTGTTTGCATATCGGGAGGTGCCCCAGGCATCTACAGGTTTTTCGCCATTCGAACTGCTGTATGCTCACCAGGTCAGAGGGCCTCTGGATGTACTGAGAGAGGGATGGGAGGCCACTGATAAACCAGGCAAGAAAAACATTCTCTCTTATGTGTTAAAGATGAGAGAGCATCTGCAGAAGACAACAGCCCTTGCACGAGAAAACCTTCAGCATTCTCAAGCACGCCAAAAAGAGTGGTACGACCGAACAGCCAGATCCCGTACGTTTGAGCCAGGTGAGAAGGTCTTGTTACTATTACCAACGAGTGAGCATAAACTGTTGGCTAAGTGGCAGGGCCCCTACCAAATAAAGCGGAAAGTGGGTCCTGTGACATATGAGATTGAGATCCCATCCAGGACCCAGCCCTTGCAAATCTTCCATGTCAACATGTTGAAGAAGTGGTATGCTCGTTCTACACCACCCGACCCTACATCTGAGGAGATAGCTGGAATAGCAACAACCTTGTTCGTGAGATCGGTGGAGGGAGAAGAGGAAATAGAGGAACAATATCTGCCTGGTCGTCAGGGCAACAGTCAGCTGAGCCTTGAGCACCTGGAAGATGAACAAAGGCAGGAACTTCTACAGTGCCTGCCTGCACAACTCTTTATGGAGACACCTGGCAGAACAGGCGTGATCCATCATCACATCACTCTCAAAGATCCCAAACCCATTCGTCAGCCAGTATACCGGGTCCCAGAGAGACTTCTGCCAGTTATGAAGGAAGAGTTGGAGACCATGCAGAGTCTTGGGGTAATTGAGCCTTCATCCAGTGAATGGAGCAATCCCATTGTTCTAGTGCCCAAGAAGGATGGCAGTCTTCGATTCTGTCTGGATTTCCGCAAGCTAAATAGTGTGAGCAAATTTGACCCGTATCCCATGCCAAGGGTAGATGAGTTAGTGGAGAGTCTTGGAAGAGCAAGATATCTCACCACACTTGACCTCTGCAAGGGATATTGGCAGGTCCCACTAAGTCCAGAGAGTCAAGAGATGACTGCATTTAAAACACCCTTTGGACATTTTCACTTCTGTGTCCTTCCCTTTGGGCTTCATGGAGCTCCCGCTACTTTCCAAAGGATGATGGACCAGATCCTCAGGGGGACTGAGAAATTTGCTGCTGCATACTTAGACGACATTATCATCTATAGCCAAACTTGGCAGGAGCATCTGGATCATCTGAAGGATGTCCTACTAAGAATTAAGAATGCTGGTCTAACTATCCGCCCAGACAAATGCACCCTAGCCAGGGCTGAGACACAATACCTAGGGTATGTGCTGGGTCATGGAGTAATACGTCCACAGGTGGGAAAAGTGGAGGCCATCAAGAATGCAGAACGACCGGTGACCAAGAAACAGGTCCGTTCTTTTCTAGGACTTGTGGGGTGGTACAGGCGTTTTATTCCGAACTTCTCTGAAAGAGCCTTTGCCCTAACTGATTTAACAAAAAAAGACAAGCCGAATAAAGTTAACTGGACGCAGGACTGCGAGAAGGCTTTCCAGGACCTAAAGTACTCCTTATGCACCGAACCTGTTCTACAGAGTCCAGACTTTGAAAAAACTTTCACTGTGCAGACCGATGCATCTGAGCATGGCATTGGGGCTGTACTACTTCAGGAAGGTCAAGGGCAGCTCCAACCAATTGCCTACATCAGCAGGAAGCTCCTTCCCCGTGAATCCAGGTATTCTACGGTTGAGAAGGAGTGTCTAGCAATTAAATGGGCATTGGACTCTTTAAGATATTACTTGGTGGGACGCAAATTCAAACTTGAGACTGATCACAGGGCATTGGCCTGGTTAGGCCGGATGAGGGACACAAATGCCCGTATCACTAGGTGGTTTTTAGCCATCCAGCCATTTGACTTTGAAATTTTGTATAAAACTGGGTCACAGAATTGTACAGCAGATTACCTCTCTAGGACACCTCAGGTGTCTGAGGAAGGGGGGAGAAATGTCACAGGTTAACCTGTTGACTCTAAATTCGGACTTTGGACAAACAAACCCCTTTCACTTGTACTAAGCATTGCCGGCAATATTAACACCTGTGTACACATTAGGAAGGTGTTATGGAGTTTTTGTTTTGTTCAGTCTAAAATTTTTAACTGCTGTGTTTTGTTCTAATTTTCTATAGTTTGTTTTCTTATGTTAGAGAAATATTGACAAACTTAACAGAATGCCAGAACACAATAATTCATGTGATAATTACCTTTTTATTTTCCCTACAAATTTTTCACAAACCTTGTTGCAAGTTAAACTTACCGATTCACAAACACACCCTGTACAACCAAACCCTTCCCCTAGGTCAAACTGTGTTTTAAAGCAACAGCCACGTCACTTCCTGTGGAAGCTACCATTTTGGTGTGATGTCAGAGGGGGAGAATATATGAACAAATGTTTTTGCCATTTAATTGGCTGTTAAACTCTTATTCTGTTAATGTTTGCTGTATTAGCTGTTTGTAAGTTTGTCTTGCTGAGTTGGATTACTATATTATGTAATTCAAGTGTTACAAACATAAAAGTTTGTTTCTATTAATTGGTATGCCCTGTAGGTGGGGTTTCAGCCTATAAATAGGCTTGCTAGCTGAGAGGATTTCAGTTCTGGTGATGGACTCAGAGAAATAACATGCTGAGCAGTGTTGCAAACTTGGGCCGTTTGGTTTTGCCAAAATTAGCACATTGTTGCTGTTTTGTTTCTTTTTGTACAGTTTTTATTTAATTTTTGTTTTTCCTGCACTGTAAATATCTTGCACCGTCCAATAAAACACCATTTTTGGATTATGCAGTAACTTTTTGTACAGCACGTCATTTCCTTTTCCACTCCAACTGGTTGGCTTCCCTACAAGTACACTCATAGTTTAGACTCTGGGGATGATCAGTAAATCATGATCACTAAACAACCCAATTCATCTGATCAGAATTTTTCTTGCATTTTTTGCTATAACAAACATGACTTGAAAACACAGTTAAAGCAGCCAGAGAAAATCTAATGTTAAAATGGCAAGAATCAAGAGTCCATCTAAAGCAAACGCTCACCTCCATAACGGTGACTTCAAACTTTATTTTCTATAAAACACACACGTAAAAGGCGACGTTCTCGTGACCTTGCGCAACTTTGCCTAAAAGTTCTCTAAAAGTGATGAAAATTCAGAAATTTTACAGAACATTTGGGACATAAAACGTCCTCTTCTGGTAATGAAAGTGCTGCAGTTCAAGGTTCCTTATATGATTTTAGGGGAACATTCCAATTTGGTTAATTTTATGGTCACATAAGAACGTTACAAAGAGGACATTTGGGACATTAACAGAACATTTCCACACGGTCCTCTGTTGGTCATTTAATAATGTTCCCAATATGAGTTTAGGGGGACGTTCTATTTTGGTTATTTTATGGTCGCGCAAGAACGTTACAAAGAGGACATTTGGGAAGTTATCAGAACGTCCTATAGTAATGGTTCCCTAAACATGAATGTCCTGAATGTTCCCTGAAGGTCCACCAAATAACGTTCCCCAAACCTTAAAAGAACTCCACATCGTGACCGCCTCTGAACGTTCTGGGAATGTTACTAGGCAACGTCCTTGATACCAGTGGACGTTCTGAGAATGTTCTGGGAACGTTAAATTTCTAGCAGGGTAACCTGTCACCTAGTAACATTCCAAGAACTTTCAGAGACGGTCATGATGTGGAGTTCTTTTAAGGTTTGGGGAACATTATATGGTGGACCTTAAGGGAACATTCAGGATGTTCTGGGAATGTTTAGGGTACTATTACTATAGGACGTTCTGTTAACTTCCCAAATGTCCTCTTTGTAACGTTCTCGCGCGACCATAAAATAACCAAAATAGAACGTCCCCCTAAACTCATATCGGGAACGTTATTACATGACCAATAGAGAACCATGTGGTATTACATGACCATGTGGGAACGTTCTGTTAATGTCCCAAATGTCCTCTTTGTAACATTCTTTTTTGACCATAAAATAACCAAAATGGAACGTGTCCCTAAAGTCATATAAGGAAACTTGAACTGCAGCACTTTCATTACCAAAAGAGGACGTTTTAGGAATGTCCCAAATGTTCTGTAAAGGTTCGGAATTTTTGTCCACCTTTGAGAACATTTAGGGAACATTGCGCAAGGTCCTGAGAATGTTGCCTTCTACGTGGGTAGTTACTGTTGCTTTGTCCGACAAGCAGTGGCGCTGTCAAACCACACAGAGTGAAAATACTTTTTTTAAGAAATTCAAAGAATAAAAACCATTGCTTTTTAATGTGTCATGACAGATCGCTCACTTCAAGCGGCTCATGAACAGATCAATTCCTATAGTTAAATTAGCATCAAATAAACATGAAAGAACATCAGAAAGAATGTTGTTTCAACCACGGAGACGGTCTATCAGTACACACCATTTTTCAGGTTCAAGTTCACCAATGTAATTCACTAACTCCCCTGACTGCTTTGTTGGACAAAATGGCGGATTCGGCCTGTCAATCAAACTCCCTGCGAAGGGTCAGTTGGCCTTTAGAAGGCATTTTCTCTGTTCCAGTGTTGGCAAAGTTACTGCATTTTGCCTTTGTCAGGCAGTACGGAGGTCTTATTAGAAGTGATTTGAAAGTTAGGCTTCATGAACTCAAGAAGGGCTCAGGCTCTCGCTGCCCGTAATTTGATCCAATTAAAAAGCTTTGATGAGGAAGCCTCCTTCAACTGTCATTGAGGGAAGATAATGGTTTGGATTTCTGTTTATGGCTCAGCTATTCATTTATGGCAAGCAGGGGCAAATCATATTTAACGGTCTCTTAAACTGATTTTTTTTTTTTTGGGGGGGGGGGGGGGGGGGGTGGAGAGGGGGGTATTATAATTATTAACTTTTTCCAAACAAACTCATGGACAGCATTAGACACAGCACAATAATGAAGCACTTCGCCTCCGAAACAATCAATGAGTACAGAGGGAGACAGATGGACTGTTTCACAACATGATCACACCTATCTCAGCAGCTCAAATTAGCCCCATCACACTTAGTCCTCCTATGTGGACGTGTCTCCGGCAACAAAGCATGTCTAATTCGAAAAGGAAAAAAAGAGAGCAAAATGTTTAAATGAGCCGGAAAATGTAATGCATCTGCCCAAGCCTCTTTGATGGGAGTCCATTGACTCCGATGAATGTAGGATTTATGTGGCCATTTATGTATGCTGCGTTACGGCTGAAGGAGCATGGCCCTGTTCTATTACATGAGTTAACACTTCTGCGGAGTTCACCTGAGACCTGCCTGACGTTTCCCTTCCCCCGCGCTCACTCTCGCTCTCCCTCCTACTCCTCTACTCTGGAGTGTGCTGAATGCCTGATTTCTCTCTGACAAGATGATCACATTATCCATGGCAATTTAAATCAGATAGACACCAGCAGGTTAAGGATTATCAGACGATGCAGTGCAGGAAGGCCTTACGCTAACACCATATTCTAATATGGGTGATAAAAAGACACTTAAACCCTGAGCAGAAAGGTAACTTTAAAGGGGACATATCATGAAAATCTGACTTTTTCCATGTTAAAGTGCTATAATCGGGTCCCTAGTGCATCTACCAACCCTGAAAATGTGAAAAAGGACAACCCAGTAACTTTGTTTTGGCAAGCCTTTCTCTGCAAACATTTGAAAAAATGAGCCGCTCAGATTTCGCTCCCTTTGTGACGTAGGAAGGGGATCTTATTATAATATTACCACCCCTTAATCTGCACGTTTCTACCAATTTTGTTTTCACAAGCAAAAGTTGTAACTTCTTTCTGAGTCTCTCCATCAGTGTCTGTCTCCGGTTTGAACAATGTAAGGCTGAACACCGTTACTGACAATCCTCATTTTGGCTGCGTGAGATTCTCCAGCTTTGTTGTTGTTGAGCAACCGAAGCACAAGCTGTTAAAGCTCCGCCCTCTTCTGGAAAGCGGCCGGGAGCAGCAGCTCATTTGCATTTAAAGGGACACACACAAAAATGGCGTGTTTTTGCTCACACCCAAATAGGGACAAATTTGACAAGCTATAATAAATGATCTGTGGGGAATTTTGAGCTGAAACTTCACAAACACATTCTGGGGACACCAGAGATTTATATTATATCTTGTGAAAAAGGGCATAATAGGTCCCCTTTAAACAAGTAATATGTTTCAGGTGAAAAACATTTGAAAGAAGTTTAACAAGGCAGTTTTGTTTAGCTACTATAATTGTATAGGATGCTGGGGAATGCTGGGGATACAGAATCATATATTAAAGAGAAGAAACACCTTGGGACAAAAAAACAAAACAAAAAAACATGTATTAAATATGACCAGCATCACAGAGAGAGCAAGTTCAGATTCACTGTTTGCTAAAAGAGTGGAAGGTTTTAACAGGGCTTCAAAGTCAAGGTTGACTCCAAATATACAACGAGCACCTACTGGTCATAACAGGTATAGGTTTTAAATTATGAAACACTCATAAAACACTATATAACACAATCACTGCTGGGCTATAGAGTGCTACAGTGCCAGTCCACTTTTTCAGCAGCCTGGTTTCCAGAAAAAAATGTTTCCATTCATTTTCACACAGGGATTTTAACAAGTCTTTACTTTAACAAGTCTTTGTTAGAGAGTTAAAAGCAATGAACCAAGGCAACCAGCTACAAGGTGAATAACAACATTACAAAAAAAAAGGTATTTGAAAATCAGACAAAAAGGTACAAGACTGTATATATAGTAACAATATATTGCATGTTTATTGCAAAATATACTGTATGTTTGACAGCATATGGAGACTGACTCGATTATGGGAGTGAGCAGGCAGCCAGGCACTAAACAGTTCTTTTAGCCCAATTTGCTTATTTCAGTTTCCTGATTGGTGGAGATTTCTCTAAAAAAAAGCATGCAATGTAGGTTTTCACCTGGAATTCTGCTGTTAAACATGATTATCAAAAAAAATAAGTTGAAATAATGTGGACTTATGGCTCGAACAGAAACATTTACCTTTGATTAACAACCTTGTAGCTCACAGTAGATCTGTCTTTAACGCAGTGGTCTCAAACTCAATTCCTGGAGGGCCACAGCTCTGCACAGTTTAGCTCCAACCAGCTCTAACTCACACCTGCTTGGAAGTTTCTAGTAATCCTGAAGATCTTGATTAGCTGGATCAGGTGTGTTTGATTAGGGTTGGACCAAAACTGTGCAGAGCTGTGGCCCTCCAGGAATTGAGTTTGAGACCACTGCTTTAACGGTTTTCAAATTATCTTTAAAAATGTTACTTTTGGAACCCCACTGCTTCCCTGTATAGGAATTTGGCTTAAAGTTGAAAGTTCAAATCACCATTCCAGTGCATTCAGATGATCAGAATTCAGAACAGATGTTCTCCTGTGTGCATTTGATTCAAGTGTTTGGTAACACTTAAGTTCTCATTCGTTAACATTGGTTAATGCATTAGCTATCATTAACTAACAATGAGTATTTATTAGCTTTTGTTAATGTTAGTTAAAACACAATTGTTCATTGTTTGTTCTTGTAAATTCAGAGTGCATTAACTAATGTTACAGACAAAACTTTTGATTTTAAAAATGTTGAAATTAACATTCCCTAACATTCCCTATTCATCATAAAAAACACTGCTGAAAGAAAATTAAGGATTTTTTTCATGGCAATGAATTCATATATATTAGAATTTTTATTTTTTTAAAAGCTAAGCAAGAAAAATTAATAAATGTAAAAGATGTATGGGTGAATACTATGATATCTTACTGTATCAAAATTCATCGTAGTTTTGACTTTATGACATACCATTGCTAGAAAATTAATCAAAAAAAATACTCAACTGATTCACAATCCAACCACTGACAGAGAGTACTGGGTCTACATGACTTAATTTCTAAGATGAATGAATGTTGAAAAAGCACTGTCAATTTAAAAGATATTTTCACAGGATAGTGGAATCTCCTAAGGACCCACTCAGACAAGGCCGAGAATCAACCAGACCAAGACTTCAGCTCATCAGACAGAGGCCTGCAGATCCGTAATGGGGCTCAAAGAAACAGAAGACATCCTGCCTGGGCTCTGACCTCAAACACACCGCCAATCCTAGAAGCCCCATCCATTGCAGGCCATGGGAACAGATTGCTTCAATTACCACAATCCTCACGTACTGAAATCCCCCCTGACACCGACTGCATCCATGCGCTAGAAAGGGATTTGGGAAGCAACATGTGGCACCAGAACACTGGAGGCCAACACTTTCCTACACCAATCTATTTTCTGTTTGAACCGAGAGATGTCTCCAATCTAGCATCCCTCAACACTCTCAGACTTTCCTTAGATCAAACATCTGTCCATAAGCACTGATTTGTGTGGTTGGCACAAATGTATATTAAAATCAATTAATTTGTGAGCACATCAATCTAAACAAGATGCATTTTTGCTCTCGTTTTCAACTTCATAGGCATGGAATGGACTGCTAGAATTATGGACAGATGTTGTCTAAAGTTTATATTTTAAAGCCTCAAGATGTAGATTTTTACATCTTTGCAACCTTAATTGCATTTAAACACACACACACACATACACACTGAAATGCATTTATTTTTATGGTAAATAAAATAAGCAGGAGCTTTACAAGCTTTATCTGGACATTTGTAATGAAATCATGAAATTCCAGTGTACTGTTTGGACATTTTCATTAAATGTGCACTTTATTTGAATTTTGAATAAATACTATAATATATATGTGTGTGCGTAAGGGACAAGGTTGAAGACCTTTATTGGATGCTCGTGGTCTTCGGGCCCTCAGATGACACTGCATCACTCATCAGCATGATTGTGTCAATGACATTACTAAATGGGCCAATGGAATACTTCCAGAAACCACATTCAGTAAACACAATCCGCCGTGCCATCTGCAGATGCCAACTAAAGCTCTATCATGCAAAAAGGAAGCCATATGTGAACATGGCTCAGAAGTGCCATTGTGTCCTGTGGGCCAAGGTTCATTTAAAATGGACTGTTTCAAAGTGGAAAAGTGTTTTATGGTCAGATGAGTCCAAATTTGACATTCTTGTTGGAAATCACGGACGCCGTGTCCTCCGGGCTAAAGAGGAGGGAGACCTTCCAGCGTGTTATCAGCGTTCAGTTCAAAAGCCAGCATCTCTGATGGTATGGGGGTGCATAATTGCATACGGTATGGGCAGCTTGCATGTTTTGAAAGGCGCTATGAATGCTGAAAGGTATGTAAAGGTTTTAGAGCAACATATGCTCCCCTCCAGACGACGTCTATTTCAGGGAAGGCCTTGTGTGTTTCAGCAGGACTTAATTGGCCTGCCTGCAGTCTAGATCTTTCACCTATAAAGAAAAATACGTCAAAGAAGACTACAAACTCTTCAGCAGCTGGGAATCTATATCAGGCAAGAATGGGTCCAAATTCCAACACCAAAACTCCAGAAACTCATAACCTCGATGCCCAGACGTCTTCAAACTGTTTTGAAAAGAAGAGGAAATGCTACACCATGGTAAATATGCCCCCGTCCCAACTATTTTGAGACCTGTAGCAGGCATCAAATTTGAAATGAGCTCATTTTGTGCATAAAATTGTAAAATTTCAGATTAAACATTTATGTTATCTATATTCTATTGTGAATAAAATGTTGGCTCATGTGATTTGAAAGTCTTTTAGTTTTCATTTTATTCAAATTTAAAAAAATGTCCCAACATTTCCAGAATTCAGGTTGTGTGTGTATATCAGGCCCTTGATTCCTCTACTTTGAACCATAACGTAAGCATATCCTGATAGTTAGCAGCAGCGTCAAGAATCACGGCACTAATTGCAGGCCACAGTTGAGAAATTGACTAATTGATCAAAGCCCTTAGAGGGTGGATTTCTTATAGCAACAGAGCAGGGAAGGTGGAGGAGTCTCGTCATTGACGGTTCACACTGCATCTCACAGAGAACAAGAGATCTCAACGGGCTCTTTTGTTCAGCGGGGGGACGTATCATCCACACCTTTCCCCAGCCCTTTAGATCTTCCTCTAAATCAGCATTAGAAAGGTTAGCCCAGTGCTGATAGGTTGCCACAGATGATACAGTGTTTATGTCAGAGAGCTTCTCGGGATGAAGGCATAGCTCCCTGTACACCACAGATGCGCGTGGAAGATGTATGACTGTGCTTTAATGAAGGCAAGAAGGGAGAGTCGGCCACTAAGGAAGCGTCTCTATTGCACAGGTAGGGCAGTTATCATGCCCCTGAGTGTGTGACGGCACTCTGATGCCTAAGGCGGAGGACAGGCTGGGATGGTACACAAAGTTCAGGAAACCTATATTCTGCCATTAACACCGTCAAACAGGGTGTGAAATAGGAACATGGAGTTCTTCCACTGTGGAATTGAATCAGTTTAATGCAGCATTACTGTACAGAAAAACATTCGACAAGCCAAATTCACTTCACTGCGAACAAGAATTACTAATGTATCAGTAACATACAATTATTTGTGACTTTGCTGGAACTGGATTGATGTTATTGTAGCAAAAGAAGACAGTCATAACTGCTTCCTCTCCTATTTTCCAAAAAAATAAATAAATAAATAAAACACTGACACAGATTCTTAAGCAATCACTGTAATTCTCCTGGTGCCTGTTGCCTAATTTTCATTGTTTCTCCGAGAAGGTGCGTGAGAGCTCCTTTGAAAAGTGTCTTTGATGTGCTTGCAAAGACAGAATGGAGTCATGTTTCTTTTTGAGATGTGCTGTCGTCGAGGTTTAAAGACAATAGTCTTTGGCATACTGAGACGGTCGCTGTAGATTCAAGTGATAGCAAACTGTCCAAGTAGAGCATTGTAAAACACTGCTGTTTTGTTTTCAGTGTCTGTCTAAAGAAAAAGACATTGTCTGCATTCAGAATAGCTGGAGGGGTTTGATCGTGACAGTTTTCAGGCCCATGTTCCAGTATATTGACAATGGGAGAAATGACAAGGTTCATGCAACATCAAAATAGGTTCAGGTGAGACACTACTTTTATGGAGTGCATAGATGTGCAGTAAATGCTATTTAATCCTGTGGTGTATGAGTAGCATTTATAGTTTTTGTTCATATTTTGAATTAGATTTTATATTTAGGCCTGATTTATTTCTGATTTATGACTATATAATTTTAAGTTTTCATTTATATTTTTAGCTATTTTAGTATTTCAGTTTAAACTAAGCAAAACTGAGAAACTAAACAAAACTAAATTAAATAAATATATATTTTTAAACTTTTTATGTTTTATTTTGTTTCAGCTAATGAAAATGTTTTTATGGTTTTAATTTTAGCCAACAAAAATAACCCTGGTTTGTATATCCAGATGACTGTATGAGAATATAATTATTTCCAATACACAAACCATTGTGTTACTCTGAGGCTATTTTTTACCATCAGTATAATTCTTATATAATATAGTTCTCAAGACATGCCATGGCAACCTGATCTCATTAGTATATTTGTCAGGTACATGCTGAAATGTAAAATATGGATGTACTAAAAACATCTCCAATGTAATTCACATATGTGCAGATTAAAAAAAAAAAAAAAATCTTAACAAATTCCATGTAAATTATAAATATATTTGTATACAGTGCACAACATAAATGAGTACACCCCCTCTGAACAAATACAAAAGATGTATTTTCTTTATGATCACTAACACAATTCATGGAAAGATGGCAAAACTAAAATGTATTAAACATATACATAATAAAAACTGAGAAATATATGTCATTAATAGTCATAAAATAAGAAAATTAGCCAATTTTGTTTAAATTAAGGATTGCAGAAATGAGTACACCCTAGATTTAATTCAACAAATGTATAATATTCTAGCTCTTAGTATGTCCTCCATAATTTTGAATATACTGCTCTGACCCTTTTGGCACGGAGTGTACAAGTTCATGACAAACTGTCTCATCTGTCCTGTTTAACTCCTGGATGATGAGCTCCTTAAATGCCCTGATCTTTAATGGGGAGTGTTGCTCAACTCGTCTCTACAGAATCCCCCACAGGTACATGTCCACAGAAGGGTTTTCACCTTGGGAGAATGCATATCCTCATTGTCATGTTGAAAAAATGCCCAACAATGCAGGGAATAAGGAAAGGGTAACATCTTCTGTTTCAAGTTTGTGTATTAAATTACACAGTGGTGCGGGAATTCATGACAGCATTGATAAAGCACAACCCCCTCACACCTTCAGCACTCATACATCCCTATACAAGAGCTTTACTGAACTTTACTGTGGGAACCAGGCACTTCTCACTGCACTCCTCCTCTAGAACACCATAACATTTTGGATGCTTTTAGATCCAAAATGATTGATTGAATCTATATTTTGTAAATAGACACTCGCTTGGTATTTCTCCTGCTCTTTGTCTAGCAAAAAAATCCCTCATCACTAAATGAAAGCTTAAAATGAAGGCCTGGTTATTTCAGGGGCCTTGTCACAAGTCCATTGTTTTTGAATTTCTGTGTTACTTTTGCTATATTTTCACACTTAAAACAATGATTTGGTAATTCTCTGTAATACCACTGTCCTCTTTTGTGCTAAGAAATAAGTCTCCTTTTCTCTCAAGTGGTTCCACTGTTGTCAGCATTAAGTCTGAGAATGATTCAGGCTATATAACACTTTTAATTGTCAAGAAATTACTTCTCTTTAAATGTTTTGGTTCAACATACTTACCTGTTGATCAAACATTGTCTTAAACGTATACCATAACATTTTTATTTCGTTTTATTTAGTAACTTTTAGGAGGATGTACTCATTTTTTCTACACAACATTTTATCACCTTGATAAGAAAATCTTATTTTCCTGAATAATTTTGACATGCTTCTTTGGTAATTGATTAAGCAGACTTGCTGGAACATTATATCTCTAAAGAACCCTAACATGTCTTCTAAGAAATTGAGTAATTGCTGACTTTCTGAAGTTTCAGAGGAGGTGTACTCATCTATGCTGTGCACAGTAGTTTTATGTCCACTATTGCATAGAAATGTTTGAGAATAAAAATTAAACAATTATGTAATTGATCAATTATGTAAAAGAATTTCAATACATTTTAAAGTTCGTATTAACATTTTCAAATCTTTAAAACTAGAAACAAGTTGAATATGAGCTAAAAATGAGGTAAACATGTTTAATAACTGTGATGGCACTGGACATATAATCTAATTAATCAAACCCAATAAAACTAACCTTTTGATTCTATTAATGTAATATGAATAAAAGTATTGGTAAACATCTAAAGCTTTTTAAATGCCTTTTTTAGGTGCTGCCAATATGTTAATACTAGTGTATATTCCAGAGTCTATGCAAAAGTATGAAAAATGTATGCATGCTAAAACCAAACTTTACATACAAAGACCGACAACTGAGATCACGTGCACACTCTGGTCTGATCCATCAGCTAGGTGACATTTAAGACCATTCCAGTGTTTCAAGAGAAAACAAGGTTCGTGCAGTCTTTGAAAAATGGACATTTATAAGCAATTTCATCATTTTAGATCTTAAAACACACTATTAGCATGAAAGAAAGTACAAATCTGTCGCTCTAGTGGTGTCAAAGAATCAATCAGCTAAACTATTCCATAGACTGACAGCACACAGTGCCCATGGGAACTTTCCTCAGCAGATAATAGAAAACAATTAAATGCCAGAGCTGTGAGGTTGAAGGTAGTATAAGGAGCTTATGGGGAAATGTGATCCTTCAGCCAGTTCACTTACGGTTCTTCAGCTTCATTTCTGACTTTTCACTTATTCCTATTCAGAATGAGAATAACCGCGAAACACACTGTTATTGTAAGCCTTGTGGATATAGAGGTAGAACAGTTTGACTGCTTGCAGTGGACTTCAAGCATAAAGTCATCCAATGTGTGGGAATGTTATAGTTGAGAATAAATTATCTATCGGCATAATGCTTCTGATTCAAAATGCTAAAGTTATAGTTGATAAAAGATATTTAAGTGTCAAACATACATGTCTGTCAGTGTGCAGAGCTGAATTTACATTTGTGGCATACATTAGCATAAAATTAACATACTTAGTATGCATATAACTATACAATAATAGTTATATGTATGGTTAAAATCATCGTAAATTAATCACTTTCACCTTCAGACTCGTTTGTATAATCTAAGGACCCCAAACATTTTTTTTTTTTTTTTTTTAGTTTTAGTTTTATTACTATTCTAATTACTATTCAAAATTTCACCTTAAGGTGAAACATTAATAAACATTAATAAAAAATAAATAAATAAATAAATAAATAAATAAAAAAAACATGTATTCATCGACTTGTATTAACAACAAGTCTTTTTTAAATGTCTAACTGGCTAAATGGCTAACTTTTCATATGCTAGACTGGTACAAATTAGATTTCAAGCATCTACAACAAACATCCCTCTATCTAACATTAGAAACATGTAGACTAAATCTGTTTGAAGTGATTAATTGTCTAAAATTAGCTCACCATAAGGGTCACCCACTTTGATGAAGAAGAAAGGACTTTCAAATTCAAGACATGTCTCTAAATGAATGATGTTGGTGCATCCTCATCAAAAGTGAACTCCATTAAAAATAACTTTTACTGCTTATTATGCTTATCTTAAATGTGTCCAGCTAGTTATTATTTTGGTAGCTTATGATTTCTGAAATCACCACACACATTTTACACACTTTTCTTATAAGCAATGTGCAGCCTTTAGAGGCAGCACAGAAGATTAATGCATCCCTGTGTACATAATTTTGAATACACATTCACTAAAAGTTCAGGAAACTATATGCGATGCGATTCTAGTATTTCAGGAGGGATGAGCTTTGTAGGATAACTGTATTTGCTTATAGAATGCAAGTGATCCAATTCAAAACTTGCCCAGAAACTTCTATCTAATATTTATTTTTAATTTGTATTCATTTAAGCAATCGAAACTGCAAATGTTTGTCAGTTCATGAATACCAAGAACGGTGGAGCAGTTTACTACATAAAGAAGGCATTTGTATATTGAAACAAACAAAAACTGGACTGGACAATTTGCTCATACGGAATGGAATTATAATACAATTTTTTTTCCCAGTCTATTTTAACTTTAAAGCTGCAGTCCGTAAGTTTTGCCTCTTTGTCGCCATCTCTGTTTGAAACCTGCAGTTGCAGTTATTTGCAGAATTATCATCTTTATGTGGGTTGTGCATCGGCACGGCTCCTCAGTGCAGATGAATCTAATGTTTGCTGTCAATCACCACATCGATGTGGATACTGTACTTCAGAATCACAGTTTCTACGTCTTGGAAGTATGACCAAAATAAGAATTTTCACTGGGAAATGTCATCTGAACAAGTAAGTAACATTTCTGCCACTTTTGCTCTGACCAACTGAAAAAAAAAAAAAAGCAATAAATCATGCTGCCAATGGTGATTAAATCTAACGATCACTTAGCTCGGATCACATTAAACCGTGAAAATTATTATTATAATTATACTTATATATTATACTTATACTATAATTATTGTTATACTTTGCTCTCAAATTGTTCATGTTAACAACATCCGCATTGCGTGAATATCCCCCGGTTTCACAGACAAGTCTTAAGCTATTCCTAGACTAAAATGCATGTTTGAGCTGTTTAAACTGAAAGCAACTTGTACTGACATATCTTAAAATATGTCAGTTTCATTGTTTTGTCTTAAGATGAACACCAGCATTGTTTTTTTCTATGCTGGCTTTATAAAAGCTAATTAAATACCCTAATTGAACTAAGGCCTAATCCTGGCTTAGTCCAAGCCCGTCTGTTATACCGGGCCTATGTGTATTTAGTGTGTATTAGTGTTAGATTTCAATTTCTGTAGCCACTCCGCAGTCCGAAGTCTTTTGCTTTTGACTACAGGGGTGAATCTCCTGTTTTCACTGATGATTGTCATTTGGATCTTTCTGGATTACAATCCGCCATCAAAATGATAAGTTTAATTATTTCAGCTGCTGTGAGAAAAGGCTATAAATGATCAGTCACCTGCAGCATCCTCACATGCCATATAACCTGCTAGCTGGGACTCCTTCTGTATGTTTACAGACGTGACGTAATGACGCAAAGATGAATGGCTGCATGCTCGAATTTCCCACAGAAACCCACCAGTACCATCCGGATTAGGAAACATTATTACAAGCTCACCGTTGTGAATCGAGCTAAGGTAAGGAGATAGTTTTGAACACTGGCTGGTTATGTACTTGCTCAAAAATAGATTTTGAATCATTTTTAACCAAAAAAAGTTATGGATTGCAGCTTTAAAGGCCCATTCACAACAAGGATGACAACTATAACGATGACTGTAACTAAAGTTTTAGTAATCAATTCTCATTCTATGAAAATAGTGAAGTCCACACTACAGCTATAACAATAATGACATAGAGGAATGATATCGTTAGAATCACTTTCAGAACAATTTTATCCAGCTGATGAACGATAAAAACATTCACAGCTAGTCAGAATCCATCCTGCTTTAAAGAGCTCAAGCATGGGTTAGTTCACCCAAAAATGAAAATTATGTCATTAATTACTCACCCTCATGTCGTTCCAAACCCGTAAGACCTCCGTTCATCTTCGGAACACAGTTTAAGATATTTTAGATTTAGTCCGAGAGCTTTCTGTCACTTCATTGAAAATGTATGTACGGTAGACTGTCCATGTCCAGAAAGATAATAAAAACATCATCAAAGTAGTCCATGTGACATCAGTGGGTTAGTAGAATTTGTTGAAGCATCGAAAATACATTTTGGTCCAAAAATAACAAAAACTATGACTTTATTCAGCATTGTCTTCTCTTCCGGGTCTGTTGTCAATCCGTGTTCACGACTCCGCTTCTTCTTCTTCTTTCCTGTTTTACAGCGGTTGGCATCCAGCTTATTGGTGCATTACCGCCCCCTTCTGCTCCGGAGTGTGGTTCAGTGACGCTGCTGATGTAAGACGCTGCTGACGTGTTATCTGGTGCGCCTGAGCTTCGTTTACAGTCTGAGGGAGACGCACGCTGTATTCAAGCTATTCTACATTGTTTGTATTTTGGTATTGCTATATTTTTTTAAAATGGTGTGTAAGTGTGCATGTCGCGGATGTCCTAATCGCCAAAAACAGCCACGGCGACGTAAAAGTGCATTACCAACGCCGACAGATGAAAGGATTCAATGGAAACAATTCAATGGAATCAATTCAATTGAATCAATTCAATGGAATCAATTCAATGGAAAGTATTCCGGAAGAGAATACAATGCTGAATAAAGTCGTAGTTTTTGTTATTTTTGGACCAAAATGTATTTTCGATGCTTCAAAAACTTCTAACTAACCCACTGATGTCACTGATGTACCTTTATGGACATGGACAGTGCAAAGTACAAACACTTTCAATGGAGGGACAGAAAGCTCTCGGACTAAATCTAAAATATCTCAATTTGTGTTCCGAAGATGAACGGAGGTCTTACGGGTTTGTAACGACATGAGGGTGAGTCATTAATGACATAATTTTCATTTTTGGGTGAACTAACCCTTTAAAGCAGCAGACAACAAAACACTACAGCACACACTTAGAATAAACAGAATGTTATCATTCCTTGATGTGGATGCTATAGTTATTATAGTTAACTTTATAGTTGTTTTTCGTGGTGAGAATCTGGAGCAGGATCTAGGGTTTCTGATTTTATTTGTTTTAAATTTAGTTTCACCAATCCTTGTTGTTGATTTACTCAAACGTAGATTCACGAGTTCACACTTACAAATAAGTCAGATGAGTGAGCTGTCCGAGGAGAGGGCTCCGAGCTCGGTATTTGGCCTGAACCCAGAGTACTCCCCCCGTATCCTGGTTAGGAAGATAACCAGGCGAGTGTGAGGAGACGGGAGGTGGAGGGATGTTGAAAAACTGTCGAGGAACATAGGTGAGTCAACTGCGTATTTATGATGTCCTCCAATTATGCCGATTGAGTAGACATGTTGATTATTGATTGCTGACTGCTGGTTGAAATGACATGATGGTTGGATAGATCATTTGTTAATAAACATAATTTCTCACTCTTCAGTGAGCGTCTAAGAGCATGACACCTAGAGAGCTGTACTTCGGCGTATAACACTAGGAGCAGCATTTAAATGATCTGGTGGGATTCAGCGCCATTACTCCGCAGTCTACTGACACATGAGTCAAGCACAGCTAATAAGATTCAACTGCGCTCAGGGTCCAAACGAGACTCAGCTTCGTCTGACAGAACTCATGACAGCCGGAATTGCACCTACGTACACAATAACGTTGCACGCCTGAAGAGGTTTTCAGAAACACTGAGTAGAATAAGTGGCCTAGAACAGTGTTTGCTGTAAAACTTGACTGTTCTGTCACAGGGCATCTTCCTCATGTGGCCGTGATGTGACCAGGCAGCTGGCAGCAGCAGAAAGCGAGGCAGGTCACAGGTGCCAGAAGAATTATCAATCTCTCACTCCCACGGCAAACAAGCACAAACGCTTCCCCTCCCACGTGCAGCCTGAAGACGGGAAAGGCATCCACCTCGGGCATGTGATTCTTGTGCTGGAGAAGAGCACAGGCTCTGTGTAGCAAGTGAAGGTAACTGCTGACCCAGTTGGAAAATGGGCATGTGTCCCAAGGTCATACGCCCACACACCCAAAAGGTTTTGTTTGTTCGCAAACTGCCACAAGCCATCTTTTGCCGTCCTTATGCCAGGTGTGCACTAGAAAGGGAGTTCTCTGTGAGGAAATGTAGGCAACTGCTGGCTCAGTCTGAGTTACATAACAAAGCCTCGTGGGACATATGCGCGTATAATGAATGTTTTTCACAAATGTTATTTGTGAATTCTGCTGAACTGAAGTGGAACAATGGCGTGACGCACTACGCTAATATCGCTCATGCATTGACGCTAATGACCCTCTGTTAATAATGTCGATGTTAAAGTGACCATGAAATCAAAATTGACAATGCTTATTTTTTTATGGAATACTGCAGTTTTTATTATAAATGATTTATCTGTGCACATCATTATTTTAACTGTAAACTTTAATCAGAATAACTTCCCCTACCTATGTTTACTGGTGTGAGAAACGTTAAGCAAATGCAGCAGCTATCAGAGTGAAGACAGGTCATGTGATCACTCTGCTGTCAGATATCGTTGTCGAGTTTTTTCCCCAATTTCAGGTGTATGTTGTGATCATGTAGAAGGAAAAGTGAAGCATGGAAAATGTGACTGAGATTATGTTGCATGTGAACTCTGATAACCAGATGTTTGCTTTCAAGACACGGATAGATGAACACAACAGCAAAGAACATAATGCTGTAAATTGTTCTGTGATATAATGTGCAATGCACTAACCATTTTGATGATTTGAAAATACATGAAACGACATATTAGTGGTAGTGATGTTCATAAGACGCTTTAGACTTTACACATTCAGTCAGCAATGAAGAGTCAGTTAATTTGACGTTTTCAGATCGCTACACATACAATTTTACCACGTTCTGTCTGAACTTCTCTAAGGTATACCACTGAAAGAGGCTTATTGAATATTTCCAACCTCGCATACCATTTTGTATTTGTCCTTAGCAGAGCAATAATAAATCTGTGGGTGATGTTCACTGTTACTGGATTCAGTGTGACATGAAATCAAACAGCTGAAAATAGACTTCATACATGTAAAGATGATAAGAACCCATAAGCCATGTGGGTAAAATGGGAAATAATTTTCCATTCTGCTCACATTTGCTAATGCAGTGCTGAGCCACAGGGTCTGGTGGCATTGCTGTCACACTACTGCCCTCTGCTGGTCACATGTGTGTATCGTGCTGAGAGTTGTACCAAACTCCATTAACAGTTTTGTCCTAAATCCACCCTGAAAAAAAAAAAAAAAAAAAAGGAAAAAATTCAGAACAGCTTTGTTTTTGTTTCTCATTATTGATATCATCTTGCACTCCATAGCAAAGAATCAGTTCATTTACCACAATGAAAATGAAAGCAGATCATTACATTTACAACAAAATTGAAAACAGGAAAAAGAACTGACTTATTAGAAACAAGCTGTATTGTAATAACTCGTTGTTCTCACTGCTAGGAAATAACTGTGCATGTAGCTGTGCTGCTGAGACAATTAATTTCTAGAGAGTGCATATATTAGGTCCCATAACTGGCTGGTACATAATGACAGAAGAAGAATTCAAAGCTTAAAACTTATTCTAACCACAAGAAGGGAAAGTAACGGCTCAGTGATGCGGCATACTCAGTTCTGCTCCCTAAAGGCCTGTTCACACCAACACAAATGTTCAGTACAAAAATTTGGTCCGATTTTCACTATTTCAAATGCAGTTTCACTCTCTGACAGCAGGTGGCACTTACAAAAAAGCAAAAATACCTTGGTTCCTCCGGTACACAAATGGCTGCTCAATTTTCCATTCCATATTTCATTAACACTTCTCACTGAGAAAAAAAGGAAGTTGAACAGTATTTACATCCTTTCAAATACTGCCACCTACTGTCAAAGAGTGAATCAGAGTTTTCATTTGGACCATCAGCCATTGCTATGGACAGATCTTTGCATTCGCTATGGTGTTTATCAAACTACACCACACAAGAGTACAGACACAACAGAGCTGTTTCCTCCGATATTCACTGTCGCTTAGCAAAATACTTGTTGTTAAATGTTCTTGCCAGCAGCCATATCACCCTGTAGCCCAAGACTGGTTGCCCACTGAAGCTAAGCAGGGCTGAGCCTGGTTAGTACCTAGATGGGAGACCTCCTGGGAAAACTAGGTTGCTGCTGGAAGAGGTGTTAGTGAGGCCAGCAGGTGGTGCTCACCCTGTGGTCTGTGTGGGTCTTAACGCCCCAGTATAGTGATGGGGACACTATACTGTCAAAAAGCACTGTCTTTCAGATGACACGTTAAATCAAGGTCTTGACTCTCTGTGGTTGTTAAAAATCTCAGGATGTCCTTCGAAAAGAGTAGGGGTGTAACCCTGACATCCTGGCCAAAATTGCCCATTGGACTCTGTCCATTATTAGCCTCCTAATCATCCCCATACTCTGATTGGCTTCATCATTCTGTCTCCTCTCCACCAATAAGCTGGTGTATGGTGGGCATTCTGCCGCAATATGGCTGCCGTCGCATCATCCAGGTGGATGCTGCACATTGGTGGTGGTTGAGGAGATTTCCCCCTTCCGTATTTAAACCGCTTTGAGTACCCAGAAAAGTGCTCTATATAAATGTAAGGAATTATTATTATTATTATTATTAAATGCCACCAAATCGTAGTAACAGCAGCGGCTCTATGCATGTGACCTAAAGCGTAAATCTTAAGTTGGCCATGCCATAGTCAAAGACTATCCACCTTATTCCTGACGAGCCTCCTGCGTTTTGAATTATGGGTGGCAATTCCAGTTTGGGGAACTTCCATTTAAAAAACTGAAACTAATCATTTCAAATCATAAGATTGCCCTACAAATAAAGCTTATTCGTCAGTTTGACTGAATGAGCTGTCAATTTTTTGTTCATGTTTTATTTTCAGACATCATGACATCAACGTAAAGCTTGGTATTTTAACGTGACAAGAATATCTATGGCAAGAGCTCTTTTCAGTCACTGCATTCTTTTCCTTGTGATTATTTTCTTTTTTCCCTTTTGCATTTCGCTGTAATAGTATGAAAAAGGACAACATATAGGCTACTGCACATCTGGTCTGTTCTCCCGATATAATTTACGATATATCCCATTAATAATTCACGGAATGCACAAAGAATCTCTCGTTTTTCTCCTCAAATCCTCACGTCCCTTTCCAGGTTTGTTTTCACTGGTAAATACAATTTATTATCTGTAAAAATGAATCACTTTGAAATAGTATCACGCAATGCTGAAGTTCATAAACATTTTTTATTAAGGCAACGTATATTACAGAATACAGATATATAGTTATGTTTAACCCATCCATTATTGCTGTGGAAAGAATCACACTTTTTCATGGCCTGTTGAAAGTACCTTGTTGATGCTTTTACACTTTTAAATGTACTTTTAATGTTTGTTGGTTGAAGAGTGAGTAGAATAATGTCATCTCATTGTACCCAACTTAAAAAAAAAACATATTATCGCACAAAGCATCATGGGGCATAGGAATAAGGTGGATACAGAAATTGTATATAATAGGGAGATAAGAGGGTCTGTATCTCCTTCTATTGGAAAAAGTGTAGCGGCTAACTTAATCACGTGCTCACCTTTCAGCCTATTGTGTAATGGCAGTGACATCAGTCGCAACATTCCCTAGTCTGCCTTCTCTTAAAAAAACACATTTTTATCAAGCTAAAATCTATATATAGCTCCCAATGAAAGTATTGTTTAGTGTAAAACATGCTGAAGATTAGCGAACAGGCTGTCGATTAATTAAATGATATGGCTATTTCCCCACAAAAGCTGTTTAATCAGAATAGTGAAGCCTCTCGTCCATTGACATCCATTCAAAAAACAGCCTCTGGTCTCCTTCCCTGCGTACCACCAGAGGCGAGGCGTTAGCTTTAGCCACTACACTTTTTTGGCTAAAGGTTGCAGGCTTCCAGTGGCTTTGGTGGATAGAATAACACAGGACGCGTGGCTCGTATTGTTTTGAATGGGAGAAAGTGCAATGCGCAATATGGCGGAATAAGTCCCACCTTCTAAATAAGAGCCAATCACCGACTGGTAAAGTCATCGCGTCACTGAAAGCTCCGGTTCATATAGAAACAGTCAGACGCATGCCTCCGAAATGAGACACAAGAGTCACGCATTTAGGACTGCGCATGCGCATTAGCTTGATTCAGCCTGAAAAATACTTTTTTTTTTTTTTTTTGTCATGACTCAAGCGTTTAGAAACAAAATTTATGAGACAGTGTTTGTGCCAGGCACATCAACAACGGTTCATTCAAATGAAAATGTTTATCATCAAACATTCGTCTTGGTGTGAACAGGCCTTCACCTATTAAAGCTTGCTGACCCAACACAAGAGACCTAGACTCCATACCAAGAGCACTTTGTCACTGTGAAGCACCATCAAAGCTCTCTTAAACCATTCCTTCCCCCAGTGTCTCACGGGATTTCCCCTGCTGTTACTCTGAGTGTGAATGAAATCCCCCTGCTGGTCTGCCATTAGGACTGGCCACAGTCCAGTCACTCTGAGTCAGTGGCTATTCATGACTTTCTCTATGCAGTGAGCAACTGCTACAGATACAAACTGTCAAACTATCACTCTCAATCTCACTTCCACATTAATTCAGAGCCAAATCATCTGAACCATTGTCCTTCTTTGAAGTATTTCTAAACCTGAAACATCTGAGACACAATACTGACTTCATTTGAACTGAGAACCCAAGAAAAATTTACCTCTTGGAAACGTCCTGCACGTGTCCCTCTGACGATGGCGCTGAGAGTCAAATGTCGCTTATACTTGATGCATCTTGATTCAAAGGAGACGTTCCGATGGGAGCGCGGGTGGATGGGGTTTATTCCATAGGTCTATCCAGAAACAGCTGTTTTACCTCTAATTAAAGGAATGTAGCAGGTGTCACCTGCACCCCAGCAGTGTGGGGGCACACCTGGTTGAATTAATTTGATCCAAAGTGGTTCAGACAGGGCTGCCTGCGCTCTGGTGTGGCATTCAGACACTCAACACACATTAAGGCTACTGAAACTGAGCACCTGCTTAGCTGGAATTGCAAAAGTGCCCAAAGCAACTGCAAAAAGTGGTCGCTATCCTGACCCTTGGGACTTGGTTTAGTGAAGTATGGGGAAGGAGAAGCCTGTTTGTTACGCAGAAGGTCTTGAGAGAGCTGTTAGCATTCCATTCATCTCAATGGTATTTGTTAAGTATGAGCAACAGAAGACCTGCATGGTATTTGTTCATGACCATTTAGTGGTATTTTGTGTAGGACCTACACTACGTAGATGGGTCAGTGGCATAAGAAAATGGTATCCACAAACAGTGACTTACTGTTGCACAACTGTGAACGAAAATTCAGTGACATCAAGGCTGTAATGTGATTGGTTGTCAAGGTACATGTGATTCAAGTTAGCCGTTACGCTTTCTCCAATGGTAGAGCCACGGACCCTCGTATCTCCCAATAATAAGGCCATCTCTGGCAAAACTTCTTTGCATGAGGTGGCATGTCCAGTCTACAGCATTCGTATGCATATGAATGGAAGTCAATGAAATGAAAAGTGTAGTCTGACTGCCACTTAAACCACCAATTTGCCAAAACGTACGAATTGCCATGAGATTGTGTTGGCAGTTATGTGAAAGGCAGCAGTCAGGAAAAAATATAAGTCCATTTTACACTTTTAAGAGGCAACAAATAAATAAAAATAAATAAATAGAACTTAATCAGAATACACGGCTACTTTTAAATGACAATCTATGGAAAAGATACTTTTTGCCTCATAATTATAATTACAACATCTACCATCATGGGCTAACTGCGTGCTTATGCTAACCAACAAATCTTGGTTTATCCACTTTATTTTTAACTTATGCGTGGGCACAGCCATTTGTAACTTGAATGTGCAAAGTATCTGGTGTTATCCGCTTATCCGTTATGCTGCTTGATGTTGTAAACTGGTATTTGTTATCATACTATTTTAATTTATTCTCATAATAATAAACAGACTGGTTTGTAGCACAAATGGCTGCATAAATTAGGTCAACCTGAACCAGGAACACTTCCCATTACACCCAATGTACTTGTTACATCGTAAGAAGAATGGCATCTATACTAATATTGTCTCTCTGTTTATCCTGAGGTTAGCGTAGTCAGCCGTATCCGGTCTGTATCCAGATCAGATGGTGGATCTGCACCTAGACACGAACACAACGCAGTCCTGTATGTCAGCAGAGACCATGTCTACTAGACAATCTCCTGTGAAGGCCTCGTCGACACAACAGCTATCGGCACAAATCCCTAGCAAAGACCACAAGAACCAAAAAAGTCCTCTGCACTGACCTATGAGCAGCTTTGTCTCTGTACTGGAGTGATGAATCCAATCTTCAAGCAAAAGGAACTGGATGAAATATTTGAATGCTACCGATCCACAATCTGACTTCTCACATGTGATGCAGCCTGAATCATAATCAAACCATGTTCATTCGTTGACCAGAGGAGAACTGGCCCCCCAAATGAGTCTGGTTTCTCCCAAGGTTTTTTTTCTCCATTCTGTCACCTGATGAAGTTTGGGGTCCAGATATTGCTGAGTTAGATGCGTTCCTGGGACAACATATTTTGTTGATCCTGGAACAACATTCTACTCTGAAAATTTAGTCTTAACCCTATTCCTATCCCTAAACCTAACCCTACCCATAAGTTATCCCAAAAATAAGAGGGAAATGATAGATGAAAAACACTGATGTAGAAGCACCAATTCATGATTTTAAGCCTAAACTTGACATAATCTGTAAACGTGTCCCTCAAATCTGGTTGATTTGAATGTTGTTCCAGGATCAACAAAAATGTTGACCCAGGAACACGTTGAACTCAGCAATATCAGGTTATGCAATTGGGGACACTTAATATCAACTATATTCACAGGAAATGGCTCACTTCAACATTGAAAAATTAGGTGGATAGCTCATTGTAACAAAGAAAATAGGCTTTGCATTGGAAGTTTATGTACTCGTGTTAAGAAGACGAAGTTCATGAATGCTGTTTACTCATTTATAGCTTTTCTTTTTTGTGATTTCACAGTGCGTTTAACTTTAGGACCTTCATTTGTCACCTCCGCAGGGCATCTCCCATGTCCATTATAGGAACAACCATAGAAGTTTGCAACCCTTAACCTTTAATAGTTTTTACGCATTCATAAATTGCCTTCAAGATGCACAAGGGCACTGCAGTGGTCATTATTTACATTGACAGGTGCAGCGTGGAAGGAGCATAGGGATGCATCCCAACATAGTGGGATGGATTCCATCAAACATCTCCAAAACAAAAAAACAGTAAGCATATTGAATTTCTTTTGTAGAGGACTAGATGATCAAGGCAATTGAAAAGATGAAAAGTCAATTCTGGCCCGTGATTAGGATTATCATTGCCCTGGTGTTGTTTTGTCATTGAGTGTGCACTTTGGTGTTAACATCTGCCAGGTATGTACGCTATGTCAGTTTGTCTGAAATGCAGCCTGAGGAAATGCTGTGCATTCTAGTGCACTGGTTCCTTTTGTGCCACAATAATGCATTAATTTCATGAGTCAACAGGCTATGACTGGTGGCTTATGTAGAACTAAACAGTGTTTAATTGGATTCTGATCCGCGGCAACACAACTGCAGGGCTGTTTGCCTTTTTCCCCCTTTTGCTTTTTTCCAGAGCACCTAGTGCATAATGGAGGCGATTACTTCCCCACTCTGGTGGCTTGGTGACTTGGTATTGTGAGCCCCTGGGAAGGTGCTGTTTATGGTCACACTTCACATTGCCCTGATGCCCCGGAAAAGAGCCTGGCAGCAGTGCTAATGCTGCTAATGCTGTCGGTTGCTGCATTGGCACTGCGGAGGCCAACTAGGTGTCATGCTGGGATTAACCTTAAATTGATTACGAACACAAAGATCATCTCTTGGCTGACTGACATGCTTAGGACACAGTTCATTTCACAACCCATGAGTGAAATGAAAGGTCTACCTTATAAACATTTCGACATTCGACATTCAAGAGACTTTGTACTTGTACTCATCAAAAAATATTTACAAAACATAACATTACATGGAGTTCTTAAAGGCACAATATGTAATATTATTGGATTAAAATATCCAAAAACCACTAAAACAGCACTTCCCGGACCCGGGGGAAATTCAATTTCATATTTCAAGAGCACTAATTGTGTGTAACGAATTAAAAGTGAGGATTTCCTACTTTGATAAATGATAAACCGCAGTGAGAGTTTGGAAGGGTGAGGATGTCAGTTTTCAGGGAAAGAAAAGTTGCAGAAGAAAATAGTTTTCAAAGATGATTGGACAGAGAGGTATGCCTTCATTCAACGAGACAGTTGGAGTTGTGAAGAGTGGAAATGTCAAAAACCACTATGAAACAAAACACAGACATTTTGAACGGCAATATCCACAAAATACAGAGGTAAGGACAGCAAAACTACAACAGCTAAAGTCTTCATCAACAAGTACGTTGCTTGTGAGTGCTCTGACACAGCAAAGCTACAGAAGCATCTTTCAGAATTGCCTGGGTACTAGGCAAAAACAAGAAGCGATTCTCTGATGCAGAAATAGTTAAGGAGTGTTTAGTGGAGATAGCAGAAGCTTGGTTTGAGGGAAAGGAGAGATGAGAGATGTCAGAGAAATTAAAGAAAATTCCAATATCCAATGACACTTGGAGGAGGCCAGGAGGACAGAGGTACTTGCCCATGAGTTAAGCAGTTAAATGATGTTATCAAAGATGCACCCTGGCTTTCAATAGTCAATAGATGAGTCAATAGATGGCACAGACCAAGCCCAGCTATGTGTGTTTGTCAGGTACTTCAGCAAGGCAAAGGGGACATTCTGTGAAGACTTACTGTATTTTGCACCATGTTACTTTTGGCCTACCTCTTGTTGTGTTTTGTTCGTAAAAAATGCTGACACTTTAATTGTTTTACCACTTTTGCACTTGTTATTAATGTATATTTTGAAAGCAAAAGGCACTTTAGTTTTCAAAAAATTAGTGTTGATTTGTTATGCATGTTATGCATGTTTATTAAAAACAAGTTTTGTAATAACCAATTGTTTCAGACCTTTGACATTGAAGAAAATTCAGATTTGGACTTTTGAATGTAGACTTTGAGAACCCCTGCACTAGAACAATATTATTTATTTTGTTGACTTGTGTATTACATTATCCCAAATGTTTCTAACAATGTTTAAATCCAGAGAAATCAGCAATTTTAACCATTGTAACGTTACTTCTTTAGTAACCATGAAAATCCCACGTACAACTTTGTTTACTTTAACTTTCCGAGGTGTTTACGAATCTGCTCAACAGCGATCAAAGCGTCACATTTTTAAAATTTCAGTACCGATTGGTACCAAAGTCGGTACTTTTGACAACTCTACTAGATAACGCTTTATTTCGATGATCCACTTTAGACATTTTACTGACTATAAGTAACTTTGTCACTACATGTTAACTATCTCTAATGAGAGAAAACAATGTAGATATCTAGCTGATCAAAGCAAGGCATGTTTTCCACATTTTTTACTAAATAAACACAAGTAAGAATTATATTTAATTATAATTTAAATGCACTAATTTAATAAGTAATAAACTACCTATTACCAGTTACCTATATTTTATTAAAACATTTGAATAAATACTAAAAAAAATTATGTCACAAGACAGGGACACATCATACAACTTCTCGAACGATGCAGTTTTCAGAAGACTTAACGTCCAAATAAAAACTGCATTAAAATCATGGCAATGTTTACAATGCTGCTTTATTTCATATGAATTTAATATATCACAAAAATATTATGATATATCACCCAGCCTTAATCCATAAACCCTTGTTTCAACAGGAAATTCAATTTTTTTTTCATATATAGGCCTATTTTATACTCTTTTGAGTTTCTTTTTTAGTTTTCCTTTGTTCTCTGCAACTACCCAGCACAGTAACAATACCTGTTATCCAACATTTGCCAGCCAGCAAGTATTTTTCCCTCAAAGAATAATACATTTTTTATGCTGTTATGAATAAGGTTAGGAGCAATACAAATACATTATATAAGATGCATTCCCCATATTCTCGATTGCTTGTGTAGCTCAGACATATCTACAAAATCCAGTGCAGCAAAGTGTCGTATATAAAGATGATAAATTAGAAAAGACTTTCTTTATAATAAAATCCCTGAATTTATAACAGCACACTTATATATTTCCATCACACTACATGCTGCATATGAAGAGATAATTGGTTAATAATGTCTCCGATATACATCCCATTAATGACCTCTTCAAATCTATTGCAAAAACCTCTTTTTGTGAAATATTCTCATCTTCAGTAAAAGTTTTGAGCCAACGACACCACTGCAGGAGGCTGAACTCTGGCCTGCCCTGCTGGATGAGGCTGAAGCAGAGGAGGGTGAAGTGCTGAAGTGTGCTTGGGAAAACAGCCAGCAGGTGACGCGAGTGCTGACAGCCTACGGACGGGCATCATCATCAGGCCTTCGACCTTCAACACAGCCCCTCCTCTTCCTCTTCCTCCCCACAGTGTGAGCCACATTTGAATAATACATTCTCTTCTCCAGCAGAGGCAGTCCAACCTCTTCCGAACCAGGGCTAAACAAGTACAGTGTCTGCTCCACAGTACGACTCGTGTTTATTGCAGATCCCAACACCAAGCACAAACGAGGTCACATGTGTCAGCAATTGAATTGCTATGCAACGCAATGCATTTTTTCTAAGAAACGCTGACCACAACAATTTCATCATTTGCTATTTCCACATGCTGCACATTTCCTAATACAGAATAAATGTTGACACATTATTTTCATAATCTAGCAGAAATATCTACACTGAAAAATTTAAACTAGTTGCACAAGAGTTTGACACTAATGTTAAGTAAAACATGTAGACTGTCTAGACTCAATACCTGCAAAACCGGTCTGGAAAACTGTGAGATCTCACTCTGCATGAATATGGTACAGAAAAAGTGCCTAACCTTTAGATAGGGGAGGTCAACACACAAATATTTGAAAATGATGATTTGCATGAAAAGGTCCATACGAGTATCAAAATTTGAAAGGGTCCTTGATTATGATTTCACTTTTTTACTTTAGTGTGTAATGTTGCTGTTTGAGCATAAACAACATCTGCAAAGTTTTTTAAAAAAGGGAGATATTTTCTTTTACAGAAATTGCTTTTTAAGGAATACAACAAACAAGGGTCAATTCAATGCTGGATTTCCACAAAAGATTAACATGACGGCACATGCGAGTCAATGAGTTGAATCATCTCCACAGCAACTACATAAAAGTATCCACTAACCGTTCAGAAATATCCAGATGCACTGTGTAACGCCTGTACAATATCCGTCTTAGCCAACCAACTTTGGAATTCTCAGAATGCTTTTAGCCTCCTGAACGGTGCATGTAAATCACGAATCGGCTCCGGCCGGTCTAAGAAAGACTGGGATTTGGCATCTTTGCAGCCCTGCCAGAAACTAAACAGAGAACCCCAGTCCCCAGCTCTGGGGACTTCAAAAGAATCACCCCCTTGTGGGTTAAGGACCATGTGACTACATACCAGACAGCCCTAAAATCCCAATACACACCACACACACACACACACACACACACAGACCCGCATGAAGATTATATGCACAAATATGACTCTGCCTAAGTGTACCCACCGTTGTATTTCAAATTGCATATATGTAGCCCGAGTTTATAAGCTATGACCGTAGTGTGTTAGTGTCATCCTAAACGATGAGATTCGAGTATACCGTATCTTCCCTGTTTGTATAACTGTATCTTCCCTTTTATGTTTTTGCCACCTGACAAGTTTGGTTTCGTTGTAAAGCTCTCTTTATGCCTTATTTGACAATGTATGTCACATTACTGTAAAATGCATTGTTCTAGTTTTAATGGTACTTTGGAGAAAATACACTCCGATCTGACATTTGATAATTCATGCAAATGAAGTTATAAATGGAGACAAAGAAAAGTTTGCCCGCCAGGATTGCACCTGCATCTATTAGCTGTTTCACCCAAGGAGGCGTGTTGGCTTGTTTTTCCATAAAAGACAACAACACAAAATTTTTCCTTTGTCTCTCGATTGTCTCTGAATTGTCCATCGCCCTCTCGTGCACGTCTCTCCGGGACGTCTCAGGCGACCGCGCTTCCATCACGCGCTGTTCTTCATCGGGACGACCATCTTCTTGGCACAAGCTTTGCTTTTGTCAAGCCTTCGTCATCTATTGTCAAAACACACACAAAAACGGTGTGTTTTTGCTCACACCCAATTAGGGGCAAATTTGACAAGCTATAATAAATGATCTGTGGGATAATTTGAGCTGAAACTTCACAGACACATCCTGGGGACACCAGAGACTTATATTATATCTTGTGAAAGGGGCATTATAGGTACCCTTTAAGAAAACAAAGTCTGTTAAGTCTCATCATGTCTAATAAGAGAAATCATGTCTTTTCCACAGAGCAGTCTGCTTAATGGCCATGGGAGAAATCATGTCTTTAACAGGACAAAAAAGCACAATGAAACGTTCACGTGCAAATGCGCAAGAGATAAATTGTTCGCTTTTGGGATGGGTTATTAAAATTCGTGTTGTTTTTATTTGATGTTATCTTCTTTTCCTACTAGTTTACTTTTATGTAATATATAATCATTTTCACAACAAAGGACATAAGATTTGTGCCTTTCTTTAAAAAGAAAAAAAAAACACACCAAAGTGACAGTATTCATGGAAAGTGTCTGTCACAAATTCAGTTTTTATGTAAATCCCACTCCAGTCTACAGATCAACAAACTCAGACATGCCAAGAATTACACTTAATCATGATTATATGAAAGCAAAAACAGCTATAGTGTGCTGTGTGAATGTACATTCTTCTTCATAATCATTCTGGGGAAAACAATCTATATATTGGAACATAAATTTAATATTTAATCATGACTGTTTGCAAAGTCACCAAAATAGTGAATAGAAAGTTATGATCATGTGATATGAAGTGAAGACTCTATCCCTGTATGCCCAGAGTTCACCTCTCATCCAGTATGTCAACTTTATAAGTGCTATAAGACTGAGCTCAAGCACTGCTGTGAGCCCTGAAGCAATGGCTTTCTGTCTTACATACAAAAAGGAACTATAAAACCCATTTTGCAGTCTGAACTTAGGCCTCTTCTCTGTTATTTTAAATATTTTTGAAGTGTTTTATTGAGCAGATACAGGCTTATATCTGTAAAATGACAGACTTAAATCAGTTTCTTCCATATGTGGAGCTTAAATAATTTTTTTAACAGCGCTCACAGAAATATTTATTTCTGATATAGTTCTTCTTTAAATTTAATATATAATTTATATAATTTGAATCTATTCTTTGATTAATAGAAAGTTCAAAAGAGCAGCATTTTTTATAGGAATCTTTTGTAAATGTCTGTTTAATGTGTCTATGTGGAATAAATGTTAAAAAAAAAAAAAAAAAAAAACACCTACTAACCCCAAACTTGTATACTGTTCAAAAGTTTAGAATCACTATGTAAATTTCTTGTTTTTCTTACAGTAAACATATGTTTACTGTTACGTATTGTTATGTTTGAAAATTCCTTTTTCAAATAAATGTTCTTCTTCTTTGTTTTTATCAAAGAATCCTCCATATGCAGCAAAGTGGAGACCTTGAATTCATCAATCCATTTTAACATGCTTTTCTAATAGTTTGCCATCCAATAACAAGTTATTTTTCAGCCCTCCCTTTTTTGATCTTATATTTGAGTAGTTTTTTCTTAGAAACTCTGTCTAAAGCTCCAGTGTCTCAGAATGTCCTCTGATGGAGGTGAAGCTGGTGTTTAGCGTGTGTTCTGTTCAATGCAGCTTCCAGCTGAGCACCAGTAATGGTCTGTTTCGCACACTAGAGATACCAATATTTATTCATTCTTATGTTGTTGTGCATCTAGGCCAACCACCAGCCACATTTCTTTCTGTGCTGGTTAGATCTTCTTTTGTAAGGAACAGTATTCATCTCTCAACAGAACAACAGACTCTAAAGATAATGCTTTTTTAAGTAGATTCACTAATTGAATTTTACAATATGGTCACTTTAAAAACTAAATTTTTTGACTTACTTTCTAATTTCTACACTTCATTAAAGGTGCAATATGTATGATTTTTACAGTAAAATATCCAAAAACCACTAGGCCAGTGTTATATATTTTGTTCACTTGAGTACTTACAATATCTCAAATGTTTTCAACTATTTGTAAATCATGAGAAAATTGCAATTTTAACCAAGGTTTCGGGACGTGTGAGGAGTCGCCTGTCAATTGTGTCATTCCCGCGTTACCCTCGGTTTCCGAGGAGGGTGAAGTGCTGAAGTGTGCTTGGGAAAACGTCTCGGTTACGTATGTAACCCTCGTTCCCTGAAGGATGGAACGGAGACATACGTCAGTAGTGACCGACGAATTGGGATATCGCTAGAGAGCCCTATCAGCTTCGAGTGAACTAAAACAAGCCAATGGAATTGGCGTGCGATATTTGCATAATGCGCACCGCCTCTGACAGGTGTATATAAATAGGAAGCAGATGCAATGGCACTCTGTTTTTCGCTGAGGAGACAACTGGTGTCCGCGCAGCAGCGAGGGTACAGAAACTGTGGCGACCGGACGTACGTCTCTGTTCCCTCCTTCAGGGAACGAGGGTTATGTACTTAACCGAGACGTTCCCTTTCAGTCGGTCACGTTCGACGTACGTCAGTAGTGACCGACGAATTGGGATCCCAACTAAAGAGCCACAGTTACGAAACCCCTTCCAGTGCCCAGCGCAAGCTTGGTCGCCCATGGCACCAGCTGGAACGGTGAAGGGGGCGAGCTTACGCCGAGAGAGTCTACTGCTGTTCGACCGAATACCCACTAAGTAAACTAGACTACACTGGGAAAGCGAACCCGTAGGGGACGCTGCGGAGGCCACTACCTACCCAATGGGGGAGGAATTTACGTGGAGAATACACATATGGACTGGCCCGGGGGGCAGTACGCATATGGAGTCCCTGGGATGGCTCCACCTGGGTAGGGGGAGACTCATCTGACAGGTGACAGCAGAGCTGGCTCTGCTAAGGGAAAGACACGGACTCGCCCGTAGGGAGTTTTAAACCGTGGATGATACACATATGGGACCGCTCACGTAGAGGAGTCACGACATATGGACCCCAGCCAACAGATAGCGTCACCGACGGATGTAGGCCTGGCATCAGACACTCCGCAATGTCCGAGCCGAAGGGGGAGGCAGAGGAACTCGACAGGGTTCGCCAAGCGGGGAACACGACTGGAGTCAAAATATGCACGTATCCGGCCCAGGGGGCGGGAATGGCATTGCAAGCCGACACTTAGAGCAGGTTCAACGCGTCTACCGGCTAGTGGAAGCGAGTACACGGGAAGATACCGGCTCTACACGTAGGCTATAGAATCTAGCGAACATGTTAGGTGTCGCCCAGCCCGCAGCTCTACAGATATCTGTCAGCGAGGAAGAGGAAGAGGCCACCCCTCTGGTGGAGTGGGCTCTCAACCCGAGCGGGAAAGGCACGCCCTGGGATTCGTACGCCAAGGCGATGGCATCCACTATCCAGTGGGCCATCTTCTGCTTGGAGACAGCCTTTCCCTTCTGCTGGAATCCGTAACAGACAAAGAGCTGGTCTGAGGTACTGAAGCTTCGCGTTCTGTCTACGTACACACGCAGAGCGCGGACGGGACAGAGCAAAGCTAGGGCTGGGTCTGCCTCCTCCGAAGGCAGCGCTTGCAGGTTCACTACCTGATCTCTGAAGGGAGTGGTAGGAACCTTGGGCACATATCCGGGCCGGGGTCTCAGGATGACGTGAGAGTCACCGGGCCCAAACTCTAGGCACGATTCGTCGACCGAAAATACGTGCAGATCCCCTACCCTCTTCAGAGAAGCCAATGCAACCAGGAGGACGGTCTTGAGAGACAGTGCTTTTAACTCGACTGATTGCAAAGGTTCGAAGGGCTGACCCCGGAGAGATGTAAGAACCAGGGTCAGATCCCAAGAGGGTATGGAGGAAGTGCGAGGAGGATTTAGTCTCCTCGCTCCCCTCACCCCTCAGGAACCTGACGATCAGATCGTGTTTCCCCAGGGACTTACCCTCAACTGCGTAGTGATGTGCAGCGATAGCGGCAACATACACCTTCAGGGTGGAGGGAGACAGCCTTCGCTCCAACCCTTCTTGCAGGAAGGAAAGCACAGATCTGACCGAGCATGATCGGGGGTCCTCTCGGCGAGAGGTGCACCATTCAACGAATAGGTTCCACTTCAGCGCGTAGAGGCTCCTCGTGGAAGGAGCTCTAGCGGAAGTGATGGTGTCTACGACCGCTTGCGGGAGATCACTCAGAACCTCCGCATCCCATCCAGGGACCACACGTGGAGGTTGCACAGGTCGGGACGCGGGTGCCATAGGGTGCCCCATCTCTGAGTCAGGAGGTCCTTCCTCAGAGGAATCGGCCAGGGAGGGGCTGTCGCGAGGAGCATGAGGTCCGAGAACCAGGTCCGAGTGGGCCAGTACGGCGCCACTAACAAGACCTGCACCTGCAGGGAATAGAACCACTGGCAGTGGGCAGTTTCTGGGGAGGCAAACAGGTCTACCTGGGCCTCGCCAAAATGCTGCCAAATCAGCTGGACCGCCTGGGGGTGGAGCCGCCACTCGCCCGCAAGTGGAGGCTGCCGTGAGAGCTCGTCGGCTGCACAGTTGAGCACACCTGGGACATGAGTGGCCCGAAGGGACCTCAGATGCTTCTGACTCCACAGCAAGAGATGGCGGGCGAGTTGCGACATGCGACGGGAGCGTAGACCACCTTGATGGTTGATGTACGCAACGGCCACAGTGCTGTCCGAGCGGACCAGTACGTGCTTGTCTGACAGCAGCTCCTTGAAGCGGCCCAGTGCAAGACGTACTGCTAGCAACTCGAGGCAATTGATATGCCAATGCAGTTGAGGCCCCGTCCACAGACCTGACACTGCATGCCCGTTGTACGTGGCCCCCCATCCGGTGGCAGAGGCATCTGTGGAGACCACAGCGTGCCTGGACACCTGTTCCAGGGGCACTCCTGCCCGCAGGAACGAGGGGTCTGACCACTGGATGAGGGTGCGACGGCAGCTTGGTGTCACGGGGACACAGAGCGTACCGCGCTGCCACGCCCATCTCGGGACCCGGCCGCGAAGCCAGTGTTGAAGCGGCCTCATATGGAGCAATCCGAGCGGCGTGACCGCGGCTGCAGATGCCATATGCCCCAGGAGCCTCTGAAAAAGTTTCAGTGGGGCCGCTGTCCTGCGCTTGAGCGTACTCAGGCAGGTCAACACCGACTGGACGCGCTCCTCGGTGAGGCGCGCAGTCCGGGCGACCGAGTCTAGCTCGAGACCGAGATAAGAGATCCTCTGCCCGGGGGTGAGTTTGCTCTTGTCCCAGGTGAGCTAGAACCATGTCCCTGTGTTCGCACAACTGATCTCGCGAGCTGGCCAGGATCAACCAGTCGTCGAGATAGGGAACAATGGCCGCCTCCGCAACCTTCGTGAAGACGCGGGGTGACAAGGCCAGCCCGAAGGGTAGGACTTTGTACTGATATGCTCGACCCTCGAACGCAAACCGTAGGAAGGGTCTGTGGCGAGGCAAAATCGAGACATGAAAGTACGCGTCCTTCAGGTCGATCGCTGCAAACCAATCCTGGGGACGGACGCATTCGAAAATGCGCTTCTGCGTGAGCATCTTGAACGGCAACTTGTGAAGGTACCGGTTCAGGACGCGCAGATCCAGGATCGGCCGTAGCCCACCGCCCTTTTTCGGTACAATGAAGTAGGGGCTGTAAAACCCCGACCTCATCTCGGCTGGAGGGACCGGCTCGATTGCATCCTTCGCCAGGAGGACAGCAATCTCCGCTCGGAGAACAGGTGCATTGTCCAACGACACCTGAGTGAAGTGGACACCCCTGAAAACCGGGGGACGCCGGGCGAACTGAATCGCATAGCCGAGTCTGATGGTGCGAATGAGCCAGCGGGACGGGCTGGGAAGCGCAGTCCACGCTTCCAGACACCGAGCCAACGGGACCAAAGGCACCACAGACGCACCGGGGGTGGGGCAGCGAGGCAGAGTACGGGGACCCGACTCGGACGGCATGGGAGCGGCCCAGAGTGTGTTCAGACTCTGCGAGGCAGCAGTGCGTATGGGAGACGGCGCACGGGGCGCGGCCTGCACCATCACAGTGCCATGTACTGGCGAGGTGAGAGGGGGCTGCAAGCGGCAAGGCAGGGCCTTGCACGCTGACAGGCGCGCCCTCTTGTGACCTGGAGGTTGGGGAAACTGCTCTTTTTGTGAGGAAGTGGGTACCGCTGGTCTCCGGAGAGCCAGCGGCGGCAGATGGACAGACATACACACAAATTCCCCCCGGCCCTCCTCCGGGGGTGGGAGAGATGATGGGAAACTCTCCCGAAGAGCAGGACCCTTCCCCTCCAGGTCGCCCGTCTCAGGATCGAGACTTCCTCGACCGCTTACCACCTGGCTTGGTAGAGACGGGCTGGGCACCACTGTCCGCGACCGGCACTCTGCTGCTTGGCTGGTGTAGGCTGCTGCTTTGTCGGCTTAGCAGAGGTGGAGGACGATGTGGACGGGCGCCCTCGGCGACGAGCGGGCTGAGGCTGAGCCGCCGGCGGCAGGGTGGAGGCAGCAGCGGACCACCAGGGCATGACATGTTTGATGGCCTCAGCCTGCTTCTGTGCGGCGGAGAACTGTTGGGCGAAGCAGGTGCACCAAAGGAAACGGCTGGACAGTCCGTAGAGGGCCCAGCGGAAACCGATGGCAGCACAACGGGTTGCAGTGCTGATGAGGCGGCAGGGGCCCGAGGAGCGGAGCTCAGCGGGGAAGCCCTAACTATGATCTTCAGATCACCCTGCCTATGCACCGCCGAACCGTCATTCCGACCGGAGCCGGAAAAAACGGCCGAACGGGGCATAGGGGAGGGGACCCCCGCTCCCTGAGATTTCAGGAAGGAGAGTCTCGATCTCAGCACTGCGATAGTCATATTCCCGCAATGGGAACATGAACCATCCACAAAAGCTGCTTCAGCGTGCTGAACGCCCAAACACGTGATGCAGCGATTGTGCCCGTCAGCTGGGACCAGGGAACGACCGCACCCAGTAACGCACAGACGAAATGACATACTGTCAGGGTTCGTCTGTGAAGCTCTTTTAGAAAGGGAAGAGTTAGCTCTGTCGGGCTGAAGCACACAGGGAGTGACGCGATGTGTTCGGGTACACCACTCCCCGAACACACCAAGAGGAACCGGCCCAAATCGCAAGTTGAGAGCTTTAAGCTCAGGCTCCTCGGGAAGCTCGCGACCTCGCTGTTATGCCTTGACGCCAACACAAAAAAGACGCTGAATCTAGGCTCTTTTAGTTTCACTTTAGTGAAGTCTGAAGCAGGATACCAATGTTTGGCTCCGAAGCGAAAGACAGAGTGCGATTGCATCTGCTTCCTATTTATCTACACCTGTCCGCGGCGGTGCGCATTATGCAAATATCGCACGCCAATTCCATTGGCTTGTTTTAGTTCACTCGAAGCTGATAGGGCTCTCTAGCGATATCCCAATTCGTCGGTCACTACTGACGTACGTCGAACGTGACCGACTGAAAGGGAACAGCTGTTTTATTTTGTAGAAACCATGGAAACACCAAAGATGCTTTAATATATTACATGTTTTAATAGACAAGGGAACAACTGTTTTGATATATTTATAGACAGAAAACTAATTGTTGTTATATAGCTCAACACGTTTAGTCTCGTTTAAATCTAATTTTCTTGATTTTTGTTTTACCATGTTTTACCATGCCTCAGAGAAAAACACTACTTTGTCAAGTATCTAACATAGCATAATGAGATGCAGCTGAAGTATAGTGTTATAAATGTACATACATTTTTTTTTAAATTTAAAATATATGAAAAACTTTGCAGGATTTACGATATTGATGACCGTTAAAACGCGTCATCACAGTCTGTGAAAAGGGTCTATGGCTGTTTCTCAGTATGCATATGTCCAAAGATTTTGTGCTCAAACTTGAATAGGCCTCTAGCGGACAGAAAATGTACAATATTTATACATTATTATTACATAATAATTACCTAATTATATATAAAATATTTTTACATAATTATATATAAAATGTCTGATTCCAAAAAGTATTTTTGTACGGGACATGCTGTCATGCTGCATTGTTAAATTAATGTGAATTGTTAAGAGTTTCTCAGCATTACGTTTTCAATACATACATAACATACAGACACACACACACACACACACACACACACACACACAAGGTAACAACTGCAGTGTTCACCACTATTAAAATCTCATGTAAAACCTCACTGTGCCCTCCTAAACACACTCCTTCACAGATCATCTAGCTGCGCAAACATCTGATTCTTCAACAGCTGGCTCTTTTCCACAGAGCAGTCTGCTCAATGGCCATGGGAGAAATCAAGGGTAAATTAAAAACCAAACAAATGCTGTCATTTAAGTAGCACACAAAACGGATTATCGCATCAAAGAGTGTCCTTCCCAATTCTAGCGGTCAATATTTGCTCCATATTACACTTCTGCTGCAATGCTGATCTAAAAGATACAACTGTGTTACATGTGCAACATCCAATCCTGTGGCCTAAACAGTACTGTTGACTCAGCAGAAGAAGGTTACGTGAACACATCAGCAGAACACAGATATAATCATTGTTTTATATATATATGTATATATATTGTGCTGCAACATTTTTTGGGGCGGGGAAATTTAAATATTTCTTGACGCTTATAGTTTCAGATCATTGTTTAGCCGTTCACAGTGCACCTCATGAAAGCATATCTGTAACTACGAATGAATTATTTAGTAGATTTTTGTATTTTACATAATACAACACCTGGTTAACAAAAGGTCATGACTGTGATACCCATTTTACAAATGAAACTCAGATAAATAAATGATAGTTCGTCTTACAAAAAAAAAATATGGGTGGGGAAAACGCCACCCTTAAAAACCATGTCATTATCATGTCAAGTTAAATGTGTCCAGAATACCTATCATAGTTTTAGTGACAATGGCATAAATTATAAACCAAGTATGAAAAATGAGTTTTCAAGTTATTTGATTTTTAACAAAAATGAAATTTGTACCAAGGTGGTGTTTTGTCCCACAATTGGGGTAAAATGCCCCAGTCTGACAAAGCAAGTTGTTTTATACATTTAACAGCAAAATCAGAGTACAGGCAGTTTTAGCTTGAAATTAAAAAGAATATGATCAGTAATTATGATTTACAAAATAAGCAATGATGTGATACAACGAGTGATACTTTTAAATATTAAACTAAAACCACCAGAAGGTGGCAGTAAGTCACTGTCTTAATGAGTGAGTCATCGAGTCATTCATTCATTCAGTAACGAAGCAAGTGGTGGTATTTTTGAAAGGGTAATTGAATCATTGACTCTCATGGTTTTTTATACAGCCGCAGATTCCATCACAAAACATCAATATAAGGCGCAGTTCTGAGATGCGCCGATTGCAATTTTCTTGGCCGATTCCGATTTCTGATTTTTTTATACTTTTCTTCAATGCAAAGGTTTATTTTCATAAAAAAAAGTAAAACTCCTTGATAAAATAAGAACAAATAAAAAAAAATTGCAAACAAAAGCACAAAAAAAAGCAATAAAATAGAGAGCTATGAAACTTTTTCATGAAACTTTTTCAGGTTAAGGTTTTTATTCAGGTAAGAAATACTACAGAAATTAAAGTAATCAAATGTAAAATAACACATCCAGTGTTATTTTACATTGGTTACCTTAATTTCTGTATTCTGTATTTATGTATATTCTTACCATTAAAGTTATAAAATGTATTCAGTCAAGAGCAGAAAGTGATTTTCTTTAACTTTTGTTCTTTAAATAACATGACAGACAGCAGCTGTCTAAATCTGTGTTAGTGAGCACTTCTCCTTTGCCGAGATAATCCATCCACCTCACAGGTGTGGCATATCAAGATGCTGATTAGACATGATTATTGAACAGGTGTGTCTTAAGCCTCGTTTACACTGCACGCGTCTGTGGCGCGTTATGGCCGTCCTCTGCATGGTGTCAACTCACACCAGAAGCATTTCAGAAGTGAAGCGGCTGGATTCGCAAGACCACGAGATTTGCCTGTCTGACATTTTTTTCCCTTGATTTTTTTGTGTTTTTAATGGCTATATGGTTATATTTTGTCCGGTTTGATTGTGTTTATTGATATGCCATACTTTATTTTGCTGTAGCCTGAAGACGAAGTTAATACACTTAAAAGTCCAGTTATGGACAACAAGAACAAATAAAAAGTTTTTCAACTTCGAATCTCTTGTCGTCAGTTTCTGGCATCCTAGTGATGTGAAATATGAGCAGGAGTTTACACAGGGTGATTATTTTTACTGTATTTTGTATTTGAGCTGCGCGTCTTGGACGTAGTGTCCATCAAAATAGGCGAGACGCCTATCTTTAGCGAAGCTGCATGACGAGTCCGCTTCTGGGACTCTTCTAAAACGCACTGTGGTGAGTATGTCCGGTGAGTATGCTGGCCATGCAAGAACTGGGATGTTTTCAGCTTCCAGGAATTGTGTACAGATCCTTGCAACATGGGGCCATGCATTATCATGCTGCAACATGAGGTGATGGTCGTGGATGAATGGCACAATAATGGGCCTCAGGATCTCGTCACAGTATCTCTGTGCATTCAAAATGCCATCAAAAAAATGTACCGTGTGTTCGCCACCATGGGCCACTCGATCCACAAAGTTGACATCAGCAAACCGCTCACCCACACGACGCCATACACGCTGTCTGCCATCTGCCCTGTACAGTGAAAACCGGGATTTATCTGTGAAGAGAACACCTCTCCAAAGTGCCAGACACCATCGAATGTGAGCATTTGCCTACTCAAGTCGGTTACGAGGATGAACTGCAGTCAGGTCGAGACCCTGATGAGGACGACGAGCATGCAGATGAGCTTCTCTGTGACGGTTTCTGATGGTTTGTGCAGAAAATCTTTGGTTATGCAAACCGATTGTTGCAGCAGCTGTCCGGGTGGCCTAATCAATAATCATGCTGTCTAATCAGCATTTTGATATGCCACACCTGTGAGGTGGATGGATTATCTCAGCAAAGGAGAAGTTTTCACTAACAAAGATTTAAAAAGATTTGTGAACAATATTTGAGAGAAATAGGCCTTTTGTGTACATAGAAAAAGTCCTAGATCTTTGCGCGGATGACGTTATTGCCTGTGCAGCGCTGCTGGTAACAACAGATCGGCTCGGAATTGGAAAGTGAGACTGACCTGCTGGACTCGGTCGAGACCAATGAACAAGTCCGAGACAAGTCCGAGTGCAAATACCAACGACTCTGAGACAAGTCCGAGACAACAGAAAAACGTCTCGAGTCCAGACTAACATGATGTCTACTAATTGATGTTGAAAAAAACCCCCATCAAATTGATGTCAATTTTTATATGTCAATTTGACGTCCACACAGTGATGTCCAATCGATGTTGAAAAAAAAATTCTAATTGACAAAAAATTGACGTCCATTTGACATCCACACACTGATGTCAAATTGATGTTGAAAAAATATCAAATTGACATCAAAAAACAGGTCAAAAATGCTAATCAAAATGACATCAAAAATTTGACGTCCATTTGACATCCACACACTGATATTCTTTCAACCACCAAAATAACGACACAAAAGCAATGCAATGAAAGAAAAATACAAAGTTCTGTCATGACACTCTAAATGCGCAGGCTAATAGGTCCTTAACTCAACTGCTCGTAATCACATCATTATATCTATAGGACACAGATGATTGGTTCCTGCTGTATTATTAGTAGCCAATGAGCTTGCATGCTCAGTCTTCAAATACATGAGTAGCATTTGCCTTAGCAGTGCAACGCGCTTTCAGAAACCCTCCACCTTCCCAAGCTCCACCTGTATAGATCTGCTACAGGTAATTCATGTACGCTATATTGTACAGCAGCAGCATGTCTTACTTGCTGTCGTGTATGTACTGGCAGTAGCAAATCCCGTACTTGCTCTGCAGCAGCAGCAGCAATAAAAGCAGCAGCAGTGTAGCAGATGTATTCCGCCAAGAACAAACACTCAGAGAGTTGTCATGACAAAACTTTTATTCAGCAAACTTCAAATCAATAATACAAATGTATATAAAAACAAAAATGCACCTATTCAGATTGAGAACAAAGATCAATGGCTGTCTGGCCTTTCTGGCGTCCCATACTCCCATATCTGTCGGGAGCTGATCGGAGATAGTTCTTTGTGTATTTGATGATGTCAGCCTCAGACGATTCTGGATTTGACTGCTGTACAGCACCTGTATGAAGATGGAACAACTTGTATCACTCATTTTAAGACATTTTAAACTACAGCATTAATTACAAGATTTTCAGCCAACATAATCGGCGACAACATATGCTAAACAAACAAACATTCAAAAAATCCCATTCATTATTTTTAACCATGTCAAAGAATTATTTCACCTGTCTGCGATTTTTCTTATTTTTCGTCACATTACCGCAAAAATTTCTATAGTCTGATAGACCCAATGACTGATCACTGGAGAGAAGTTTTTTGGGTTTTTTTCTTGCGCTGCGCCATCTGCAGGACAAAGCTCAGCCAAGATGGAGGAATAATCTGATCAGAGCTGTGCACTCATACACAATTCTAAATAAATCTGCAGTAGCAAAGCATGTCACATGATTCTTCAGAAATGCTGATTTTATGCTCAAGAAACATTCACTGTTTTTTATTATCAATGTTAAAATGCAGTTTTTGCTGCTTAACATTTTTGTGGAAACTATTATACAATTCAAACATTTGCAGAGCTGCCAACTTTTGAGTTCAGCTTAGAGTGAGATTTCGGGGGCGGTGCTTTGGTTAGGGGGAGGGGCTTATGGAGGGGCGTGGCTTGCTTTTGTACTGTTTTTTTATGATAAACTTATGTAAAATAACTGCTCAGTGCTGCAAAACAAACAACTCTGCTAATGCTAACTTAATTCTATATAAACTATTAGGGGTGTGACGAGACAGGTATCTCGAGACGAGACAAGATGGCAAAATACATAACTAGAAAAAATATTCTGCAGGTGTATTTGAAATGTTTTAACTAATCATCTTGTAATGAATGTCATTTCAGTTCTACTTTCGGAGTATGAATTATCATATGCAGTAAAAGACAACAATACTCAAGCACTGTAAAAGGTTTTGCCACTAACTCAACTGACTGACTTCTCTCCTGTATGATTTTAGTCTCTTCAGACATTACTGTACATGATTTATGAGCTTCTACAACTTTTGACCTCCTAACTGAACTCCTTTCCACAAACTGATCATAGAAATAAAAACAGTATAAATAAAAATGGTAACACTTTACAATAAGGTCTCATTTATTAACATTAATGTATTAACCAACATCAACTAACAATGAGCAATATATTTGCTACAGTATTTATTAATCTTTGTTTATGTTAGTTAATAAAAATAGACATTCATTGTTAGTTCATGAGAGTTCACAGAGCATTAACTAATGTTAAATGAAACCTTACTTTTTGTGCTTAATAAGATTAAGAGAAAACTGTTATTCATTTTTATGGTAACACTTTAAGTGCAACCATAATCACACTCTCTCAATATTCAAAGTGCAAATAAGACCAATTTTTCTTTGATACAGAGTTGAGAGATTGTTACAACTACACTGCCCAGCCTAAGATAGCTTTCATATTGAGAGATATCTGTATTCATCAGGGAGCCGCTTTCAAATGCGGGGTATTGAAATCGCGTTTGAATGCGCGCTCGCGTTTACTTTCACTTTCGTGATCGCGGGTAACTCTGTAAATATGGAGCGGCGGCGACCGTTATCAAACTGAATTAAATGTTTTTTTATTTAAATACAAAGCAAAACGATAGTGGAGGCGTAATGTAAACGTAGCGGTGGCATATTCTTTCCTAATCATCCTAACACTCTGTCATGGCAACATCACGAGACTACTTTTCGCCTCGACGAGAAATCTCGTCACACCCCTATAAACTATATAACAGCATATTAGGCCTATTAGTTACTAGCCTAAACTGGATGGAGACACGGAGCGCCCTGTAACTCACTGACCTGCCTGCGTTCACAATTCACACGGTGCAGATGGGAGGGAGAACAGAAGACTACACAGTTTATGGGAATAAATTGTGTATTTCCCTCACAATTGTCACAAAAAACTCACTGTACACTGTCTGTCTGGTCTCTCTGCGCGTTGCTTTGCGAGATCATGCGGCGCGATTTTTTTCCCCTCACTTCTGCATGAGTCTGCGTGAGAATATGGGGGTGTGGCGTGAGAGTGTGAGAATTGGGTCAATTGCGTGAGTCTCACGCTGAATGCGTGAGAGTTGGCAGCTATGCATTTGTGGTAAGATTTAAAGACCCCCTGTGGTGAAAATCAAGTTTTTAATGTTGTTTATATGTCTCTGTAGTGTTTTTAATGTGCTTTAAGACAAACCATGTGCAAATTCATAAGTCAGCACCATTGCTGAGTATTTTATGTTTGAAACTGCAGTAAACCAAAAACCCGTGGTTTGAAATCGTAGGTGTTTGTGACGTCACAGACTACCTTGTAACCAATCGCAACAACGTGCCGGCAGGCTTTAGCATATCATTAACTATGACTGCTCTGAAGCAGGAAAGTCTTGAGAGAAGCCAGGTTATCCCCGTAAATTTTCTGTTGATATGAAAAATTGTGTAGGTTTAGCAATATAGCGAGTCTATAATGATGTTATGATGAACCTTACAAACGTTCTGAGTTGTCCAAAGCGTTTGTAAGGATACTGATTGTTAGAAGGCAGCTGTCTGACGCTGTCTGAGATGAAGAACGGGAACGGTGTGTGTAACATTAGCAACACATTATTAGCTGTTTGATAACATAGTCAAGCAAGAGGCTAATTCTATTAATTCATATTAATTAATGACAGAACCAAGGGTCACACTTGGCAAGGGCTGTGCCAAGTGTGCGAGCGCATAGGGGCTCGCGCCAAAGTAAAGTGACAGCTGACTTGAAGTAAAGCCAATAAAGTTCATGTTTTTGTCCTCCGAAATATTTTAATACTATAAAACATAGCTAAAACAATATTGCTTTGAGCGTGTGACCGTGATTCTTGTGCATATGTCAGTCAGTGTGGCATCACACGCAAGTTCTGAGAGAGCTATTCAGTAAATTTCCGTCCATTATAAATTCTGATTTTGGCCGCCTCTGGAATGGATCAAACCATAGATATTAGCCTACCTGATAAGTTCAAGTAAATACGCTGGAAATCCGTGCTCATTCAAGGATGTGCACTTATTTAATGTACAGAGAAGACACGGGCGCCTGCAGGATTTCATCTGAATGTTTTTTTTAAATCTCCAAAAAGCAATGAAATTGTCAAACATCCATTTGGCGCATGTTCACAGAGGAAAACGGCTGCTTATTCTCTCAATACTGTCTGTTTTACTGAGAAATCCCTTCAGGTGATTCAGTGAGAGAGCAGTCCAAAAACGAATGCAAGTGGATTCGTTATGCAAAGGCATTTTACCAATTCACACTTACAAATAAGTCAGGTAAATAAATTGGTAAACGTATTTGGCGTGCTGTCCAGGGAGAGGGCTCCGAGCTCGGTAATCGGCCTGAACCAGAGCAATCCCCCACCCCCCTCCACCTCCCTTGGCTTGGGTGCACGGTCAGATTTTCCTGCTTTGTTATCTCTAGCTGATCACATGCCTAATATATATATATGTGTGTGTGTGTGTGTGTGTGTGTGTGTGTGTGTGTGTGTTTCCATCGCAGGTGTGGTCTTAAATTTATGTAAGGTGTAAGTTGGTATTAAAACGTCTTACATTTAACTTGTTCATATCTGTAGATACCCTGCATACAGATGTCCAAAAAGGTGTCACACTTGTCAAATTCAGTGGGATTCTATGAAATTGTGAGCATACATCTCCAGCCAAACACCGACTACATTCTGACAGCAAGAATGAGCACAAGCTATAACGGACACAAGATACTGAGTGACCAGAGCGCACCACTGGAGTTCACCAGCCGTAAGTCTATCTATTTTGTTCTCAGATTCATTCCTGCATGTGTGTTAATGCTCTTTCATGATCCTGATCAATCTATATGTGCTCCACAGCCTTGGCATATTTTGCCTCCTTCCATTTTATGAACTTCTCCACAATCCATGTAGAGATTCCAAAACTGGACTTTCAGGAGGAAAATAAATTGCAAGTTTTCCTGAAAACTTCAGAAACACATGACAGACTAATTCTGATTAATCCCTCAACATGTTTGTCTCACTACTGAGATTCGGACAACTGCTCTGGCTCGTCGGTTTTCAGCAACATGACGTATTTGGAATCGGCCACTGATGATTCTTCATTCCTGGAGCAGCTGAGTTGTGATCATTCCTGTCAGTCCGACAATAAGGAGGTTTTTAGCTGTGAAAACTCCTCTACGAGTGCTGATATCAGCAAGAGCCAGTTTAACTTTTCACACTTCTTTAAATTTCCCATGCTTTGGAAGACGGATATCAGTGCTTCAACAGTGTTGTGAACCAGGGAAATGATGCAGATGTTAGTTTGAACCTTTCAGATGATGCTGATTCTGATGAAAAGTTCATTGTGAAAAATCTCATCACTAGTAAAAATCCACCTAATCCTTCTCTGTTGCTCCATGATGGCAGCGTCACACCAAGTGATGATGGATATCAAGCTTTTGAAGGCTTAACAAAGAGCACAGAAGGACAGTGGAGCACGAGCACCAGAACCGAACAAGCTCTTAATGAATGTGGAGCGCTGAAATTCCCCCACAGCACTGGCCAAGATCCCACATGGGCCTCTTCTTTGCATTTCTCACCCATTATTCAAATAGACACTTCCTATCAGTCTGTTTAGCTGTGCTGCACACAACTGAAATATTGAATTATCTCTGTATGTAACCTTTACAGTTACAAAGAAATATGGCCAGTAATAAGATCTATGCAAATGTTCATTGTGTAGACTCAAATTCAAGACCTTCAGTTTAGGTTTCGCTGTTTCTACACAAAGACTTTGAGCAGTGACTAAAATGCTCGAAGAGGTCATCATGGATTACTAATCTTGACATTCATTTTTCTTTATTATTGTACAGAATTTCACACACAATGTCAAATGTGACCCTGAGTCACATCTGCAAATGCAAATTTTAAAGGCATGATAACAAGGCCAAGAAGGTTCTTATCATACAGTGCCACTAAAACAAATGATAGGTATTTGCTTATTCATCTGTACAGTTACAATGAATCATTCCTTTGGAAGTATCACCAATAATAGGAAACTTTTGGTTTAGTAATTAAATGTTTGCATAGAATTTTGGGTTTCATAATTGGTTTTCAATTCAACAAAAAGAGGTTCTGTGCCTTAAATAATCTAGGAGGTCATGTATTACTTTTTCTGTCATTCACATTTTTGTATCGCTAAAAAGGCATTTCTGGGCATATATTTCATATCTCAGTCTGTGGAAGAAGGATTTTTCTCTTGTGCATTTTTTTTTTTTTTTTTACAAAAACAAGAAAAGATCTGTATATATAATATATTTAGATATAGATGCCACTGTTATGTTTTTGTTTTAAAATCTTAAACAGGAAAAAACTTAGCTTGGACAGTTCACAGACAGTACTTAGCCTGTCAAACAAATGATAGACACATGCTTAAAACTTACATTATTTTTGTATGTAGACCTGAAATGACATCAGACATTTCTACAGAATATGTAATACCTTTAAGTGTAGATGTGACTTTTAGTTATGTATTTTGATATCAACAACAAGCAGCAAGTATAAATGAGTCATTCAGATGATTGCAGCGCCATCTGCTGGGTGTTTACATGAAGTTCAAAAACAGGCTCAATTTCCATGACATAAACTGGAATGACAGCAGACATTTACATTTCTAATTTTTTTTTTAGCTTTGTTTAATAGTAATCAGTATGGGATAACAAGGATGTTTTTCACCATCTCACATACTACTAAAGCCTACTGTTATAAGGAATTTAAATTTAAAGGAATTTATAGGGAATTTAAATTCCCAAAAAAGTGTCCTAAACAGCATCTTGTGCTTTAACCGGAGTAAACAAATCAGTCCTTTTTGCACAGAAGAGTTCATATGATCAGTGTCACAGTAAAGTTTCTGTGCAATGATTTGGTTACATATTCCCTCGGTGCGTTCCAAACGGGATATATCGGAGTGAAAACAATCATGGCCGCCATATTGAAGGGTCGTTTCAAACCGAAGTGCTCAAAACTGGCCACTTCAAAGGGCCCTTCAGAATGAAGGATTTGGAAGGGTACAACTGATGGACACTTTGGGCCCCCATGATCCTTTGCACAGGCGGTAAGTTGTTTGACGTCACAGAATGGGTACAGGAGGTTAGGAGTTCGATTTTACCAATAAATGTATGTACGGTATTTTTCTATACTACTGTAATATTTATACGAGTAACATTTGGCACATTATTATGGTCAAAACGACACTGTATTTCAACAAAAATACTTTACAGCTCCCTTTATCAGTCCATTCAAATGTTTAAAATACATAGACACAATATACGATATGGTGTGATAAACCAAAAAATAAAAAATAAACTAATGTTACACAAAGGGCGCAGCCTGCACAATCTACTCCTCCTTGATTGTCTTGTTAAGATGACGCAGAAGTGCGTTCCAAAAAAATAGTTTTTTTGACCCTACACCCTTCATCCCTTCAAAGCTCTCACTTCAGAGGGTAAACCCTTTGAAGGGATTAGGGCATAGGGATGAGCCCTTCCGAATGGAACACAGGGCCTGTGTGGATTCCTGGACTTTTATGTTGAAGTGTTTCCTGTTTCTTGTTCCATGCTTTGTAGTCTGTTTGTAGTCCAATTGTTCATTGGTTCTCCCTTGATTAGTCCCCCCAGGTGTGTCTTGATTACTTGTTAAAGGGTTAGTTCACTCAAAAATGATTTTTTTTTTTTTTTTGTCATTATTTACTCACCCTCATGTTGTTCTACACCAGTAAGACCTTTGTTCATCTTCAGAACACAAATTAAGATATTTTTGATTAAATCCGATGGCTCAGTGAGGCCTCCATTGACAGCAAGTCAATTTACACTTTCAATGCCCAGAAATAGTGATGCAAAGTCTGATTCATTTTTTTGCGAACTGGCTTGCGAACTTTTTGGACAGTTCAGCTCAATGAACCGTTTCAAAAAGCAGATTCATAGGTTCATCATGCTATGATGTCACTATGCATTTCTTTTCTAACAACTCAATGCCATGTTATATCAATGAAACGTTTAAATAAAGTAATTTGTGTCAACGCATATTGAAACATTCAAATAAAAACTTATGTGCGAACGCATAGCCTATTGCTGATTATTGCCTTTCATTCACTTAATGGTTTGTGAACCCCATCGTTTGTGGTCATACGCCGTTTCTCAATATGCATTCTTGTCTGTATGTTCTGTCCAAGTACTGTTCCAATTCAAAGTTCACATCTAGCCAAGTACAGTTAAAATCCCTGGATGTGTTCTTGATCTGCCCCTTTTATTGAGGATGCATTGAGAGGTGCCTTGTGTGGACTTAATACAGCAGCCACGTAGAATGCATCTCTCACTAACCAGCAAGCATCAATAGTAAAGGAGAAAACCCGTGTAATTTAAACATATTACTGTTATTATGTCATGATATGTAGTTTTAAGAGTTTTTTCAGGCGAGAATGTACTGGTTTAAAGCTCAAATTTGTGGTTTATTGATAAAGATAGCGCCTTTCTGAAAATTTGATCTGACATTGTTGGAGTTGTGAGATCCAGATGATAAGACGATCATCAAGACACTCTACAATGAGGGAAAGCCACAGAGGGTCATTGCTGAAAGAGCTGGCTGTTCACAGAGTGCTGTGCCAAAGCATATTCATGGAAAGTTGACTGGAAGGAAAAAGTGTGGTAGGAAAAGGTGTACAAGTGAAAGGAATGACCGCAGGCTTTAGAAGATTGTCAGAACGATTTAAGAACTTAGGAGAGCTTCAGAAGGAGTGGACTGAAGCTGGAGTCAGTGCATCAAGAGCCACCGCACACAGATGTCTTCAGGAAATGGGCTACAACTGTCACATTCCATGTACCAAACCACATCTGAACCAAAGACAACGTCAGAAGCGTCTTACCTGGGCTAAGGAGAAAAATAACTGATCTGCCTATTTTTCAAAACTCTTAGAAGAAAATAAACACAACCCTAGGTATTTATTTGATACAGTGGCTAAATTAACAAGAAATAAAGCTTCAACTTCTGATGTTTCCAAAGAGCACAGCAGTAACGACTTTATGAACTTCTTTACTTGCAAGATTGATAATATTAGAGAGAAAATGATAACCATGCAACCGTCTACTACAGTATTGTGTCAGACAGTGCATTGTAGTGTCCCTGAAGAAAAGTTCAATTCATTTTCTGCTTTAGGAGAGGAAGAATTGTCTAAACTTGTTAAATCATCAAAATCAACAACATGTATGTTAGACCCTATACCGACTAAGCTATTGAAAGAGATGCTTCCGGAGGTCATAGATCCTCTTCTTAATATTGTTAATTCATCTTTATCACTAGGATACATACCAAAAATCTTTAAGCTGGCTGTTATTAAACCTCTTATTAAAAAAACACAACTTGATCCTAGAGAATTAGTCAATTACAGGCCGATTTCAAATCTCACTTTTCTGTCAAAAATACTAGAAAAGGCAGTTTCATCAACTATGTTCCTTTTTAGAAAGAAATAGTATCTGTGAGGATTTCCAGTCAGGATTTAGACCGTACCATAGTACTGAGACTGCTCTCATTAGAGTTACTAATGATTTGCTCTTATCATCAGATCGTGGTTGTATCTCTCTATTAGTGTTATTGGATCTTAGTGCTGCATTTGACACTATTGATCACAATATTCTTCTAAATAGACTCGAAAACTATGTTGGCATTAGTGGAATTGCATTGGCATGGTTCAAATCATACTTATCTGACCGTTATCAGTTTGTAGTAGTAAACGATGAGATATCATATCGATCACAAGTTAAATATGGAGTACTGCAAGGCTCAGTACTAGGACCGTTGCTTTTCACTCTGTACATGCTACCCTTGGGAGATATCATTAGGAAGCATGGCGTTAGTTTTCATTGTTACGCTGATGATACTCAGCTCTATATTTCTTCACGCCCTGACGAAACTTACCAATTCACAAAATTAACAGAATGTATAGCTGATATAAAAAACTGGATGACCAGTAATTTCCTACTACTAAATTCAGAAAAAACAGAGATTCTAATTTTTGGACCGAAAACTACTTCACGCAATAACCTAGAATACTGTCTAACACTTGATGGCTGCTCTGTTAAGTCTTCGTCATCATTTAGGAACCTGGGTGTGCTCTTTGATACCAATCTTTCATTTGAAGGCCATGTTATTAGCATCTGCAAAACCGCATTCTTCCATCTTAAAAATATATCTAAACTACGACATATGCTCTCAATGAAGAATGCAGAACAGTTAGTTCATGCGTTCATGACCTCAAGGCTAGATTACTGTAACGCTCTACTGGGTGGTTGTACCTCCCGCTTGATAAATAAACTACAGCTCGTACAAAATGCAGCAGCTAGAGTTCTTATTAGCCCAGTTCTGTCATCAATGCATTGGCTTCCTGTTAAACATCGTATAGATTTTAAAATCTTGCTAATTACTTACAAAGCACTAAATGGTTTAGCTCCCCAGTACCTGAGCGAGCTCTTAAATCATTATAATCCTTTACGTTTATTGCGATCTCAGAATTCAGGCCAGCTGATAATACCTAGAATATCAAAATAAACAGCAGGCGGTAGATCCTTATTCTATTTGGCACCCAAACTCTGGAACAATCTTCCTAGCATTGTTCGGGATGCAGACACACTCTGTCAGTTTAAATCTAGACTAAAAACACATCTCTTGACCCTGGCATACACATAACACATTATCAATTTATATTTTCAAATCCGTTAAAGGATTATTAGGCTGCATAAATTAGGTCAGCCGGAACCGGGAACACTTCCTATAACACCAGATGTACTCGTTACATCAGAAGAAGAATGGCATCTACGCTAATATTAGTCTTTCTGTTTATCCCGAGGTTTACCGTAGTCAACTGGATCCGGGCCGTATCCAGCTGAGACCAAGGACCTGCGCCTTGACACGACCACAATGCAGCCCTGAAGTATCAGCAGAGATTGAGTCAACTAGATCATCCACTGTGAAGGCCTCATCGACACGACAGCCAGTGCCACAGTTCCTCAACAAACCGTCCATACCAGCGTGATGAATACGATCCTCAACTGGATGGAACTGAAATAAATACTTTGATTGTTGCGATCCTATCAGACTTATGATAGCAACCTGATTCATAACAAAGCACTGTTCGCCAGAGGAGAACTGGCCCCCCCACTAAGCCTGGTTTCTCCCAAGGTTTTTTTTTTTCTTTCTCCATTTTAACACCTTTTTGCCACTTGTTTTCCACCTGATGTCACCTGTTGGAGTTTGGGTTCCTTGCCGCTGTCGCCTTTGGCTTGCTTAGTTGGGGACACTTGACATTTGACTTGACATTCGATATTCAACAGTATTCTTGACATTTATTCAACAGTGCTTTGATCTGCCTGCATTGACACTATTCTTTAAGAGCTGCTGTGCAGCAAAAATTATGTACCAGTTATCAATGTAAAGCTGCTTTGACACAATCTGCATTGTAAAAAGCACTATATAAATAAAGGTGACTTGACTTGACTTGACGTAGAAGGCAACATTCTCAGGACCTTGCGCAACGTGCCCTAAAAATTCTCTAAAAGTGATGAAAATTCAGAACCTTTACAGAACTTTACAAAGAGGACATTTGGGACATTAACAGAACATTCCCACACGGTCCTCTGTTGGTCATTTAATAACGTTCCCGATATGAGTTTAGGGGGACGTTCTATTTTGGTTATTTTATGGTCGCGCGAGAACGTTACAAAGAGGACATTTGGGAAGTTAACAGAACATCCTATAGTAATAGTCCCCTAAACATTCCCAGAACATCCTGAATGTTCCCTTAAGGTCCACCAAATAACGTTCCCCAACCCTTAAAAGAACTCCACATCGTGACCGTCTCTGAACTAATGTAATCTGTTGTGCTGTAAGTATTTGGAGTTTAGTATTAAAATTGAAAATTGTTAAAATTGAATATCAACAATGAACATTTATTTTTATTTTCCTGAATTCCATGTAGGGATGCATGCAGTAGTAGCAACAAGCATTTGAAATTAAGCTGTTTTTTTTGTGTGTGTTGTTGTTGTTGTTTTTGGTTAGTAGATCTCATTTAGTTGATCATTTTAAAAGTAGATCATCAGGCAAAAAAGTGTGGGCACCCCTGATCTAGGGGTGAGTTATTTTACCCCCTGTAATCTGACTCCAAATCTCAGGTGAAAATTGTAATTCTAAAACCCCCCTCTACAAAATAGTGGATTACACAGTAAATATACATCCATTACATTTAATATTTTGGCTTTCTTCTTCATTTATGTTTGTCTTTCTTCAGAAAAAAAAAAAAGAAAGTTTCTGAAATTTGGTTGATTTTAGTACGGAATTACCCAAATGTGTTTATGTCTGAAAACCTTTTATACATCTTTTATACACATACTTAACTGCAGATACTCAAATGACACTCACTGTGTGGTACAGTACAAATATTCTGAGTGTCCCTTATTCTGTCCCTTATTTTCCTTTCCAGAAGTTGGCAATACGTTTAGCCTAGAAGGTGACATAAACTCCTTGAACATATGGAATAAGAGGCTCAGTATGATCTAAAACAGAAACAGATAAAAGGCAAAGCACAAATATGTTTTGTCATCATAAAGTTAAATTCATTAGCTATAAAGTACCTGGTTGTAAGGCCTACTTTTTTAAGTGATTATATCAAAACCCATATGTAAGGCATTCCCAGCAAATACAACTATGTTTGTTTTGTGTTTGCTGGTATATTGTTTGAATGCCATGTTGTATAATCCCGTGCCTTACAAAGTAACTCTATTCACATAGTATGGCCTTTGTATATTATTGCAAAATAATTCCATACCGTTTTTAACCACAAGGCGTCACTTAGAGAGAGAGGGAGCTGGCAGCGTTGGAAGTTACATTTTTTCCCTGTATAATCACTTATATACATAAAAAAAAAATAAAAAAAATCATAAGCTGTTTATGTTTTAAAACATTTAAAAAAATAAAACTATGTCTGCCCTCCTAAAACTGTGTTGCAAAGATGTAAAAATAAATTATAAAATCACTTAGGTTTCAGACTCAGTTATTAACAGTCAATTTCGACATTTTGAAACTGAAAGGTACGGAGACTCAGTACAGAAACGGGAACTTGCATATTTCTCTGAAATGCAGTCTCATTTTGCGTGTCCTTTTTGTGAGCCTTGCATAATAATTTCCTTTGTGTTTGACTACCTCGTAAATACCAAATTATAACGAAGAATAATCTTGTTTATAGTTGTTCTGTTTGTTTTCCGTGGAATTCATCTGGTGTGCTTTCCTATTCCTGTGGTAGAGGCTAGATCAATGTGAGCGCGCGCCCGTCAGGAACGTCGCGCGCAGGGTGGGAATCAGTCAGTGGAACAGTAGAACGGCTACGTGAATTCCAGGAAAGTTCGATACGCCCTTCTGGCGAGTTCCCTGTTATACTGGCAAATTGGTTTTCTTTTATTCTTACTTTACGGACGAGGCAACGAACTGTCAGAAAGTTACAGTCAAAAGGTATGAAAACTATATTTTGTCAGGATTCTATTTTAACATTTTATCTTGTTACATAGGCTATATATAATCATTTAAAGATGTGTGAGATTACATTTGTGTGCTTTTATAGGACGTACAGGATGTTTTCCACATTTCTTATTTGTCAGATCATCCTCACACTCATCTGCCAAACACTTTGTTACGGTAAATGTTTGTTTTGTTAAGAATGCGCCTTTGCTCTATATGTGACTTTGTTACTTTAATAATATCCCCATGTTCATCTGCTTTGCTCTGTGTGTGTGTGTGTGTGTGTGTGTGTGTGTGTGTTCTTGTTTATATTACATCGTGGGGACCAAATGGCCCCACAATGTAATAAAAACCTGAGATCACCTACATTGTGGGGTCCAGCCAGCGGTCCCCACGAGGGAAATGGATTAATAAACATACTAAAAGATGTTTTTTTGAAAATGTAAAAATGCAGAATGTTTCCTGTGATGGTTAGGTTTAGGGATAGGGGTAGGGTAGGGGGATAGGAAGTACGGTTTGTACAGTATAAAAACCATTACGCCTATGGAGAGACCCCACTAAGATAGGTGCGCCTGTTTGTGTGTGTGTGTGTGTGTGTGTGTGTGTGTGTGTGTGTGTGTGTGTGTGATGCAGAACAAGTTCTGTGTCATCTGCCTTTTAGGCAAGATGCAACAGGGGAAAACTTCTATTTTCACCGATTTCTGAAGCCTTTTTCAGTCACACAGTGAAACTGCACGGCCATTGGTTCGTGGAGTTGTATGTGAATAAACTAATTACGGTACAGCAGAGCCATTGGTGAGCGAGCCCGCTCAAACCCACCAAAATGGCAGACTGATTTAATTAGACTGTAGCGACGACATGAGGCATCCTACGAATAGCGCAGCAAAGTACGCAGTACTCATTTCGTATCTAAGGGAACGAGGTTACGTTAGTAATCGTGTATGTTCCCTTTCGATACTACACTCGTACTGTGTCGTCTGCCTTTTAGGCAAGACGCAACGGGGACAATACAATCACGCCGTGCTAAGAAGGGGGGATGACAGAGCATTTAAACGGAGCACTGAGAAGGGCTTGCCATGGATGCACATAGTATAACGTATCCCGGAAAGATCAGGGACTTGAGGACACTGTAGTCATCCTCCCATTCCCATACAGCCTAGGAAACCCATGGGGCCTAAAGCACATATAGGGAACAGAAAAATACATTATTACCCGGACTTGGTCAGGGCCGTAGACAAGGGTTCATAAGCTGGTCAAATTGGTGAAGCTTATGCAGAGAGAACCTGTGTTTGTAATGCAGGAACGTCTAGGTTATAAAACCAGACAAACGTGGACGGCGAGGCACAGCCGGCCGCCTCACAGATTTCCGTGATGGACACGCCTGTGGACCATGCCCAAGAAGAGGCCCTGCCTCTTCTGAAGTGTGCTCTAAAGCCCCGTGTATACTTCGCTTTCCGTGCCTGGATGCGTCTCGCGCGCAGTCGCGTCCGCGCATTCTTCAAAGTATACTAAACCACGGATGTGCACGGATGACCGAGTTCGACACATGCGCAGTACAGTTTTTTCTGTACTCTTTACCAGACATCTTGTCAACAACGGGACATTCTCCGGGCAGGATCGGAGAAGAAAAATAGTGCATCCACTATTGCAACATAGTTCAGAAGATACACCAAGAAAACAAGAATCAAAAACGATGAAGAAGGCATGCTTCTGAGTGTACTCCTTTTGTTTTTGAATAGCTCTTTACACACTCTTCTTCAACGACTGCACATTGTGCTCAGTACTGTGTGTATTGCCACCAAGTGAAGTCTTCTGTCCTGCTTGTGCATGCTCTGTTGCACGCGCACCGTCCACGCGGTCTCGAAATTTGGGCTGCACGCGGACGGGGTGTGCAGCCGGCCGCGAGCCCTCCTCATGATGAAAATTACGTCATACGGTCGGTGCACGAACGCGGACAGCCAAAGTATACCCAGGGCTTAACACCTATATGACATTGTAGGCCTAAGGAGTAAGTGAGCGCTATAGCATTTATTATCCATCTGGATAACCTGGGCTTTGTGACTGGAAGACTTTTCCTGTGGCCACCAAAGCAGACAAAGGGTTGTTCCGACTGACGAAAACAGTGGAGCAATCGATGTAGGTCCTTAGGGCCCTGATGGGACAGAGTAGGTTCAACTCCTGATGGGAAGGAGGAAGTGCGGTGAGAATGACCATCTGTGCCCTAAAAGGGGTAGAGCGTTTCCTCACTCCTCCGTCCTCCATCCTATGACCCAGAAACCGATCAAGCTCAGCCATCTTGAAGGACATATCAATTCTCTAATTGCACCGCGAGGAGGCGAGGAACGAGGAGTGAGGAGGCTTCCCGAGGAGTTCACGAGTTCATACTTACAAATAAGTCAGATAAATTAATTGGTAAACGTATTTGGCGTGCTGTCCAGGGAGAAGGCTCCGAGCTTTCGCCCCGAACACATTATTTTTATTATTCTTCCTGTTTTTCGTGAACAGTAAGCTTGTGCATGATACAGTATTTTCTCTGCTGGCGCGTCTGTTCTCCTCTTTGTGTCCATATTCAGCGCGTGCCTGTGTTGACGTCCTGTTTACAGGCTTAGTAAATATTTCCACACAAATTAAATTTTAGGAAATTATTACAAAGCACTTTGTTTGCAAGCCCGGAATAAAGATTGATCAAAATAAAACTAAAAAACGTTTGGATTTATGACCAGTGGACTAGTGCATCTCTATTGTTTTTATTATAAATCAAATCACCCTGCAGGCCGGATTGGACACTGTTGGGGATAAACAGTTTAGGACCCTTGAAACCAGATATGTTGAATAAAGACCTGGAGTCAAAGTTTAACCCTTTGATGCGCAAGCTATGAAAACCCCTTTTAATGCGTAACATTGGTAAAAAATGACCCGTATTCATTTCCTATGTAATTTCAATCATGGTTGAGTGTTTCTTTGCTGAATCTTTAAAAGAAATGTATTTTATCATTCATTTATTCCAGGTATTCCTTAAATATCTTGTTTTTGATTGTCAAAAATCATTATGTTAATTTTTTCTTTCTTACTTTATAAACAAACACAGTTTTTGTATGTCTACATCAATTTTACACACATGGGTCAAAAATGACCCGTATTCATTTCCTGTGTTATTTCAGTCATGACTGAGTGTTTCTTCGCTGAATCTTTGAAAGAAATGTAATTTGTCATTTATTTATTCCAGGTATTCCTTAAATATCTTGTTTTTGATTTTCACAAATCATAGCTTTTGTATTTCTACATCAATTTTACACACATGGGTCAAAAATTACCCATATTAGAAACCTTTGCAAATTTTCGCAAGTAGGAACATATTTACTGCAGACAACTATTCATCCGCCACACATTTCACGTCTCAACATGGCTGCTTTTGTATATTTGATGGATGAAAGTCATATTATATTTCATATAATAGGCTATATATTATATTTCATAATCTTTATTTTTTGTCATAAACCAATGATACTGGTCACCTTTTACATCTATCAGTGTTCCTGAAAAGTAACAGTTTTGAACAAGGTTTCTGTCCAACAGTGAAAATATATAATAAGTGTATTTGAATTTGAATATTTGAATATTCTTGTGCTTTTAATTTTCTTTATCTATAGTGTTAGCGGCTGGTCCTCAACAGAACTGAGGTGGATGATGACATCACTGTAAAAAAAAGTTGAAAGTATACTTTGCGCACAGTCGAACACAATTTAAATGTGTATGTGCAGGTTGCACATACACAGTTACAGAAATCTGGTGGAAATTATAAAAAGTTACAAAAATCTGTATGCTGACCCTCACGTACGCATTAAACGTGAAGTATACTTTGGCCTTTAGAAAGATAATGACACAAAAAAAATTTAATTCAAAAAGAAAGGAAAAATTTAAATAAGGATTTGTTTATTGTGTAATACCTGGAATAATGAATGATGAAATTAATTTATTGTAATATATCAATATAGAAAATAACTCATTCAGGTCACTTTAGACCTATGTTGTATATGTCCATAACTGTTACTTTTCAGGAACACTGACAGATTTAAAGGGTGACCAATTGCATTGATTTATGACAAAAAATAAAAATTTATGAAATATATAGCCTAATATATTAAATATAATAAGACTTGCATCCATCAAATATACAAAAGTAGCCTTAAGATGTGAAATGTGTGGCAGATGAACAGTTGTCTGCAGTAAATATGTTCCTACTTGCAAAAATTTGCAAATATTAAAGATTTCTATATGGGTCATTTTTGACCCATGTGTGTAAAATTGATGTAGAAACTGCGTTTGTTTATAAAGTAAGAAAGAAAAAATAAACAATTATTTGTAGAAAATCAAAAACAAGATATTTAATGAATACATGGAATAAATAAATGACAAAATACATTTCTTTCAAAGATTCAGCGAAGAAACACTCAACCATGATTGAAATAACACAGGAAATGAATACGGGTCATTTTTGACCCATGTTGCGCATTAGAAGGGTAGTGATACAAAAATGATTTTTATTCAAAAAGTAAGAAAAAAAAATAAAATGAGGATTTGTGATGATCAAAAAGAAGTTAATTGAGGAATACCTGGAATACTGAATGATGAAATTAATTTCTTGCAAAGATATAGAAAATAAAAACTCAGCCGGGTCATTTTTGACCCATGTTGTGCATCAAAGGGTTAAAAAATGTATAAATTGAAGAAAAATTTAAAGTCCCTGTAAAGTCAATTCTGAGAATTCTTTCTAAACACTTTATAAATGTTACAAATGTATTGCTGAAACACATTACAAAGACTGTGAATTGTGTGATGCTTAATTGTGAAGTTAGAGCGTTAAACAGTTTTTCACCAAGTCTCTGCTCAGGATTTTTTGGGCGAAGCTAAAACAGGGGTCTGATGATGCACTTGGACCCACGAGCATGGCCCCTCGCCTAACACTATATAACTGTCGATGAAGCACCGAGCGTGGCGCCGCCTCTAACGCTACAGTGGTTCACTCGCTCAATCTCGAGTGTCATTACAGTTGTACAGCCCTTTGCACATTTAGCTAGTAATGCCTTCGTCACGCAAATGCATATTACATGGTTGTTATAATATACAATATGCTCGGTCTCCTTATTTTAATTTCCTAAAACGATGATATGAAGGATTCTAAAGTGATCGTTCTACACCTGATAATTTTAAACTTTCATCAGACAGCTGGGATTCACAGATAATCCGCTGTTTTTGGTGAATGTGACTGTACAGACCTCGGCCCCCCTCCCGCCTCGGCCTTCCTACCGTCCCACCGATAACCGATGATATATTGGGCCGGACAGAGTCTCTCCCGTCCCGGCCTTCATCCTCCCGTCTCGTGGCACCGTCATTTGTCGACTCGACAACAGTCGGCAGTACGTGCCCACCAATGAGTGTAAGTTGCCGAGTTTGCTTATGTTATAATTAGTAGGTAGTCCACAGTAACTCTACTAAAATGTGCAACCCTCTAACATGATTCTTTTTATATGCATCAGTATGTTTGACTCATTAGACTCAAATCAGTTGAGACGGCAGACCTCGCGAGTGGGTGTGGTTTCAGCGCCGACAGCGGACATGCCCCCAGCGTTTGAGAGCAGAGAGCGGGTCTTTGTTCCGGGCTGTACACCAGGCAGCAAAGACTGACCATTTTAGGGAGTAGAGACGTCTCGTCGATGGAGCTCTAGCTTGTGAGATAGTGTTCAGGACGTTCTTAAGGAGGTTTAAAGTAGGGATGTCCCGATCACGTTTTTTTGCCCTCGAGTCCGAGTCCGAGTCATTTGATTTTGAGTATCTACCTGATACCGAGTCCCGATCCGATACTTCTATAATACATAAAAAAGAATAAAGAAGAGCGAAAAAACAGTGCTTTTCAGGTTTTTCAGGTATCTAACAGTAGTTTTCACGTACAGAAAATGGATAAAGTAATCAAATATAAAATATCACTGCATATTATCTTTACTGTATAAAATAAATAAAGATAAATCATTATTGAAGTTACAAACACTATTCAGTCAAGAGCAGTGAGTGATTTCTTTGTTATTTGTTGTTTGATTTAACATTAAAAACAGGCAGCAGGAATAGTTTTTTTCCCTTTAAGACATGCACGATCCAGTACATATACTGTTACACATGCGCTGTCTTTCTCAACTAATATACGTTTACTTAAGACATAACCGACTATGTTTGCTAGGATACTCGCTAAGATGGGCATGTTGACATAATTTTTGTATGAATTTGTCCGCTGAAGCGCAAGACTTGAAAGAGAACTCAGTATTTGCGCGCTGACTGAAATAAGCGTGTGCGCGTTTTGGATGAGCGCACACAAATCTTCGCGCGAGCTCTATTTCGCGTCTTGTTCTTGAAGGTTTAAATCAGCAAGGCTTAAATGAGTTAGTTTAAACACAGATAGCAACGTGTGCTGTTCAGGTCTCACCTGCGCTCGCGCTATCAACGGCGATGACGGTGTAAATGACTATACATTAGAGCATACAACACTCGCAGTTAACAGTTTACAAAGAGTAACTGTTTTGTCCACGCTTCCTGATTATCGTTGTTGTAACGTTTTGCGCATCCATCGACTGAAACATACATTATCTGAACTCTGTCTGTCTGTTTTCCACGTTGCTATTTTAAACAAACCATATTAACCAATAGATGCGTCGTCATTCGAGATGGGCCGCGGTGCAAGTGCGTACCGAACCGTAAGTGGAGAACCATTGCACCCCTAATACATATATATCCGAGTCCTGATCGGGAGGTAACGTCCGATTCCGATCGAGTCTGAAACCACGTGATCAGGCCCGATTTCCGATCGCGTGATCGGATCTGGACATCCCTAGTTTAAAGGCTCCTGTCTAGAAACCACACATGGAGATCCCACAGCTCGGGTCTGGAGTGCCATTTTGTCCCTCTTGCTTGGGAGAGGAGGTCTCGTCTCAGGGGAATCGGACATGGTTCCATGGACAATAGCTGAGACAGTTCCAAGAACCATGGTTGGCTCCTCTATAGAGGAGCCACAAGGAGAACTTTGTTGGCACCCTCCCTGATTCTGATAACCTGGGGAATCAGAGCGATCGGGGGAAAAGTGTACAGGAGAGGGAAAAGTGTACAGGAGGAGGCTGGGCCAATCATGGGCCAGCGCATCCCTGGTCTTTGAAAAATAAATTGGGCAATGATAGTTGTCTTCTGAGGTGAAGAGGTCGACCTCTGCCCTGCCGAAGACATCCCAAATTTTCTGAACCACGAGAGGGTGGAGCGACCATTCCTCTGAGGGAAGGTTGTTCCAGGACAACATGTCCGCCCCTTTGTTCAGTACGCCCTGAACATGCGTTGCTCTCAATGAGAGTAGGTTGTGTTGGGCCCACTCTAGAGTGGTTTTTGCTAGAGTGAAAAGGGGCTTGGACGAGAGCCCGCACTGGCGATTTGTGAAGGACGCCACTGTCATAATGTCTGATCTGACCAGGACATGGTGTCCCGTCAGGAGAGGGAGGAAAGACTGGAGAGCTTGATATACTGCAATCATCTCCAGGTGGTTGATATAAAGCTCGCTTTCCTGGCTCTTCCAAGTGCCGAAGGCCGGGTGGCCGTCGCACAGAGCTCCCCAGCCCATCTTGGAAAACGACTTTCCTCTTACATGTCATCCCTACAGCCACGTCCTATTCGAACCAGCAGGGAGCCAGGGTTGCAATGCATGCCTGGTTCACCTTGAGCGAGCAGCAACCATGCTGCCAGGCTTGGGGTGGGACCCACGGTTTCAGCCAGAACTGCAGTTGGCACATACGGAGCAGGCCCAACTGCAGGGCTGGTGATGCTGAGCTCATGAGACCTAGCATCCTCTGAAATGCTTTGAGTGGCAGAGAAGTTCTGGGCATAAAAGTTTCCAGCGAGCTGCTGAATGGCCAGGGATCGCTCTGGCGAGACTACTGCCCTCATGCAGGTCGAGTCGAGAATTATCCCCAGGAACAAGATACGTTGACTGGAAGATAATGAGCTCTTGGGAAAATTGACCCTGAGCCCCAAGCATTCTAAGTGGCTAAGGAGGAGGGACCAGTGTAACACTAGCTCCGCCTCCGACTGGGCCAGAACGAGCCAGTCGTCGAGGTAGTTGAGTATGCGTACGCCCATCTGTCTCAGAGGGGAGAGAGCCGCATCCATGCATTTCGTAAAAGTGCGGGGAGCCAGAGATAGCCCGAACAGAAGCTTTGTGCAGGCATCAAACACATTTTTTTGAGTACCCAGAACTGAACGGGGTGACAGGAAAACTGAGCGAGGCATTTTGGAGGGTGGTCCAGCTGCGCGGCTTCCTCCTCTTCCTTATTTGAGCATCAGACTGACTTCTGAGGTGCAGGGTCCAGCACTATCTTGGGCCAGGGTCCATGTCGCTTCGGAGGGGGTGCCGCCTAGCAGTGTGCAAGCGCTGTCTGTGCTCAGGTCGTGGCGTGGGCTGAGTAGCAGGTGGCGTATGCTTAGGTGGCTGCTGCATTGGGGTAACTTTAGGTCAGCTCAAAGTAGAGGAGCTGGAGCGCTTTGGCAGGAAGTGTTGCATGGCCTGGGACGACTTCTGCGCGGCAGTGAAGTGTTCAGCAAACCCATCAACAGCAGGGCCAAAGAGACCAGTGGGGGAGACAGGAGAGTCAAGAAAGACAGCTTTGTCCTCGTCCTTGACCTCGGTAAAGTTCAGCCACAGGTGGTGCTCCAGTACCACCAGGCTGGCCATCGAACGCCCAATAGCCTGGGGCCTCATTTATAAAACTTTGCTTACGCACAAAACAGGCCCTGAAAGTGCATACGCCAGTTCCTATGCATAAGTTGTGATTTATAAAAACAAACTTGACGGGAAAATTTGCGCACCTCCACGCAAACTCTAACCCATGCATATGAACATTTTGGAGACAGAGCAGTTTGGTGACACCGACAGCGAGCTGAGGGACTGATGAAGGAAAACCACTTTAAATCCTCATTATGAGTCCTAATCATAAATACAGTGCATGTTCACAATAACAGTTTAAATAATAATAAAGATGATTTAAACTCGCGTGGAAACTCATGTTTTCATTTGATATACACATTTACATTAATATTACACTTTTACTATTGGCGATAAGCACTGAAATTACATTACGCAGTCATTACGAAGAAGTTCAACAAAAATTATATGAATTTAGATGTGCTACTTTCAATAACTTTTCCTGTGACACGCTGTTTTAATGACAGCGAGGAGCGCTGGGAGCACAATAATTCCTCTTTAAACTAAACTGCAGATCTCATGACAAAATATTTTAGCGAGAACGATGATCAGTGATGCACACTTAACTTCAATATTATGGAAGACACTGCTGGATTCAGTGGTCGAACGGTCCGTTGTCCAGTTTGAAGAGGTCCAATGATAATAGCTTACTGTATAACCGCAGATCTTCAAACAATTACCACTGTATTTGAAGGATATAAATTGAGGAAAACGGTAAGATTTGCACGTTTCCTTTTTCAGTGACGCGCCGAGTCAGACAATTGTATATCTACACTGCAATAAATAAGTAGGCCTATCTGTTTCCACTAAAAATAGCCTATAAACAGCCTAAAAGATATGTTCACCTTATCAGCAAAACTGATAAATTTTGAATTGTTTAAAACTATTAAAATACTATTTGGCCAGTGGAAATGAATGAATCAGCTCTATTCTAAAACCTTTATCTTAAGTATTTTATACAATTTTGTTTTTATGGATATTTTGATATATTTATTCTAAAGCATAAAGAGGATATTGGATGATTTTTATCACTGTAGTGTATGGCACAAATAGCATTTATAGTCCATATCTAATATTTTCCAATGCCTTGTACCTTTGACGGTTTTAACCATGATGTCACGTGGATGGGAACGTGTATGGAAATGATATGCAGATGAGGTTATGCATAGTAAAACTAGGCGTCGTAAGCTCCATATATGGTGATTTCGGGGAGGAGACAGGGTGGAGATGCACATACGCACAATCTTCCGCTGAATGGGATTTATAAAGGGATTCAAAGTTTTATAAATGAGGCCCCTGAGCCGTGGTCTTGGTGGCGCGCAGGGCTAGGTCTGTGGTGCGGCACAGCTCCTTAAAAACGGACGAATCATGCCCAGACTGGTCCAGGTCTCGCAGGAGCTTGGCCTGGTAGACTTCTAAAACTGCCATTGAGTGCATGGCGGATGCTGCCTGGCCGGCCAAGGTGTACGCCCGTCCATGTGCGGCCACGGCTTCGTCCAAAGGCGGCAGCTTGTTATATCCCTTCTGCTCAGCGACGTCAACAGATGCGAGCATGAGAGACAGAAGAGTGTAGGCGGGCAGAGTACGGAAAAAAAGGGCGCTACCCGCTGGGGAGTGACCTGATGACGTCCCGGTAGAAACCATTCATCTAAGCAGCTGCGTGTGGGTTCCTCAGGCACAGAGCACTCCAAACCGAGCTCTTTGATGGCCATGAAGAGCACACGAGTGAGCTCTGAGTCAATAGAAGCCCTGACGTTGATAGGCTCGATAGATGGCAAGGGGGCGGGGTGGTGATGTGAGCCCGACCAATCCTCAGCATCTGAGGCCGCTAGAGACATGCTGTCATCCAGCAGCTCCTCATCAGATCCCCTGAACGAGACCAGGTCGCTTGCGATAGCAGAGGGGCGTTGGTCAGGGCAGGAGAAACAGATGGGGGAAACCTCTCTCTGTGGAGAAAATGAGGCACACGGGACCTGAGCCGACGTGAGCTCACTCTCATCCGAGCGCTGAGATCCTCTGCCCCCCGCTGTTTTTTCCTCACAGGTTCCTGGAAGGAAACAACCGGGAGGGCGCGAGGGGCAGAGTCGCATTCTGAAAAGAATGCTATCCACGAGCGCAAGGCCAGACTCATACTCTCACAATAAGAGCAGTTCGTTTCAGTGAGCGCGGCTTCTGCGCGGGATTTCCCCAGACGTTGCACACACTCACTGTGCCCGTCATCGGCGTGTAGAGGGGCCCAACATTTTTTGGTGCGACATTTGAAACAACGCCACAGGAAATTTACTCTAGAAAATAAGCTCTTTTAGAATCCAACTGCGGCCGCAGAAGGAAAAAACACTGTGAGCATGCGCTCAGTTCGGTACTGTGGGCAGCTCGGAAGCGATGCACTAACCAGGCTGCTTGAGAGCGGCGTGGAGGACAGAGCTGCTTGAGAGCGGTGAACTGATCTGACTGCTGACAAAGAGGCGAGCTGATCTTGCTGCTGCAGAGCAGTGAGCTGATCAGCGGCAAATTCCAGCTGCTGTGTCGCTAAAGGAGAATGAATCAGTCTGCCAAGGTAAGACGGCCGCTTATATAGCCTGATACCCCGCCCATTTTGGCGGCCTCAGTCACCATTGGTTCACGCCATCATTGCTTCGTTCACATGCAACTCCACGAACCAATGGCCATGCAGTTTCACTGTGTGATTGAAAAAGGCTTCAGAAATCTGTGAAAATCTGAGTTTTCCCCCGTTGAGTCTTGCCTAAAAGGCAGACGACGCAGTACGAGTGTAGTATCGAAAGGGAATTTTTTTACGCAGTGTTTTACTGTCAAAACAACTTTTAATTTAACAAAACAACTTCTACTTTGGTCATTTGTAATAGTGATTTCACCGTCTTTTATTTCCCATCTCTAAAATCTCTCTAGAACCCACAGAGAAGGACTTGAAGTGTTTCAATGACTTTGAGAAAGAAATGAAGTGCAGTTTGGAGTCTGACGGCCCCATAAGTTGCTCTGGATACAAACTCAATATCACAGATACTGATTTGTAAGTGTTTGTTCAGTTCATCTGTAACTGTAACAAAATGTAATTACTGTTCATTTAGCAGTCAACTGACATGATTAACTCTTATATTTCAGGTTAAAAGAATATACATGCATCTTTGAGAGAAGTCATCACAGTCTCAGTTGTGAATGTAAAGTTGAAGTCCAAGTGTTTGTTATAGGAGAGAAATTCACTACTACACTTCTGAAAGGAACAAACGTTTTATTAAGCAAAACATTCATGACAGATTATTTCAGTGAGTATAATTGTTGTCTATATGTTCTTGTTAGGCTTTTTCCATTACTTTTGAATGTTCTGAAATAAAAAAAAAGTGTCATCCAGCCTTATCTGACACATTTACAAATGTGATTTTCATTTTCTGCAGTCAAACCGAAAACTCCAGTTTTATCAGTGCAGAAGACTGAAGATGGAAATTTTTATGTAACTTGGGATGACAAGTACAGGAAGTCTACAGAAAGTTTAAAAAACAGTTTGGAAATACATCTGAGCTATAGGATTAAAGGAGAAGATAAAACAGTAAGGAAGAAGACATATGATATATAGATGATATTAAATATATTTACACATATTCACATATTGAAAGAATTGTAAAAATAAATAATAATAAAAATTGTCCATACAGGAGTACAAAAATGAGTCAAATTCAGTGGGATTCTATGATATTGTGAGCATACATCTCCAGCCAAACACCGACTACATTCTGACAGCAAGAATGAGCACGAGCTATAACGAACACAAGATACTGAGTGACCAGAGCGCAGCAGTTGAGTTCACCAGCCGTAAGTCTATCTATTGTGTTCTCAGATTCATTTCTGCATGTCTAAATGCTCTTTCATGATCCTGATCAATCTATATGTGCTCCACAGCCTCACCTCCAAATGAAATGGTCAAAAAGTTGGTTCCACCTCTGTGTGTTGGTTTAATCTTCATCATTTGTGCTATCTTCATCTGCGTTTTGAGGTGAGATCTCTGTTTTGTGTCTCGCCATCATTCTACATTTCACATTTTTGCTATTTCTTTGTGAATCCTTGACAAATTCAGTTCTGACACACTTTACTTCCTCATTACAGGATGAAGACAAAATGGTGGGACAAGATCTCCAAGCCAAAAGTAGATGCCAGTTTTGGAGAAGAGAAGGTGGGAGAAAGATATGCAGTTTGTTGGTTAACTATTTATTTTATCTTGAAATAGTTATCTATATGCTCAATAACCCTTTATTTTTTTCACTTTTGTTTAATAGGGTCATATTTTGCCTCCTTCCATTATGAACTTCTCCACAATCCTTGTAGAGATTCCAAAACTGGAATTTCAGGAAAAGAAATTGTAAGTTTTCCCAAGAACTTCAGAAACACATGACAGACTAATTCTGATTAATAATCCCTCAACATGTTTGTCTCTCTACAGGATCTCAGCGTCATCAGTAGATACAACCAATGAGAAAAGTTCCCACAGTGTTGAGTCGGCGGCAGACGATTGCGGCCAGGCTGGCTTTGATTCTGGTAGTGACAAGGAGAATTGCAGTCCGATCAACGTCTCATCACGTGTCGAACATGCCCTGGAGGAGGATTTCAAATCCCTTCTTATTACCAGCAACACACCCAGAAATCAGGGCACTACGATGGTAGTCAAGAGTTCCTCAAGAGAACACAACCGCGCAAGCCGAGATTCGGGCAACTGCTCTGGCTTATTGGTTTTCAGCAACATGACGTATTTGGAATCGGCCACTGATGATTCTTCATTCCTGGAGCAGCTGAGTTGTGATCATTCCTGTCAGTCCGACAAGAGGGAAAACTCCTCTATGAGCGCTGATATCAGCAAGAGCAAGTTTAACTTTCCCACGATCGATGCTTTGGAAGACGGATATCAGTGCTTCAACAGTGTTGTGAACCAGGGAAATGATGCAGATGTTTGTTTAAACCTTTCAGATGATGCTGATTCTGATGAAAAGTTCATTGTGAAAAATCTCATCACTAGTAAAAATCCACCTAATCCTTCTCTGTTGCTCCATGATGGCAGCGTCACACCAAGTGATGATGGATATCAAGCTTTTGAAGGCTTAACAAAGAGCACAGAAGGACAGTGGAGCACGAGCACCAGAACCGAACAAGCTCTTAATGAATGTGGAGCGCTAAAATTCCCCCACAGCACTGGCCAAGATCCCACATGGGCCTCTTCTTTGCATTTCTCACCCATTATTCAAATAGACACTTCCTATCAGTCTGTTTAGCTGTGCTGCACACAACTGAAATATTGAATTATCTCTGTATGTAACCTTTACAGTTACAAAGAAATATGGCCAGTAATAAGATCTATGCAAATGTTCATTGTTTGTGTCAGAAAGCCTGTCCTAGGAACTAATGTTTTAGTTGTTGTTTCCTGTACGTCCTGTTATTAGCGACGCACACCGGTAGAAGATGACTGTTAATCCCATAGACTATGGCAAGCCCTTTTAACTTTTAACAGCTAGACTGGATATGTGTTGCGGATATCTGTATTTCAGTTTTGCCTCGTCAAAAAGAACATTTCGGATGTCCGCAACTACATTCTTCCTATCCATAATTGTCATTTCAGATATCCACAAAGACATTCTTCCTAGGACAAATGACATCACTTTTGCCATTCATTTGTATGGGGTTTATCATTACAGATATCTACAATTCAGTTGCAGATATCCACTATGTGAATTACGGATATCTGTAACTGGATTGTAGATATCTGTAATTCCAGTTTGAGATATCTACAATTTGATTCTGACTAGTCATAACTCCAGTTCAAGATATCTTTAATTCAACTCAATTCAAGATATCTACATTCCTTTTCAGATATGAATGAATGAATGAACTAGGCGAAATGACGTTGTAGATATCTGTAACCGGAATTATGACTAGTCAAAATGGCATTGTAGATATCTATTATCAAGTTATAGATATCTTGAAATGAATTTTGATTAGAGATATCTGAAATTTGAGATATCTGTAACTTTCATTCCGCCTAGTCAAAATGTAATTGCAGATATCTCGAATTAGAGTTTTGACTAGGTGAAATGACGTTGCAGATATCTTTATGCAAATCAGGCCCGCATCGCACTTTTAGGCGGGAGCAGAGCGTGTTGTTTTTCTAATCATTCAAATCGCGCCTGTTAATTAGCAATTAGCACTGATTAGCACCATGCTGTCACACGTCATAATGACGTTTGAGATATCTTTAACCTTTATTCTGCCTAGGCAAAACTGAATTACAGATATCTGCAATTGTCATTTAAGATGTGTGACGAGTTGAATGTCGTTTTCAATGACGTCATTGCAGATATCTGTAATTCAGTTTTGCCTAGTCAAAACTGCATTACAGATATCTCTATCTGTCGTTTCGACTAGTCACAATTACGTTACAGATATCTCGAATGACAATTCCGACTATCCAAAATGTAATTACGACTAGTCAGAAAGACGTTGGTGATATCTACAACGTTAATTCCGGATAGTCGAACTTAACTTTTAAATGTTAAAACGGCTTTCCATACATAGACTGTAAAAAAAAATATGGACGTAGTGTCTTTATAGTGTCGTTACATCACCTGTAGATTTCTGAAGAGCAGTTTTGAGGCGAAAATGAGGCCGCTGCCATCTTAGCAGCGCGTCACTGCACGTCACTCCCGGATAACTGAAAATGGACAAAGAGGCAGGACGTAGTTGAACTGGGGTGCCATGGTTACTGAAACCACGCCTGCCTAGCTTGACGTGACCATGTTAGCAGGCAAAGGAGATACTATCTAAAATATTAATATTCGAATGATATAACTTATCTTTATTAGTTAATAAAGATAAGTTATAGCATTAGAAAGTTATAAAGGTTTACTGTCAATCTACGGCGTCTTTTTTACGATATGCTCCAGCACCAGTAACTTCATTGTAATTTGTGTCAGGTTTGCACATGACAACACGAAAAATCAAACGGGACTTTATACCTTTATAATTAAATAAATAAACAAAATAAATCCAATCCGTTGCACTTGAGTAAAATGTCCATGAATGTCCATTGAAAAACAAAAAAAACAGTACTTTTTGTCCACAAAAGCGTTAAATCCATGAAATATTAATATATTATCCGTTGTTTGCATCACATTTCTTCTGAATGATCTGCTCTCCATCATCGTTCTTCAATAAATGATGCAACCTGGGCAGCGTTTATGTTGTAAAACTGTATATGATCATATATCTCACAAACAAATGAGCCCGCGTCCAAAATGCAGCAGTTTTAGTTATAATATCCAAGCAGTGCTGTCAGAATTTGTGGTGTCTTGAGAGGGATATTCTCCAGCCATAGTCATAGTAAATCTCACAAACAAAACTTTTAGCCAATGCCAAGACGATCCAACGTGTGTTCTGTTTATCTTCCGCATGCGAGCACATGTACACAAACGCACATCTGTCTTGACCATTAACGCAGCAAACCATATTATTTTATAATTGTATAAAATAATCCCGAAAAAAAACACAAACATGGCAGAGATGCCAAATTCAGTGGCTGGAATTAGCTGAGGTAAAGTGACGGATCACAGACAGCAGCGCGATCCACCTGTCACTCAAGTGACCACACCCTTAATTATGCAGAACTTTAAGGCTTAATATAATTTAAACAGATGAGTTATAAAAAAATTCATCCCCCTCAGAGTTGTCATGAAGGGCAACAGTATAGACGAAAACTACAATTTGTACCAATCTGTAAACATGTTTTGTTTTTTTTTTGCTGTAAAGTTGGGCATTTTAACATGGGACTCAATGAGATTCTGCTCTCTTTTGGAGCCTGTCCCCAACAGCCAGTCGATGAATTGCAGTTTAAGTCACTTCCGTATTGGCCTCAAAAGAAACTGGGAGAGGTTGCCGCTTGGTTAATCCATGTTTATGCTGCTATTATGCTCTGTGTAATGCGTTCATGCAATAACTGTAAGTACTGTTATACCTTTATATCTTATTAGTATATGTTGTTCATGTGATTGGTGATTGCTGATGTTTATATTGTTCGAGTTTACCGTTTATTTTGGCCGTAATCTGCCGATCTCAATCTGCTGAGTTATCACCATCCGCTCTAGTGTTACGAGCCGATACAGCGAATGTTTGTTTATATAATTGCTTACAGCAGCATAATATTCAGTCTAGTACTGTATTTTTGTTAACTTTATTGTGATTATTAATATAGATGTTGAATATATTTTTGGTACTATGTTACTGAGTAATTAGTGCAATGAGACAATCAAGTTATATGAATATTATTGTAAATGTATTTATCTTTATTTCCTTTGTAGACCATATAATATCACAGCTGCATACCTCAGATGCATATTCAGGTTTGTAAATAAACGCCTCATTATCAAGAATCTCTTCTCCACTCCTGATTCTCTGATCGGAATCTGATCCATATTTGACCGCCTTCGCTACAGTTTGTTTAGACTCAAATTCAAGACCTTCAATTTAGGATTCACTGTTTCTAAAGACTTTGAGCAGTGACTAAAATGCTCGAAGTAGTCATCATGGATTACTATTCATTTTTCTTTATTATTGTACATTATTTCTTTATATATTTCATATCTCAGTCTGTGAAAGAAGGAATTTTCTCTTGTGCATTTGTTTTTTTTTCTACAAAAACAAGAAAAAATCTGTATGTATAATATATTTAAATATAGATGGCACTGTTATGTTTTTGTTTTAAAATCTTAAACAGGAAAAAAAACTTAGCTTGGACAGTTCACAGACAGTACTTATCAGCCTGTTTAACAATACTGTCAAATGATAGACACATGCTTAAAACTTACATTATTTTTGTATGTAGACCTTAAATTACATCGGACTACTACAGTCCATTCATGGTAAATGTTTGAGTGGTGATTTTGGGATTTAAAAATCTTCTATCTTCATTCATGGCACGTTTCTCCTGTTTTCCTCATTGTTGGGAATGTTGAGGCTGTTTCATCCAATTATTTAAAACTAGTATAATCGTCGAGTGTTTTGTGGTTTGTAACCGAGAGGTGTGTGTCGAATTGAAACGTTTCTTACTGGATGTCGCAACGAACGAACAGTGCAGCTGCAGGCGCCACTGCGGCCGCACCCAACCCAATCACATGAGAATGCGTATCAATAGTACGTGCGTGTAATCTCGTAGAAAATATACGGCAAAATGAATTTTGGCGTGCATATGATACGCACTTTATGGCGTGCTTATAATACGCTTGGTAGTCTTGGGTAGCATTAGTGGTGTGGATGAAGATGATTGGTAGGCCAGACTTGGCCCGCGAGCCGCCCCGCTTTAGGGGGTCAACAAAATCAAAAACAAATCAACAATTTGTATTAAAGCATGGTCGTGGAATGTCTCAGCCTTGTCCATGGTTGTCATGGTTATGTAGAATATATCAGTGATTAAACGCATTATAGATAATTTAAGGATATTCACGAGTTTGTGTGCCCATATAATCTTGGAGTAAGTGGTAAACAGATTCAGCTTGCTGTCTGCTATGGAGGGGCTCGGAGAAGATATTCTACTCAAGCTATAACAGGCAAAATTGTAAAAGTAAAAAAAAAAAAAAAAAAAAAAAAAAAAAAGAGAAGGGGAGGAGGAGGAGGAGGGATGCCGAAAGAACTAACAACAGGAAGGTAAGATGCTGGTTTTATACATTGGTATTAATTGGAAGATTAGATGGGCGAAATTACATTTAATAACATAACTTAATTTTGGTGCACTTTTTCCCATGGTGTCAGAGGAACTCTCAGGCGCTTCCGGTGGCCTCTCAGGTACCCTGCATAGGGCACTATCTGTTGGGGCTGACAGTGGGTTTTTAAACCACCAGTAGAGTCGGCCCTTGCTACCAAACAATGATGTGCTGGTCAATCCTTTATTCTCTTGACTTCCATGAGACTTTTCAGTAGATTAGTAAGCGCACATTACAACTTCAAAGTAATTTTAGTAGGCTAATTAAACCATTCAGTCAGTAGCTCTCTATTTTTGTTTTAAAAAGTAAAGTAATAAATTTAAGAAAACGTTCTTGTCATTTCCCTTTAAATCTGGTTGCATCTGTCCTGCATTGTATCTATTCCTGTGTTAGATTCCAGAAACAGCACCAGTGAAGCAAGTCCCACCCAAGAAGATGGACAAGCCAACTAGTGCGCATTTCTTTGCCACAAGGAGGTGCAACGACAACTCCCCAGAGCAACGTACCAAAGAGGAGGGGATAGCCGCACAGAAGACGTTATTTTTTTTATTCCTGAACAAATATATTCAGGTAAGTTCAAGCCAACACACTGTTAACAGCTGAAAGCTGAAGGTGTAGACTTTTAACAGTTTGACAGAATGTGGGTTTATGGCAATCAAACGGAGATACTCTATCTGTGCCAGGCACCAGAGAAAAGAAAATCTGACACCAAAAATATAGCCAAAAAGTAATGTGTACTGGACAGTTTTTGTTGTTGTTGTTGTTGTTTGTGACAACCAGTCTTAAAATAACACATCCAGGAGGTTACAGTTTATGTAGTTGCTGTTGAGACTGCTGGTTATTTGGTTCAATAGTTGGTATAATTCAGTACTGTTTGTTCTTTTCTGTCAACGAATTCCACTGTATGCAGCCAGTGCTTCCCATCCCATTATATCTCTCTAAGGTCCAAACCATTTGTAGTGTTATATCTTTTAATGGTTTGTATGATGCAAAATCTAACTTCAGTTTACAAGCAATACAGGTAACGGACACACACATTTTATTTGCACTTTTTAGTATGTTATTGTACACTCTAAAAAATGCTGGGTTGTTTCAACCCAAATTTGGGTCAAATATGGACAAACCCAACCGTTGGGTTAAAAAATGCATTTAAAAATGTAACCCAATGGTTGGGTTTGTCCATTTTTGACCCAAACTTCGGTTGAAACAACCCAGCATTTTTTAGAGTGTAGCTCAAGCATTCAAGCACCTTGTTTCTCTTTGTTAAACTTGAATATATTAATTTTTTTCTGGCATTGCCATGTGATGCTATTTTATTTATTGTTTTTATTAATTTTATTTAAATTTATGTGCGTGTACTTCTAACATGTTTGGTTGGTAAAATAAATATGTTGTAAATTCAAATCAGAGCGTCTTCTATGTCTGGAATGGATAATAAGATAACCTTGTTTGAAATGGGTTTGGCTAAAAGAAAATTTTGGTTTCGTCTATACTACTAGGTACTTATAGTATATTGACTGGGTTAAATAGAATTGCTTTACTAAAATTTATTAATTTTATTTAATTTTGTTGTTGTTGTTTGTGACAACCAGTCTTAAAATAACACATCCAGGAGGTTACAGTTTATGTAGTTGCTGTTGAGACTGCTGGTTATTTGGTTCAATAGTTGGTATAATTCAGTACTGTTTGTTCTTTTCTGTCAACGAATTCCACTGTATGCAGCCAGTGCTTCCCATCCCATTATATCTCTCTAAGGTCCAAACCATTTGTAGTGTTATATCTTTTAATGGTTTGTATGATGCAAAATCTAACTTCAGTTTACAAGCAATACAGGTAACGGACACACACATTTTATTTGCACTTTTTAGTATGTTATTGTACACTCTAAAAAATGCTGGGTTGTTTCAACCCAAATTTGGCTCAAATATGGACAAACCCAACCGTTGGGTTAAAAAATGCATTTAAAAATGTAACCCAATGGTTGGGTTTGTCCATTTTTGACCCAAACTTCGGTTGAAACAACCCAGCATTTTTTAGAGTGTAGCTCAAGCATTCAAGCACCTTGTTTCTCTTTGTTAAACTTGAATATATTAATTTTTTTCTGGCATTGCCATGTGATGCTATTTTATTTATTGTTTTTATTAATCTTATTTAAATTTATGTGCGTGTACTTCTAACATGTTTGGTTGGTAAAATAAATATGTTGTAAATTCAAATCAGAGCGTCTTCTATGTCTGGAATGGATAATAAGATAACCTTGTTTGAAATGGGTTTGGCTAAAAGAAAATTTTGGTTTCGTCTATACTACTAGGTACTTATAGTATATTGACTGGGTTAAATAGAATTGCTTTACTAAAAAGAGACTAAAATACAATTTGCATTGACTAAAACTAGACTGAATGTCATCAGTTTTCGTCGACTAAAACTAGACAAAAATAGTCATGGATAATTCTGACTAAAATAAGACTAAAATGCTCAGACTTTTATGGACGCACAATGTATGTATATATCTGCTGACGATGGACCATATCGCGAATGTTGATGGGCCATATAGACCGCACACATTTAGTGCATTTCAAACATTTACATCTGTATTCACAAACATCTGTATAGGCCTATTAGACATAAGGTCATAGGCTAACCCAAACCGATATAAATAAATTGTGTTTAGACACTATCACATTATTTTATTTGCTCTGAATCACATATTAGGCTACGCCGCAGATACTCGCAAAGCTACATTAGGCACGAGTCAGTATTTTAGCTGCAGTGTCATAAGCTAACCAAAAGTGAGTGAAATATAAGGGACAGTGTAAGGCAATACTTCCCATAAGCCAAAACGGAAATCCATGAGTTTTATATTATCAGAAAAAGAATTATATAACACTAAACGACTTACCCCAAAGTTATATCCTCGTCGGTGGTCATTACACAGTTCAAAATGCAACCATTCGTCATCTCTGTCGAAGGAAAAGGTGAATCCGTCCTCACTGTCCAGAATCATCTGAGGGGCCTCTTTACCGGAGTACCGCACCATCCTCAAAACGCAACGAATGTTCAGTGAATCTGATGTTTTTTGTGGCATTGACCGAGGGGCGTGTGCGATGCAAACAGTTCACCTAAACGCCGGTCAATGAAGTGAGAAGGAAAAGAAGGAACCTCTTGGTTTCTAACGAATTACATAAACTGAGAATATTTGTTTTTGATTTGACCTCATTTAAAAGTAGACATTCCAAGCATTATGTAAACATGCCTCTCATGTCTATGTGACAAGTATTTGCTGAGTTTCAGTTTATTTTAAAACACATTTCTGAACTGACTTCACTGAGAGGGAGACATCAGATCACATATCATGTTCGTTTACTTTATTTTGCGAAAAGCAAAATAAATTTTTGTGAGTGTACACAAATAAAAGTGCACTTAACACTTTAGAATGATGTATAACACTGGTATGTGTGATCAAATTCGACTGAGTTTTTTGAGTCTCCTTCACACTGATAAGAAAAAAAGCGAGGTGGTATCGCCGGCGCGACCGCCAACCCGAAGGAGTTAAAGGCCATAGCACGATTGCAACACATAGCCAAGTCCTTCAAGCCCAGGTCAGGAGATGTCTGTCACGGGTGGCACATTTGCAACAAGCATATTAAGGAGGAAGAGCAGCTAAAGCTACAATCATTCAAACTGTCCAGAGAGAAGCCTACAGTGATGACTTTAAACGCCTAGAACAAGGTCAGTCTCTGCAAAGGTCAAGTCCTCTCAGTAAACTCTGTCCATTTATCGACACAGAAGGGTTTCTCAGAGTAGGAGGTGGCTAGGGAGAGCTCAACCACCATCTGAAGAACTGTATCCAGCTCTCATACCTGGTAAACATCATGTTACCTAGCTTTTGATTCGACGCTTCACCAGTACATCCGTGCAGTGAGGTGTTTGAAAACGTGGTGGGGATGTACTCACCCCTGCCACCACAAATTACGCATTTTCCAGTAACACATATTATAATCAGTAAAATAGCAGACAAAATGTAGGCTACATTTGGTGTCTTTGTTTTTATGGAAATTCACAGTTCTGATCAAAATGTGATATGACTGTTAAATTCTACAGTTTTTTCTCTGTAAAAAAAAAAACATTTTCCTCTGAAAAAACATTATTTATGAACGTTTTTTAAGGACATGTAAGGTTACTAATACATAACAATTACTTTTAATTAAAGAAAAATGCCATTTTTAACACATATAATCAGTTGAACAACAGGTAAAATGATTTGGTGTCATTGTATGCATTGTTATGGAATTTCCCTGTTCCTATCAAAATGTGATATTACTGTTCAATTCTAATGTTTTTTCTCTGTAAAAATACATTTATTTATTTTTTTTACAGTGTATCACACTTTATTTTGATGATCAACTACTGATATTCTACTGACTATAAGTAACTTTGTCATGTTAACTATCTCTAATGAGAGAAAAAGTAGATATCTAGCTGATCAAAGCAAGGCATGTTCTCCACATTTTTTTTTTACTAAATAAATACAAGTAAGAATTATATTTAATCATTCTAATTTAAATGCACTAATTTAATAAGTAATAAACTACCTATTGTCAGTTACATATATTTTATTAAAACTAAAAAAAATAAGTCACGAGACAAGGACAGCTCATACAATTTCTCTAATAAAACAGTTTTCAGGTTACTTAAAATAAAAACTGCATTAAAATCATGGTAATGTTTAAAATGCTGCTTTATTTCATATGAATTTAATATATCGCAAAAATATTATGATATATCACCCAGCCTTAATCCATAAACCCTTGTTTCAACAGGAAATTCAATATTTTTTTTCATATATAGGCCTATTTTATACTCTTTTGAGTTTCTTTTTTAGTTTTCCTTTGTTCTCTGCAACTACCCAGCACAGTAACAATACCTGTTATCCAACATTTGCCAGCCAGCAAGTATTTTTCCCTCAAAGAATAATACATTTTTTATGCTGTTATGAATAAGGTTAGGAGCAATACAAATACATTATATAAGATGCATTCCCCATATTCTCGATTGCTTGTGTAGCTCAGACATATCTACAAAATCCAGTGCAGCAAAGTGTCGTATATAAAGATGATAAATTAGAAAAGACTTTCTTTATAATAAAATCCCTGAATTTATAACAGCACACTTATATATTTCCATCACACTACATGCTGCATATGAAGAGATAATTGGTTAATAATGTCTCCGATATACATCCCATTAATGACCTCTTCAAATCTATTGCAAAAACCTCTTTTTGTGAAATATTCTCATCTTCAGTAAAAGTTTTGAGCCAACGACACCACTGCAGGAGGCTGAACTCTGGCCTGCCCTGCTGGATGAGGCTGAAGCAGAGGAGGGTGAAGTGCTGAAGTGTGCTTGGGAAAACAGCCAGCAGGTGACGCGAGTGCTGACAGCCTACGGACGGGCATCATCATCAGGCCTTCGACCTTCAACACAGCCCCTCCTCTTCCTCTTCCTCCCCACAGTGTGTGCCACATTTGAATAATACATTCTCTTCTCCAGCAGAGGCAGTCCAACCTCTTCCGAACCAGGGCTAAACAAGTACAGTGTCTGCTCCACAGTACGACTCGTGTTTATTGCAGATCCCAACACCAAGCACAAACGAGGTCACATGTGTCAGCAATTGAATTGCTATGCAACGCAATGCATTTTTTCTAAGAAACGCTGACCACAACAATTTCATCATTTGCTATTTCCACATGCTGCACATTTCCTAATACAGAATAAATGTTGACACATTATTTTCATAATCTAGCAGAAATATCTACACTGGAAATTTAAACTAGTTGCACAAGAGTTTGACACTAATGTTAAGTAAAACATGTAGACTGTCTAGACTCAATACCTGCAAAACCGGTCTGGAAAACTGTGAGATCTCACTCTGCATGAATATGGTACAGAAAAAGTGCCTAACCTTTAGATAGGGGAGGTCAACACACAAATATTTGAAAATGATGATTTGCATGAAAAGGTCCATACGAGTATCAAAATTTGAAAGGGTCCTTGATTATGATTTCACTTTTTTAACTTTAGTGTGTAATGTTGCTGTTTGAGCATGTAGGGACATGGCCAGAGTAAAGGCGGGGAGACACTGCTTGAAATCAATATGATGTGTTTATTGACTCAAAACTTGCATTTTACAAAACAAAAAAAACAATAACAAAACACATTAAACCCGGGACACTAATGTTGACCCTCCTCACGGAGGCCCCAATCAGAACTGACTCTAACAAGCACAGTAAGCCATTTAAAACTCAAGAGTCAAACCAAATCATAATCAAAGGGAAAATAGAAAAATCATACATATACATAAACACATAAATAAATGCAATAATTGAATATCACATTCAAAATAAATTAACAATCAATAATATCCAAATAAATACAAAAAAACAAAACACCACCTTTGTACATACATTCAAATAAACACAATAAAACAATGACCCCCCTGCTGGTACTGTTAAGTAGACTATGCCTACACTATAATTCCTCTGGGATGCATAAAAAAGGAGACAGGAAGGCTGCACTTCCTCTTAAACCCCCACCCCCGGAGCCATGCTGCAGCCATGATCGCAGAAACAAAAGGTAAGAAAATGGAAGTTGGTAAACTATAAATAAAAGAAAGAAAGAAAACAAGAAAACTCCTGGTGTCCTTTTTCTGTCTTTTTATTCTAATGTGCACCTTAAACTAGGAAAAATAACCCAAAGTAATTTTTAAACAACAAACATTTATGCAAATAAACCAAACAAATATAAACCAAAATACACACAAGATATGAGCAATTAGGGGAACATGGAACATGGAATCTTCACAGAGCATAAACAACATCTGCAAAGTTTTTTTTTTTTAAAAAGGGAGATATTTTCTTTTACAGAAATCGCTTTTTAAGGAATACAACAAATGAGGGTCAATTCAACGCTGGATTTCCACAAAAGATTAACATGACGGCACATGCGAGTCGATGAGTTGAATCAACTCCACAACGGTTAGTGGATAAATTTAAATTTATCCACTAACCGTTCAGAAATGTCCAGTTGCACTGTAAAATTTGTAACTTCTTCCTGACTCCGGTTTGAACAATGTAACCCTAGTGAAAAAAAAGTATACTAAGTATACTTGCAGCAAGACTAATTATTAGTATATTTCAAGTGTGTTAATGATTAGTTAATTTAGTGTGTTATTTTGAAACAACTAATTTTGTACTAAGTATATTTAAGTTGAAATTAAGTAGTATTACAATACAACTTTAAGTATATTTAGTATACTTATGTGTGCTAAATTGGAACAACTTCAAGTATACTTAGTACACTTTAAGTATATGTCTGTGTAGGGACTAATTACATGCTTGATTAGTGATATTAAAGTGTACTTAATTTGTGTTATAAGTATATTTTATTTGTGTTAAAAGTATATATTTTTTTGTTATAATATTAGTTGCATTATAAATATACTTTATTTCTGTTATAAGTATACTTTTATTTGTGTTATAAGTATACTTTATTTCTGTTATGAGTACACTTTGTTATAAGTACACTTTATTTGTGATTTAAGTACATTACAAAATAATTATGAGTGTCTTCACCTTTGGCTTATACCAAATACTAAAAATTACACACTTTGCAGTCAATAACAATACACTTTGTTATTACTTATACTTTGTATAATATAGTCAACATTTGAAGCAGATCAAAACCTTTAATTAAAGTTGTCCTAACTTTTTTGATCCACTTCAAATGTTGACTACTGTACTTTGAATTACATAATCTCACACAATACAGTTGTGCTACTATTTAAAGTTACAGTTAACACAGTTTATTACAGTTTAACACATTTTCCCAAAGTTGAATGCATTTGTTTTCAAGGCCATTAAATTAAATAAAATATAAGAACATCACTAATGAAGAGACATACTTCATTGACAAATCCAATAGTTTTTATTTAAACTTAATATAGATTCAGCAAAACTTACCATGTTTTTCATTAAAGAAAAAAAAAATATTGGACCATGGTGAGCCTCTATACACAAATACAAATTACACATTATATTCCATTTTCTGATGAGCTTCTCATTGTGTCTGATGGCGTGAAGAACAGCATCTGTTGACAGAATATACCAAAAATATAAGACACTTTATATGTTCAACCCTTTATTCGCGTTTACAATAGTCTGTCTAAATCCTACATTGAACCAATACTATTTTTGAACAGTAAATGAGGATTAGCAGCAGGGAACTGTATCAGAATGGCATGTCGATATTGTTTTCGGTACATAGTCAAGCATAAAACACTTTATGAATTAATATCGTACAGAATACGGGCCGATTTGACCAATCATATGAATGTTTTGGTGCTGAATTCAAACATGTGCCATAAACCACCACACAAAAACTCAAAAAGGAGATATCAAGCCGAAATATCGCTCTCCGTTTGTTAAAGAAAACAAAATAAAGTTTGTTAACTGGTAGACTACAACTCACCTCCCAATAGCAGCACTTTTCTCCGGTTCTTTCAGGATCGCGTAGGCCATTAGATTAGCCGGTTATCGTCGCCATCACGGTCAGTCTGCGATGTCACTTGATTGAACTGGTCAGAATCCCCAAGATTGAGCGATGTATTGCGCTTTCAGTGTTTTATTAAATAAATTAAACATTGCGACATTATACTTCACCTGAGTGACTGAGCGAGGGGATTCAGACGACGACCGTGACGTCAGCAGCTCTGATTGGCTGAAGGCAGTGAGCAACAAAATCTGATTGGTCACAGACCAAGTTGAAGAGACTTTTGAATTCCTATAAGTTTAATCACTCAACATATTTTTTCGCATGTAACGTTACTTGTGCTGCTGGTGTGTTGTTTAATATAGATTTGTGTGTACGATTGTAAAATGATTCTGCCAGTGTAAACTTAATAAACATTTACACATATTTGGAAATTGTATAGGCTACACTGCATATACTAAATGGGCTTGTAATGCATTCATACTGAAATAAATAAGCACAAGTAATATAATCCAAGGATGAATAAGTAAACTTAAAAAATATACTCAAATTTAACTTTAGATACACTCAGGATATTAAATAATGTATTTTTTAAATATACTTTCTAGGGCTGCACGATTAATCGCATGCTATTCTCACGCGCATTTCGTCAGTAAAGCCGGTTCCCTGATTACCGCTAAATCGCCATCACCTGTTTTTAAACGGAGCGCCTTTTAATAGATGGAGCCGTAGTTCACGGACAAGCCACGCAATATCGCGTTCATTATCGCAGGCGATTCATCTGCGATATGAACGCGATATTGCGTGGCTTTTCAGTGATCTACGGCTCTGTCTATTAAATGCCGCTTCATTTGAAAGCAGGTGATGGCGATTTAGCGGTAATCAGGGAACCGGCTTTACTGACGAAATGCGCGTGAGAATAGCATGCGATTAATCGTGCAGCCCTAATACTTTCAGTGCAATGTTACAATGATCATTTTCAGCACACTGTTAAAATATACCTCAAATATATTTTTATAAAGTGCAAATAAATACACTTTTAAAAAATAAACTTAACTTACACTTAAAGTATATTTTTCTAAAATATATTTTTTAGAAAATATACTAAAGTACAATTATTTTAAAGTGTGTTAAAAGTTGCATTGTGAAAATATGATACTAATATACTTTTTATATATTTAATGATAGTACATTTTTTGTTAGTATATTTGCAGTGTACTATAGAAAAAGGGAATATATTTAAAATACAATAAAGTATACTTTTTTTTCACTAGGGAAGGCTGAACACCGTTACTGACAATCCTCATTTTGTCTGTGTGAGATTCTCCTGCTCTGTTGTTGAGCAAATGAAGCGTGAGCTGTTAAAGCTCCGCCCTCTTCTGGAAAGCAGGCCGGGAGCAGCAGCTCATTTGCATTTAAAGGGACACACACAAAAACGGTGTGTTTTTGTTCACACACAATTAGGGGCAAATTTGACAAGCTATAATAAATGATCTGAGGGATAATTTGAGCTGATACTTCATAGACACATTCTGGGGACACCAGAGACTAATATTACATCCTGTGAAAGGGGCATTATAGGTGCCCTTTAAGAAAATAATGTATAATTTTGTATAATAATAATTTAATTTAATCATGACTGTTTGCAAAGTCACCAAAATAGTGAATAGAAAGTCATGATCATGTGATATGAAGTGAAGACTCTATCCCTGTATGCCCAGAGTTCACCTTTCTTCCAGTATGTCAACTTTATAAGTGCTATAAGACTGAGCTCAAGCACTTCCAAGTTCGTTCTTTCAATGTCGCCTGCCAAGACCAGACTCCACGAGAACGCAAGTCCGTTCTCTGCATTCTAGGAATTGAGAAACATCCATATTAAACAGAGCTGTGTTACCTCATACTCAAGACCGAAAAAGTGGAAGTGGCGTCGGTGACTGATGCATAATAAAAGTTCGCTGCTCGCGGCGTGTGTTGCATTCGTCTCTCGCTAACAATTGCTCGAGCGGCCTCGTTTAGCTCCCACAACACTCGGTTCTGCTCTACTTCATACTACAATAACGTTAATAATCGCATCCATGAACATGATTTCTTCCCGAGTCCTATCCCGATTATTTTCCACCAGCTGTGAGGTGAAGACTACATGTCCCAAGATTCTGCACTCAAACTTGGAGTCATCAAGCTACGCCTTTGTTTTGAATAGACCTCTAGCGACCTCTAGAAAAATTAGAAAAGTGATTTCAAACAGTAATAATAATTTACAATATTCATAAATTATTATTACATAATAATTACATAATTATATATAAAATATGTTTACATATTTATATATAAAATGTCTGATACCAAAAAGTATTTTTGTAAGGGACATGCTGTCATGCTGCATTGTTAAATTAATGTGAATTGTTAAGAGTTTCTCAGCATTACGTTTTCAATGCATACATAACATACAGACACACACACACACACACACACACACACACAAGGTAACAACTGCAGTGTTCACCACTATTAAAATCTCATGTAAAACCTCACTGTGCCCTCCTAAACACACTCCTTCACAGATCATCTAGCTGCGCAAACATCTGATTCTTCAACAGCTGGCTCTTTTCCACAGAGCAGTCTGCTCAATGGCCATGGGAGAAATCAAGGGTAAATTAAAAACCAAACAAATGCTGTCATTTAAGTAGCACACAAAAGGGATTATCGCATCAAAGAGTGTCCTTCCCAATTCTAGCGGTCAATATATATTATATATATTGTGCTGCAACATTTTTTCTTGGGGAATTTAAATATTTCTTGAGGCTTATGGTTTCAGATCATTGTTCACAGTGCACCTCATGAAAGCATATCTGTAACTACGAATGAATTATTTAATAGATTTTTGTATTTTACATAATACAACACCTGGTTAACAAAAGGTCATGACTGTGATACCCATTTTACATATGGGAAACTCAGATAAATAAATGATAGTTCGTCTTACAAAAAAAAATAAAAATATGGGTGGGGGAAAACGCCACCCTTAAAAACCATGTCATTATCATGTCAAGTTAAATGTGTCCAGAATAACTATCATAGTTTTAGTGACAATGGCATAAATTATAAACCAAGTATGAACCAAGTTTTTGTCACGGTTCATGAATCCGCTGTCTCATTCTGGTGTCTGTGTGATGGTGTGGGTGTGTCACCTGATTGTTTTGTGTGGGCGTCGCCGCTGATTGTTGATCAGCGGCAGCTGTGAGCAATTACCATCTGCCTATATAACGCCTTGTCTTTCGTCTCTTGTTTGTCAGATCGTTGTACGGTGTCCGCGTGTTGTTTCCTGTGTTGCTTGTTGTGTGTTTCCCTGGACTGGACTTTGATTCATTGCTTCCTGGTTTTCGTGTTCTCGTTGGATTACTCTCTGGACTTCACGCACGGATTACTTCACGGACACTGCTCTTCGGTCATCACTCTTCACGGATCTTCACCGCCCATCGACGTCCCTGTGTTACCACTCTCCTGCTGACTGTGATATGTTCTTTGTGTATGTTGAATCTGACTACCTTCGGTGTGAAGCTCTATTAAAGAGATTTAACTTGCATCTGCATCCTTCCTTCATTCCGTGACAGAACGATCTGACCAATATGGATGCAGCGAGTTCAGCAGCTTTAACGGAGTTCATCAACCACAGCATCTCCCGCATGGACCAGCAGCAGGAGAGCATCACTTCCACCGGACGCGCTGTCCAAGCGCTGGTAACACAGGTGTCCGAGCTCTCCCGGGAACTTCAACAACTTCGCGCTCCCACTGCGCCACCCACACCGCCTGTTCCCCCCGCGTCGCTGGAGCGACGCGATCTACCGGAGCCCCGCCTGCCTGTGCCCCAGAGTTACGCCGGTGAGCCAGAGTTTTGCAGAGCTTTTCTGAATAAGTGTTCCCTGCATTTTTCTCTGCAGCCTCGTACATTCGAGCATGAGGAATCCAAGGTGGCGTTCGTCCTTACATTGTTGACTGGGAAGGCGGCTTTATGGGGAACGGCGGTGTGGGAGAATAAAGACCCATGTTGTTCCTCGTTCCAGGCACTCTCCGCCGAGATGAAGAGGGTGTTCGACCGTGCGGTGGCAGGAAAGGAGGCCGCTCGACAGCTTACCGAACTCAAGCAGGGCAGCCGCACGGTCGCGGATTATGCTATCCAGTTCCGCACCCTCGCGGCGGAGTGCCGTTGGAACGAGGAGGCGCAGTGGGATGTGTTCCTGCATGGGCTGGCCGGCCGTATTCACCGCGAGATTTACACCCTGGACCTTCCTCAGACTTTCAACGGGCTGGTTGATCTCGCTTTACGGGTGGATTCCCGCCTCCAGAAACTGGAGTTTTTGGAGGTCCCCAGCACCAGACTACAGGGAGCGGAGGGCCGGACGGCCAGCGCTGCTAATACGGTCGGTCCCGCCACAGATCCTGAGCCCATGCAGGTAGGGAGAGCTCGGCTTTCCCAGGAGGAGAGAGAAAGGCGGAGATCCCTGGGCTTATGCCTATACTGTGGAGCATCGGGACATCTTCTCAGGTCTTGTCCAGTAAAAGACCAAGCCCGATAGTAAACTCGAGGCTACTATCGGGCGGGATCTCCGCTGAGAAGTCCTCACCATCACCTCTTCTCCCGGTAAGACTGAGATGGGCGTCTCACAACATCACCTGCAATGCACTCGTTGACTCCGGGGCTGAGGGGAACTTTATGGACACCAGTTACGCACTACAGCATGGACTACCCATCTCTTCACTTACTCACCTGGTTACAGTCAACGCACTCAACGGTCAACGTCTTCCTAACATCTCTCAGATCACGGATTACGTCACCCTCACCACCTCCGGTAACCACAACGAGAGGATTCAGTTCATGCTTTTGGACTCACCGCAAGCACCCGTAGTTCTCGGACACCCCTGGCTCACCAAGCACAATCCTCGGATCGACTGGCAACTCAACACCATCACCGAGTGGAGCACTTTGTGTCACAGGTCTTGTCTTAAGTCTGCTTGTCCCACTGTGTCTGTCTCTGTGTTACAGGAGAAGGCTGCGGATTTGTCTAACGTGCCCGCGGAGTATCTGGACCTGAAGGAAGTGTTCAGTAAGTCCCGTGCTGCTTCTCTCCCTCCGCATCGTCCCTATGACTGTGCCATAGACTTAGTTCCGGGTAAGTCTCCGCCTAAGGGCAAATTATACTCTCTGTCTGTTCCCGAGAGGGAGGCCATGGAGAAATACATTTCTGATTCTCTGGCAGCTAAGTTCATCCGCCCTTCCTCTTCTCCAGCGGGGGCGGGGTTCTTTTTTGTGGGGAAGAAGGACGGATCTCTGCGACCTTGTATTGATTACCGAGGGTTGAACAACATCACGGTAAAGAATACTTACCCTTTGCCGTTGATGTCTTCAGCCTTTGAGAGGTTGCAGGGAGCGTCCGTTTTCACTAAATTGGACTTGAGGAACGCTTATCATTTGGTCCGCATTAGGAAGGGGGATGAATGGAAGACCGCTTTTAACACCCCTAGAGGGCACTTTGAATACTTGGTTATGCCCTTCGGGCTTTCCAACTCGCCCGCGGTCTTCCAGGCACTCGTCAATGACGTGTTGAGAGACATGGTTGATCAGTTCATTTATGTCTACCTGGATGACATATTGATATTTTCGTCGTCTCTCCAGGAACATGTTCAACACGTCAGACGAGTGCTCCAGCGTCTGCTAGAGAATGGGCTTTTTGTCAAGGCGGAGAAATGCGAATTTCATGCACAGTCTGTTTCCTTTCTAGGGTACATCGTCTCGTCCGAGGGAATTCGCATGGATCCTGACAAGGTTAAGGCTGTGGTGGATTGGCCAGGTCCAGATTCCCGTAAGGCCCTACAGCGGTTTCTGGGGTTTGCCAATTTTTACCGGCGTTTTATTCGCAATTTCAGCCAGCTAGCCGCGCCTCTGACCGCCTTGACCTCACCACGAACGACCTTCAGGTGGTCAGATGCAGCTCAGGTTGCATTTGCCAAACTGAAGAGCCGCTTCGTTTCGGCTCCCATTCTTATCGCCCCTGATCCTTCGCGTCAGTTCGTGGTGGAGGTCGATGCGTCAGAGGTGGGGGTAGGAGCAGTTCTTTCCCAGCGGGCGCCCTCGGACGAGAAGATGCATCCCTGCGCGTATTTTTCTCATCGTTTGTCTCCCGCTGAACGCAATTATGACATTGGTAACAGAGTTGTTGGCAGTCAAATTAGCGTTGGAAGAGTGGCGTCATTGGTTGGAGGGATCGGGGGTGCCCTTCATCGTTTGGACTGATCACAAGAACCTAGAATATATTCGATCGGCCAAAAGACTCAACTCCAGGCAGGCTCGGTGGGCACTTTTTTTCGGACGTTTTGACTTTGCTCTATCGTACCGCCCGGGCTCCAAAAACATCAAGCCCGATTCTTTATCTCGTATTTTTGATCCATCCGAGCGCCCGTCTACTCCCGAGTGTATTCTTCCTGAGACATTAGTAGTCTCCACTCTTACATGGGAGGTCGAATCGAAGGTCCTGGCGGCCTTAGAAGGGGTAATGCCTCCGCCCGGGTGCCCACCGAACCGTTTGTTTGTGCCGGAGGAGTTAAGGTCCTGCGTCATCAAGTGGGGGCATTGTTCCAACGTGGCTTGTCATCCAGGGGTTAATCGAACCAGATTTTTGGTTAAGCAACGATTCTGGTGGCCTGCTATGGCTCGGGACATCCGCAGTTTTGTTTTGGCTTGCTCGGTTTGTGCCACTGGTAAGACGTCCAACCGCCCTCCAGATGGGTTACTCCAACCGCTGTCTGTCCCTTTGAGACCCTGGTCCCACATCGCTCTAGATTTTGTCACCGCCCTCCCACCCTCCCAGGGGTACACGGTCGTTTTGACCGTAGTGGACCGGTTCTGGAAGGCGACTCATTTCATTCCCTTGACCAAATTGCCCTCTGCCAAGGAGACAGCGGTTACTGTCGTAGACCACATCTTTCGGTTACATGGCCTCCCGGTAGATGTGGTGTCCGACAGGGGTCCCCAGTTTGTGTCCAAATTTTGGCAGGAGTTTTGTAGACTGCTGGGCGCGACGGCTAGTCTTTCCTCTGGGTTCCATCCCCAGACCAATGGACAGACCGAGAGAGCCAACCAAGATTTAGAGCGTATGTTGCGATGTTTGGCGTCCAAGAATCCTTCCTCCTGGAGCCAACAACTCTCTATGATTGAGTACGCACACAATTCGTTACCAGTGTCTTCTACGGGCCTCTCTCCGTTCGAATGCAGTTTAGGTTACCAGCCACCTGTGTTTCCCAGTCTGGAATCCGAAGTCGCGGTCCCCTCTGCTCACGCCTTTGTCCAGAGGTGCCACCGCACTTGGAACAGAGCCCGCGAGACTCTGTTGCAAGTGAGGGCGCGCACCAAGGCTAAGACTGATCGCCACCGGTCAAAGCCTCCCGTATACGTCGTGGGTCAAAAAGTGTGGCTTTCTACCAAGAACATTCCGCTCCGTTCCGTTGCCAATAAGTTAGCTCCCAAATTCAGTGGCCCGTTTCCTGTCACTAAGATTATTAGCCCAGTGGCAGTCCGACTCAAATTGCCTCCGGCGTACAGGAGGATTCATCCCGCCTTCCATGTTTCCAAAATTAAGCCTGTTTTTCACTCGCATCTTAATCCGCCTACTCCAGTTCCCCCACCGCCGCGGCTCGTAGACGGGGAACCAACCTATTCGGTTAATCGCATTCTGGACTCGAGGCGGAGGGGACGCGGATTCCAGTACTTGGTGGACTGGGAAGGTTACGGTCCGGAGGAGAGAAGTTGGGTTCCTGCTAGAGACATTCTGGATCACTCCCTTATCGATGATTACAATCGGCAGGTAAGGAGTTCTGGGAACGCCGTGAGGCGTTCCTAGGAGAGGGGGTACTGTCACGGTTCATGAATCCGCTGTCTCATTCTGGTGTCTGTGTGATGGTGTGGGTGTGTCACCTGATTGTTTTGTGTGGGCGTCGCCGCTGATTGTTGATCAGCGGCAGCTGTGAGCAATTACCATCTGCCTATATAACGCCTTGTCTTTCGTCTCTTGTTTGTCAGATCGTTGTACGGTGTCCGCGTGTTGTTTCCTGTGTTGCTTGTTGTGTGTTTCCCTGGACTGGACTTTGATTCATTGCTTCCTGGTTTTCGTGTTCTCGTTGGATTACTCTCTGGACTTCACGCACGGATTACTTCACGGACACTGCTCTTCGGTCATCACTCTTCACGGATCTTCACCGCCCATCGACGTCCCTGTGTTACCACTCTCCTGCTGACTGTGATATGTTCTTTGTGTATGTTGAATCTGACTACCTTCGGTGTGAAGCTCTATTAAAGAGATTTAACTTGCATCTGCATCCTTCCTTCATTCCGTGACAGTTTTTGTACCAAGTACAAAAATGAAATTTGTACCAAGGGGGTGTTTTGTCCCACAATTGGGGTAAAATGCCCCAGTCTGACAAAGCAAGTTGCTTTATACATTTAACAGCAAAATCAGAGTGCAGGCAGTTTTAGCTTGAAATGAAAAAGAATATAATCAGTAATTATAATTTACAAAATTATAATATCTTATTTGAAAAATATTGTTAGCTGATGCTAACTGGCTAGCTAGCTAGCTACTTGAGGTAATTTTTAAATATAAAACCCAAATATTTTTATTCAACCACCTAGTTAGATTACATTTGATTGAAAAACAAAGGATTTGATGTTCAGAACAGAGTAACAGTAATTATGATAGTGGGAAGGGGGCAGGGTGTTTTACCTCACAGACTATGATTGAAAATATATATTTTTTTCATTCTGAATCTGAAAATATAATTATATTTTCCTTAAATAACACATAGTAGCTATCTACAGGCTTTACTGTAGACCGAGTCCAAATGAGACAGTCAAGACAGAGAAAAAAAAAAGAATCCTCTTCAAGACCACGTACATAACTATTGATAATTTATGTGATGTGAGAGACAGCATATCTTCTATTCTAAGATAATAATTTTGCATTATTATTTGTAATGATCAAAAAGCATGTGCAGAGTAGCAAAACATTTTATTTACTTCAGGTATAGCAATTTCACTAAAGTCACATAAAGCTGAAGTGCAACTTCACATTTTCAGTCTTTTTTATTATAGTGTAACAATCACATTCTGGGCTACCAATGGAAAATGGAAAAAAAATAACAAGCAACACAGGTGTCACAAAAAAAAAAAAAAAAAACATGTTCCCAACTTATTACTTGTCCTAAAGAATCCATAGGCCTACAAACAAAGTAACTAAAACAATAAACCAGTGGGGGTTTTTTTGCAATGACGATGACTTGCGATAAATAAACTATTAATTAAGTGTGCATATTACCTGCCTGCTTGTTTTTAAATTCACTTCAGCTGTGGTTCCCAAACATTTTACAGTCACGTACCCCCTGAGGCATTTAACATTCTTCTGCATACCTGCTCTCTTCCACAGAATGCTGCAGTCACACCTTTTCCATTGAGGGACAATATTTTCCCCCTTAAACTGACTGTGCATTAAAGTGCTTTTTTTTTACCTTTATAAATACCTTTATAAAATAAATAATGTTTTTAATTAAAAATGTCCAAAAGAGAAACAAGCAATGATTTAAATTGAGTGATACTTTTAAATATTAAACTAAAATCACCAGTAGGTGGCGGTAAGTCACTGTCATAATGAGTGAGTCATCAAGAAAAAAGTAAAACGCAGTAATAAAATAAGAACAAATTTAAAAAAAAAAAAAAATGCAAACAACAGCACAAATAAATGCAACAGAATAGAGAGCTATGAAACTAAGTTTTTCAGGTTAAGGTTTTTATTCAGGTAAGAAATACTACAGAAATTAAAGTAATCAAATGTAAAATAACACATCCATTGTTATTTTACATTGGTTACCTTAATTTCTGTATTCTTTATTGTAAATATTAAATACAGGTATATTCTTACCATTAAAGTTATAAAACATATTCAGTCAAGAGCAGAAAGTGATTTTCTTTAACTTTTGTTCTTTAAATAACATGACAGACAGCAGCAGGAATATTGGACTGCTGTCCCTTTAAGAGTTTATGAACGGACCCAATACTGTTACACAACATGCGTTCTCTTAGCTATTTAACGATCCAAAACTGACTGTGTTTATCTGAATAATCGCCAAGACGGGCATTTTGACATAATTGTGTATGTATTTGACCTTTTAAGCGCAGTAAGTCACTCATTTTGGTACTTGTGACTCTGTTTGACTTCTGTCTCTGTTTGAGACTGAGTGTGGCTTGTTTGCTCCACTAATATACACTGAACAATGGATTATCTCGGCAAAGGAGAAGTGCTCACTAACACAGATTTAGACAGATTTGAATCTGGATCAGGATCTAGGATCAGCTCTACTAGCTAAAGTTTCTGATTTTATTTGTTTTAAATTTAGTTTCACCAATCCTTGTTGTTGATTTACTCAAACGTAGATTCACGAGTTCACACTTACAAATAAGTCAGATGAGTAAATGGTATGCGTATTTGGCGTGCTGTCCGAGGAGAGGGATCCGAGCTTGGTATTTGGCCCGAACCCAGAGTACTTCCCCCGTATTCTGGTTAGGAAGATAACCAGGCGAGTGTGAGGAGACGGGAGGTGGAGGCAGATTTGTGAACAATATTTGAGAGAAATAGGCCTTTTGTGTACATAGAAAAAGTCCTAGATCTTTGAGTTCAGCTCATGAAAAATGGGGGCAATGACTCCGTACAACAACTTGTATCACTCATTTTAAGACATTATAAACTATATCATTAATCACAAGATTTTCAGCCACCATCACTCATACTAACATACTGTAGCAATCCACAAAATAATTAAAGCTCTCTAAACAAGCATAGATAACAAGCAATAACATGCTCAGTAATCCTCTCTATTTCTTCCAAGTAAGCCACACCAACAGGATAAAGTCAACAAGCAAGTTGCCACAATAAAAACACGCACGGAAATACACATCTGCCTAGAACAATATGCAATGCATTTAGCCACTGCCATTCTAATAATACAAAACTGTGAAGCTGTACAAGTTGCTTTAAAGGTGGGGTGTGTAGATTTTCAAAAACGCTGTTGGACATTGTTGATATCCATTCACTGATGTCCAACTGACATTGAAAAAAACCCATCAAATTGATGTTTGATGTACACACACTGATGTCCAATTGACCCTTCGCTGAGAGTTTGATTGACAAGCGATCTAGCCAATCAGAACGCAGAATCCTCCATTTTGTCTGACAAAGCAGTCAGGAGTTAAAAGATTAACCTCGGTGGACTTAAACTTAAAAAATGGTGTGTACTGACATCTTTCCGCATTTGAAACAACATTCCTTCTCATGTTCATTCATGTTTATTTGATGCTATAAATTAACTAGTAGGAAGAGATGATTGGTTTACGAGCCTCTTGATCTTGATCTGTCGCGACACATAAAAGAGCCACAAAACGTTTTTTTATTCTTAAAAAATTACATAATTTGAAAGCTGGGACTTTGTTTAATATCATAAGTAACCTGCTCTGTCTTGTCTGTCAACGTGTTTGTCAGTGGTCCTCTTTGCTCCGCGATGTATTTTTCCCTCTGTGTGGCGTGACAGCGCCATGGCTTATCGGACTAAGCAACAGTAACTAAGGGGGGCGGGTCTTTGCGAAGGGTCAATTGATGTCGAAAAAAAGACATTAAATTGATGTCAATTTGACATCCACACACTGATGTCCAATTGATGTCGAAAAAAACAAACATCAAATTGGCGTCAATTTGACGTCCACACACTGATGTCCAAATGTTTTGAATTGAAATATTCACAGCTTATACAACCATGTTGAATTTTAGCCTATTAAAATGCAAGCCCTAAAAAATGCAATGCATTAAAATGCAATCATTGTCAATGCAATGCAATTTTTTTTTCAATTAGTGCAATTCAACAAACTTTTTATTTCAAAAACATTTGGCATTAATAAACTTCCATAAGGACTGATCTCTGATCAGCTTTATACATTTGTATACGTTTTATACGTGAGACATTCGTATAATTAAAAGGAATAATAGTAGTTATTAGTATTTTGTTGGCCTGTTTAGCTTTCTACCAAGCTGAGAAAAAAACAACAACAAAAAAAAACAAGTAGCTTGACATGATTTAGACAAATAGGACAAATCCTGGATCAACATCTTTTGTTAGTTCTGGAATATTTTTTTAATAAACAATTACAGACAAAACCCTTACATCAACGCAATGCGTTCCGGAGCGGAACGTTGATTGTCGTCTGTGTTTCTAGCCGGACATTAAAACCAGGCGCAAACTCCTTACACGAAAGCGCTACTGCCTTTCGCTTTAATACTTCTCTTTTGACTTAAATTACCCATTTATGACGCAATTGACGCTAGTTGTGTATATTGTCTTTTAAGCGCTGTTAATTATTTGTTGTGACAAATATGAATAAATACTATTTCGTCATCTCCACACCATGAGCAGTATCCTAGTTGTTCCTCTCCCAAGCATGTAACCTATTTCTGTGGTCGCTTTTCACCAGATCACCCATCAGAAATCAATTACAGGTGATCTGCAAAAGTTTCTTCTGCTCATGGCTCCAATCTGGCCTGATGTTCGAGCTGTTTTGCCCTCGACAGTGTCTGAATTCCCACTTGACTTCAGTGAAAAGATTGAATCCAGCGTGTTGAATGTTCTTGAGCTGGCCAGAGATCAGCTGTACCGTTCATCAGATTGCCCAGCTTCAGCCGAAAGAGCTCAAATCATTATAGATTACTCCTGGGAGAAGCTTAACACTGGGACATGGAGAGATGTGGACAAGGAGTGGAGGAGAGTTTACTCTTACGGCTGCTTATTCAAAGTCTTGAGTTTGTGTCATGGTGATCCATCTCAATGCAACATCCAGGAGGCCATTAAGACTTGTGACATGAGTTTGTTAATGGGAGCAGCTATCATGGACAACATTCTGCAAAGACTTGTTGGTATCTTAAGAAGTAAAATGAAAATGAAGAGTCCAAACAATAAGAAGAGTGAAGAACCCTGTTCAAAGGTGAAGTCATCTCTCCTGAAGGGAAAAGAAGAGTGATAGTTTATGAATATGTACAGTGTTATTTTAGTATTTATTAATAATTTAAATTTGCTTCTATTTTTATATTTTCGGTTTGTTTTAGTAATTGTATGTGCTTTTGTCTAGTTTTTTTACATTTTTGTTTAGCTTTGAATTTTCTTTTTCTGTTTTAGTAATTGTAATACTTGTTTTATTTCAATTAGTGTCCAAGGCAACACTTATAATTTTCATTTAAATTTAAATAAGTTTTACATCTTTATATATATATATATACAGTCCCCTCCAAAAGTATTGGAACAGTGAGGACTATTCCTTTATTTTTTCTGTAGACTGAAAACATTTGGGTTTGACATCAAACAATTTATATGAGACAAAAGATCAACATTTCAGCTTTTATTTCCAGGTATTTACATCTGGATCTGATACACAACTTAGAAGATATAACCTTTTGTTTGAACCCACCCATTTCTCATGTGACCAAAAGTATTAGAACATGTGACTGACAGGTGTGTTTTGTTGCCCTGGTGTGTCCTATTACATTGATTATTCAAACAATAAATAGCACTAAATGTCTGCACTCAGTTTCAGATTTGGGTTTTGCCTGTGCAGACTGCATTTATAGTTGTTGATCTTTTGTCTCATATAAATTGTTTGATGTCAAACCCAAATGTTTTCAGTCTACAGAAAAAATAAAGGAATAGTCCTCACTGTTCCATTCCAAGGCTACATTTATTTAATTAAAAATACAGTAAAAACAGTAATATTTTGAAATATTATTACAATTTAAAATAACTGTTTTCTATTTGAATATATTTCACAAAGTAATTTATTCCTGTGATCAAAGCTGTGATCAGTGTCACATGATCCTTCAGAAATCATTCTAATATGCTGATCTGCTGCTCAAGAAACATTTAATGTGTACAATTGTACAAAATATTTGTGTACAATATTTTTTTTCAGGATTCTTTGATGAATAGAAAGTTCAAAAGAACAGTGTTTATCTGAAATCTAATTTTTTGTAACATTATAAATGTCTTTACTGCCACTTTTGATTGATTTAATGCATCCTTGCTGAATAAAAGTATTCATTTCTTTAATTTCTTTTCAAAAAAATAAAAATAAAAATTCCTACTGACCCCAAACTTTTGTAGTGTATAATGCTACAGAAGCTTTGTATTTCAGATAGATGCTGTTCTTTTGAACTTTCTATTCATCAAGGAATCCTGAAAAAAAAAGTACACAACTGTTTTCAACATTGAAAATAATCATAAATATTTATTGAGCAGCAAATCATCATATCAGAATGATTTCTGAAGGATCATGTGACACTGAAGACTGGAGTAACGATGCTGAAAATTCAGCTTTGCATCACAGGAATAAATTACTTTGTCAAATATATTTAAATAGTACACAGTTATTTTAAATTGTAATAATATTTCACAATATTACTGTTTTTACTGTATTTTTAATTAAATAAATGTAGCCTTGGTGAGCAGACGAAACTTCTTTTAAAAACATTAAAAATCTTAGTGGTTCCAAACTTTTGGACTGTACTGTACATATATATGTGTGTGTATATATATATATGTATATATGTATATATATATATATATATATATATATAGTTAACAAGAACAATTTTTAATAGTTAACAATAGCAACTGTTCTTGGATCAATTTTTTAAAATTGCAATCCAATCAGTAATGTTTTGTCATGGATGTTATTATTTTCGAGCAAAAACATTTATTAATAGCTTTGTAAATTTCAGCTATTGTTCAAAAAACGATTTGTAAAGAAAACAACATATGATAAAATTATGCATGCAAATTTTAAAATTATAAAACAGAAATAGTGGTGCACCTGCACAAGCAGAAGGTGGCGGGTATTTTTTCCCTCTGATTGGATAGGGTTTGGTCTTATTCCAGAACTAACAAAATATGTTGATCCAGATGTTTGTCCTCTTTGGCTAAATCCTGTCATGTTCCTTTGTTCCTTGTATGAATGTTACATTATTCAGCTATACACTATTCACTTATAAAGCTTCTCTAAAAACAGAAAATGAAAGGGGACTGTGTGTGCGAGCCTGTAATAAACCCTGCTCAAGAAGTGCCAAGGATTCAGTGTCCGTCCCTGGAGTGCTTCAGATCAGATTTCCTGGATCTTCAACGGCCTGTGATTATAGAGGGAATAACTGAGCACTGGCCGGCCTTCACAGAGCATCCATGGAGGTACTGATAAAATATGAAGACTTCAGATGCAAAAGCCTCTAAGTGCCATCTGAAATTTTCTTCTAAAATGAGCATTTTTACCAAGCTCGTATGTTTATGTTCAGTAATTCCACTTTAATGGCAATTAATAGGTCATTTTCATTGCCATTAAAGTGAAATAACTGAACATAAACATACGAGCTTGATAAAAATGCTCATTTTAGAAGAAAATTTCAGATGGCACTTAGAGGCTTTTGCATCTGACGTCTTCATATGCATTTCTAGATTGTATCCTTTAAAACATCTGTACTGTTCACTCTCTCTAAGCATAGACTACTTGAGAGCTGTCGCCGGCTGCCGGACGGTACCTGTTGAAGTGGGATCCAAGTACACTGATGAAGAGTGGTCACAAAAGCTCATTACAGTGAATGACTTCATAGACCGCTACATTATAGGCACTGTAAGGCAAATTTCATCATAAGATACTATGTTTTTATACTTTGCCTAGAGGAGCTATAAAGTTTTGTCTGTAATTATTATTTTTGCTTATTTTCTCACAGGCGGAGGAGGGAGTGGGATATCTGGCTCAGCATCAGTTGTTTGATCAGGTCAGTTGCAGTGATGGGAAGTTCGGATCATTTTACTGACTTTACTGATTGAATCTCTTTTTCTCGTTAATAGCCGAATTCCCCAACACATCTACTTTCATGACGTTGATCATATTTTAAATAAGAAAAAACTATTATGCAACCAAGGCCAAATTATGACAAATGGAAACGTTTAATTCATTGCTTCAGGCTATGCTGTTTGTTACCTCACATTCTGATCTGTCGTTCGTTCTTTTGTCACGTCATATCTCCAAAAGCTGAAGCTATGCAGTCTGTACTGGAAACAGAATTGATTAGTTCACCTCTCGAGTCCTTCGTTCTTCCCAGCTCAGTATCTTACAACAAACAACATGACATTAGTATTACACCTGTATGTTGTTGTTATATGTAGAAATCTTTGCTTTATCAAAGTGATTTTTCCCTGTAATAAGGGTAAAGTTTAAAGTAACCGACTCTTTATTACCACATTTAGTGTTATGGAATATAAGCATCATGACAGAAATTCACAAATGTATATATTGTACGAAATAATAAGCTACAATTTGAGAACAGAAATGCATCGCATAACTGTAAGAGGTTAAAAAAAACCTGACTACCCATGTTTGTAAGGAAGTTTGGGAATTATTAATTAATTTCTGTATCCAATACGGCTGCCACGTCACATGACAAAAGAAGGAACGACTCAGATCCGAAGACTCGAGAGGTGAACTAATCATTTCTCTTTCCGCTACAGACTGCATTATAGTCTTTGGGGCTGTCACGGGATGAACGAACGATTCGTACTCAAAGACTCGAGATCAGTTGTTTCCTGTACAGAACCTATAGGATGTTGCACACCTGCATTCAACTCGAAATGAACAAATCTCTCGATGAGACAACTGGATGTTGACGATGAGACAACTGGACGAATCGTTCATGAACGACACATTTGCAATTCTTTTTGGTGCCACTAGATGACCAGAATCTAGATACTTCACCTTTAACTTTCTCATATTAAAGTGCCACTATTATGCTATTTTATAGGTTCCTTTTGTTTTTGAGATCTCCTATAATAAGCTTACATCCATCCAAGGATGCTATGGCAGTCTTCTGGGACTTGGACATTTCCTAAAGGATGTAGCATCATTCAAAAGCAATAGCTGTAACTTTGGCTGTTACTCATTCTGATAGGTTCCAGAGCTAAAAGAAGATATTCGTATCCCAGACTATTGTTGTCTTGGAGAAGGAGATGAGGATGACATTACAATTAATGCCTGGTTTGGGCCTGGAGGGACTGTGTCTCCTCTCCATCAGGATCCTCAACAGAATTTTTTGGCACAGGTAAACACAAGACAAATGGCTCATTTGGCATTTGAAATGGAAGGCTTTTGATTCCTGTTTCATTGCTTTCTGCTTTTGTTTTTGAATGTCAGGTGGTTGGAAGGAAATACATCCGACTCTACAGCCCAGATGAAACAAAAAATCTCTATCCACATCAGTCGCAGTTACTGCACAACACTAGTCAGGTAGAAGACTTACTTTATGACAGCTGAAGTTTCTTGTACACAGTGTTGGGGGTAACACAAGTTACGTAGTCAGATTACTTTTTTCAAGTAACTAGTAAAGTAATGCACAAAATATCTGAGTTACTTTTTTAAATAAGTACGTACTTTGTTTTACAATTTATTGACTGACAGCTCTGTCTCCATGTTGAGAGAAATCGTGAGTAAGTGCAGAGGTGTTGTTGTGTGGCTGTATAAACATGAAAGTTGTTGTGACTAAATGTGAGCACACATTTACTCATTTACTACTTCTCCTGTGTCCAGTACTTCTGTACTCCAGAATGGCAGCACAGCTGAAAGGCTTGTTTGTTTGAGCTGCGCCCTTTACTGTGCAGGCGTGAATTTGCATTTCCTTCAGCCTGAAGCTTAGTCATTTCCCTTTTGGTGTGGAACGGCCTTTACATCTGCCAAAAATTGCTGTTAAAAAAAACAAACAGCCAGCCCAGTCCAAATGAGAAAAGACAAAAGTAATGCAACACATGACTTACCATAAAAAAGTAACTAATTAGTTACCTTTTAGGGAGTAAAGGATTATTGCAATGCATTACTTTTAAAAGTAACTTTCCCCAACACTGCTTGTATATAGCTGAAGTTTATGTATATTAATCATGACAACTCTCTTAATAGTTTTAGCATGTTATTGAATATGGGAATGTTAATGTATTTGGTCTTTGCTACGCTGCTGCTATTGTTTATTACTGCTGCAGAGCAAGTATGGACTTTCTGATGCTAATAGACACACAGACATGCTGCTGTTAGCATGTAAGATATGCTGCTGCTGCATATAATTACACATATATAAATCCTGTAGTAACAGATCTAGGCAGGTGGAGCTGGGGGAGGTGGAGGGTTTCAGAGGAAACAGAGCGACACACGTCATTATCTTAAAAACTAAGCCCACCAGGGGAAACCCTCTAACCCTCTCCATTGACTTTGTATTGCATGAAGCTGACCTCCTTTCATTTCTGACTTGTAACAAAAAACAGAATAATGTCTAAAACCTGATATGTGACAGGGTGTATAGCAAACAAGCTAAAAAAAACCCAGTTGTCGACCCAAAAAAGAGCATTTAAAGGACACAAAAGTGGACACAGGCAATTGAGACAGAGCGCAACAGGTCATATTACTCTGAGAACTTCGCCCACTGGAGGGGAACGTAATCAGCGACAGGAAAAACAGTATATAAAACTGACATTTGGATTTTTTACTTACCAGTGACAAAATGTTTACTGCACATGTATACTGGCATTCTTGGCTTGTTTGCTGTACACTCTGTCATACAGCAGCTTTTAGGCATTGTTCTGTCTTTTGTTAGAAGCAAGAAATGACAAGGAGGCAGCTTCACGCAATTGGATTGTTTCCCACCTGTGTGGGCGTGGCCTGAATGCGCTCTGTCTCTATAGTGCGCTGCAGGACATGCTATCAGCAAACAATGAACCAGACTATTTAAATGTTGAGCAAGCAATCTCATTGGCTACAGGATCAGCAGAGGCCAATCAGTTTGTTTCGTGCGGTAATGCGATTTCTTGCAGATTGCATGTAAAGGACCTATCGGCCTTTGTATAATAAAACATGAGTTTTCTTTACCACCACCAGGTAGAGGTGGAGAATCCAGACCTGGTGAAGTTTCCTGACTTCTCTAGAGCCTCATATCAGGAGTGTGTTCTCAGGCCCGGAGATGTGCTCTTCATCCCACTACAGCACTGGCACTATGTGCGCTCTCTTGAGCTCAGCTTTTCTGTCAGTTTTTGGTGGTCCTGAATAAATATGCATGCACAGTTTTTCTTGTATTGTCTTAATTTGTACAAATGCTAAATATGTAATCACTATTAGGGTGTATCTGAAGTATGATCATTTCAATTTGATCAATTACTTTTAAATCTTAACATCTTAAATCTTAAAAAGTACTATTTTAAGCATTTGGCCATTTTTTTTATTTTTATCCAAAGCGACAGTGTATTCATCAGGGTCCCTGCAGGTCCTTAAAATGTCAACTCAACTCTGTTAAATTTTTCAAGACTTATTTTTACATTTGCATCTCGAGTAAGTGTATATCGATGTTTAGATATTTGTATTGGGAAAACAGGACAAAAATACTGAGATATTCATTTTTTGCAATGCATTAATTTGTGTAAAATAAAATAAATTTAATTATATTTTTAATTTTGAAATGTTGAAACATTGTTCTCTTCAGCAGCTACAGGAACAGTATCTATGGGAACTAAACTGAATGGTTACCCACATTTGGAACGTTTCTAATAACTTGAGGAAGTAGTCTTTTTTTAAAGAAGTATTATCAAGTATTAAGCAATTTTATATTTTCACAACTTTCCATTTAAAGGGGGAATCTGAAAGAACAACATGCTTCTCAAAATACTTTATCTAAGCAACTATACAAAATGTGCTAAAATTCAACAGCTACAGCAAAAGTTTCCATACAAGAGCAGAGAAACATTCTTTTATTTGCACAAAAAAAAAAGTGAAATTGAGAAACAATCTTATTCAATAACAATACTTTAATAATAGAAAACACATGTAAAAACAATCTTAGAATCTTAAGAGAAAGCACTTGAAATATCCCCATAACAGCTGCAGCGATGGACCAGCAGGCTTTGAGATTACGACCTTCTGGACCGGCGTGACGGTGCGGGAGCAGTGTTCTCTTTAGATGACGAAGGCAGATTTTGTGAACTCTGTGACTGGAAACGCTGCATTTCTGCAAATTACAAAGAAAACAAAAACACATGAAAACTTTGATATCTAAAACCTTCTGAAGTAAACTCTGCAGTTGTTCATGTTAAATATAAGAAAGATGAAGCAATGTTAATAACAGCTCACCTGGAATCTCGTGAGGCCAGAAATCATTGCATGATGGGCAATGAGGGTCACTGCGTGCTCTAAAATATTTAGCAACACACGGGAGGTGCATCTTGATTCCACATGTTGGGTTTTCACACATTTGGCTCTGGATGTAAAAGAAAACATTTTGTTTGCAGTTTCTCATGCCTGAAAATGCCATAGAAGTCAGGCAACTCCTATCACTCAAGTCAATCCTATGGAAAATTTCAATATATGTAACTTGAAATGCCCCTATTATGACTTTTTAAAGTTCCTAATATCGTTTTGGGAGTCTCCTACAACAGGTTTACATGCATGCAAGGTCAAAAAACACTTTAGTTTTCTCATAATATACATTTAATTTCACCTCAATGAATATCACCTCATAAACGATTCATTAGAAGCAGTTCAAAGAATCAGAATCACCTCCTTTCTGTGAGCCTACACTGCTCTGATTGGTCAATCCTTTGTGCAGGGATGCAGACACATCAGAGGTGAAAAAAGTGAGAAAGATACCCCCCCCCCCCCAAAAAAAAAACAATATTTATATTATAGTTATATTTAATATTCATATTGACTTATGAGTTGAGTATGTGCGCTAAAGCTGCGCAGATTACATTAAAGGTGCCCTCGAATGAAAAATTGAATTTATCTTGGCATAGTCAAATAACAAGAGTTCAGTACATGGAAATGACATACAGTGAGTCTCAAACACTGTTGTTTCCTCCTTCTTATATAAATCTCATTTGTTTAAAAGACCTCCGAAAAACAGGCGAATCTCAACATAACACCGACTGTTACATAACAGTCGGGATCATTAATATGTATGACCCCAATATTTGCATATACCAGCCCATGTTCCCAACATTATGAAAGGCATTAGACAAGGGCAGAACGTCTGGATGTGCACAGCTGAATCATCAGACTAGTTAAGCAAGCAAGAACAATAGTGAAAAATGGCAGATGGAGCAATAATAACTGACATGATTCATGATAACATGATATTTTTAGTGATATTTGTGAATTGTCTTTCTAAATGTTTCGTTAGCATGTTGCTAATGTACTGTTAAATGTGGTTAAAGTTACCATCGTTTCTTACTGTATTCATGGAGACAAGAGCCGTCGCTATTTTCATTTTTAAACACTTGCAGTCTGTATAATTCATAAACACAACTTCATTCTTTATAAATCTCTCCAGCAGTGTAGCATTAGCCGTTAGCCACGGAGCACAGCCTCAAACTCATTCAGAATCAAATGTAAACAATATAACAGTATACGATACTCACATAATCCGACGCATGCATGACGAACACTTTGTAAAGATTCATTTTGAGGGTTATATTAGCTGTGTAAACTTTGTTTACGCACTGTTCAAGGCAAGCGCGAGCTCCGTGGGCGTGGAGCACGAGAATTAAAGGGCCAGTAGCCCTGAATCGGCTCATTTATAATGATGCCCCAAAATAGGCAGTTAAAAAAATTTATTAAAAAAAAAATTTATGGGGTATTTTGAGCTGAAACTTCACAGACACATTCAGGGGACACCTTAGACTTATATTACATCTTTTTTTTAAAAAGTTCTAGGGCACCTTTAACTTCGCCAGCATATTGAGTGAACATAATTTGTGAAACAACCTGCCAAATTGCATAGTGTATTGATTTGACATCGGTTGGCTTTTACCTGCATTTTACAGGTCTTCATTTCAAACCCTGTCATTATGAAATTGCACAGAACATCTTGTGTGTGTAAAAGCAAACTGTTTCATTACGTTATGACAATATAGTATAGTAGAGTTCAACTAAAGTTGTATTCGTTGACAAAATGTCAATGTTATTAGCGTTATACAAACTGTATTTGGAATAATAAAAAGTAAGTTCGATTAAGTGGAAATAACGAAACAGTGGAAATCACAACAAGTAAGCCATGTCAGGCTTATTAACAGTCCCAAGCTTTACATATCGATACTTATCCAAGGAGCGTTGCAATTGGTGCAAAGCCAGGATGTCTGAGTTTTTGTTTTTTTTTTGACAACTGAGAAGGCGTGATTCTCGTGATTTTATTCACCGTGACCCTGTCCAAAGACTGTCCTCTCCTAGTGTGATGTCAAAACGAAACGGCTTGGGATTCGTTTTACAAACGACTCACTTAATGGACACAGAGTCAACTCTTACTTTTGAGAGACAATGGCTGCGTCCGAAATCGCATACTACATGAGTAGGTACTACATTTGAATTTGAACGTACTTCCCGACCGTTAAAACAGTACGTTCTATATAGTATGAATATGGGTAGTATGAATGGAATTCGGACGTACTACATCCGCCATGTTAATGTTGTCACTTGTCATGCGTCGTCACAACAGCGCGAAAATTTAAATATTTTTAAATAAATTTAGCTAGGAAATTTTACCTCAGAATAAAAATATATCTGTGAATATAACGACAGAGGCTGATTTGAAGCAACAAAATTAAGTAATTTATTGTTAAAAATGAATGCATATAAAAATACACAAGAAACAAAAGACATGAATCAATAAACAAACTTGAATACATTATATATATAAATAAATAATGTGTAGATAGACAGAGAGGGCGAGAGAAATACACAACATGGCCTAAATATTATATACAATATATACAAATAAATACTATGATAATTATATAACGTTACATATTCTAAAAAAAAACCTACAAACTGTGAGCCCTATAAACTACTGCCGCCTGAATGTTGCTGTCCGTTAAGTTTTCTAATCTCATTAAATTGCTTAACAACGAACGTCTCCGTTAAATAAAACAGTGTTAACAAGCGGATGTAACGTTATCTCGACCTGTTCATTAGCTTGATGTGCTGTCAGTAATAATGATTAAACATCTTTTTACAGCCAACTCTTAATCTTCTCATTACATTGTTTAAACTTTCAATAAGTCAGCCATTTACTTACATAATGTTAAACAAGTGCAATTTAACCACAATAAACACCGTTTTTCCCTGAGGTACTTAAGGACTTGAATGAGCTGCATATCGCCGCTTTCCGCCATTTTTGAATATGAAGAATCCTCTCCTGTGGCATCACGGGATAGCGCAGCGTCCATCGAATGCCTACTACAGAATTCGGGCGGAAGCAGTAGGTCATCCGGGTACTTCTCGCCTACTGTTTTTCGAATACTATGAATTCGGACATACTACTCGCCTCGCATACTGTTTTTCGCATACTATATAGTAGGTAAGTATGCGATTTCGGACGCAGCCTATATCTTTATATACGGTGCACTTTCAGATTTAAAACTTTGTAGGATGTTTTCATTCACTTAGAGCTGTTACACACTACATGAAATGTAATTTTCAAAAATCCATGATAGGGGCACTTTAAGTGACAGAAAATTCAACTACTCAACTATTTAGCAAGATAAACATGAGGGTAAGGAAATAATAATCACTTTAGCTATTCCTTTTAAAATGACTTCTTGCAGTTCACATCAAGTGATGGAGTGATGGAGATAAAGCTTGGATTAAGCTTGGATTTTTTCAATAAATGAAAGTTCATGATCTTTACACATGTGTATGTCCTTACCTGCAGGGCAATGTTGTGGCACACATGACACACTTTGATGAGATCCTGGTAGATTGTGCGCATATACTGTTCCATCTCCAGAACACAGCGGACACTAAGAGTGTATTCACCATCTTTCTACAGTAGCATAACAAAAGAACAAAAACAGTAATTAATTGCTTTTGAGGGTAGTGAGTAAATTATTTATAATACTTAAAAATCCAATAAATCTTAAAATGTATACCTCATTTAACCATTTGTCCTGGACAAATTTGTTTAAGACTTGTTCGGTTTCTTTTTTCTTCAGTTTCTTTGTCCGGAGGCTGTCGGCACAATTTAAAATATCAGTGGAGGAAGCAGAACCGCTCTCAGAGTCCACAATCAGATCCATCTGAACAAAGAAACAAAATGGCAGGAGATATTTAGACAAAAACATATTTTATTGTTATAGGATCGGTTATATGATTTTTTCATAATACAGCTATGTCATAATTATTCAACCCCAAACCCTAAATCACTTACTAGTATGGTAGTGTACAAACCTTCATTCACATGCAAGCGCCTTAGTGCTCAATTCTGATTTATTTCCCAGATGCCCCAGATGAGTATAACAGCTCATCGTCCCTCCACTGACTAACTTCACAGCCATCTTCAATATTCACAGACTGACCAAAGAACTACGGTATGTAAGAGTGACTCTCATCACCGTGGAATTATGACGAATGAGTGACCTAAATGTCGCTTGAATTACAATATGACTGTTCAGACTGAGATTTAATTGCAAAACATCAGACCTGCATCCGATTTAGGACCACGTATGGAAGTGTCCCAAATCAGAATTGAAAAGATCAGATTCAATGTGGTTTGTGCTGTTCACAAAGTTATGAAAAAAACAAATCTAAGTTGCATAATGAGCAAAAAAAATTGATTTGGGCCACTTTTGCCTACTGTGACGCAAAAAAAAAATTAGCCCATGAAAAAAAAAAATTAGGCTAGCTAAATTTAAGTAGCAAATATGGCCAGGACAGAAGAGCTCTCATAAAAGTTGTTTTATTACATAAAAAAGGGCATGGCTACAAGAACATTTCCAAAACATGAAAAGCTCCTAGAGACACTGTTGACAGTATTGTTTGAAAGTTTAAAATGGGTGGTACCATAGCAAACCTTCCAGGGCATGGAAGAAAAAGCAGTTTCATCAATAAGATGAAATCAATAAGGAATAAGATGTTTGATCAGAGAGCTGGAAAAAAACTTACTGCTAAAGACTTGCTAGATGACCTGATAAAAGGAGAGAAAAAAATTCCAGGGCAAAATATAAGAACACAGCACACGCATCGACTTCATGCCCGGACATCTTGACGAACATCACTCTTGACCAAGAGCACAAAACAAGCTAATTTGAATATGTTAAAAGGAATTTGGATAATTCTGGAAAAATGATGAGACCAAGTGGGAACTTTCTGGGCCCATGGATCAGCAGTAAGTCTAACACAAAAAAAAGGCATGACTTATGACCAGAACACCATCCACAGGGTCAAACATGGAGGTGGGTCAATTCTGTTATTGTAGTGCTTTGCTGCTGCTGCAGGAAGTGAAAATCTCAACCATGTGACCGGCGTTATGGATTCCTTGAAGTATCAGGCCATTTTGGAAAAGATGCCTTCAGTGCATAAACTGAAGCTTCACTGATTCATTGGTCTCTCCAGCATGACATTGATCCCAAATATACTTGCAAATCTACCAAATCTTGGTTCAGGGATCGGTCCAGGAATGTTCTTGAGTGGCCTGCTCAGTCTCTAGATTTAAATCCCTTTTAAAATCTTTGGTGAAATTTGATGAAAGCAGCGGAAGCACAGAAACCAAAGACTATCAGTAAGTCAGAAGCTTTTGCACACAAGGAAAGGCTTAAGATTCCAGTAGAGAGTGTTAGAAGCTTGTAAGCACTTGCAGACAACGTTTATTAAACGTTTATATAAAGAGTAGAAGAAGAGTAGAGCCAATTTGATTTTTTTCCCCATTTGAACTCAGAAACTCAACTTCATGTTCTCAGAATCACTCATATATATATATATATATATATATATACAGTGCACAGCATAAATAAGTACACCCCCTCTGAACAAATACAAAAGATGTATTTTCTTTATGATCACTAATACAATTCATGGAAAGATGGCACAACTAAAATCTATTAAACATATACATAATATACATCGCCTTTATTATTCCAAAACTAGATTAAATATTTCCCTCTGTATCTTCTCAGTGTGATCGATGCAATAGGGCTGAGGGGACACTGGACTCTGGTCTAACATTTTTGAATTGTTTTGTAGTGCTTACAAAATTAATATTCAACCTGACCACAGTCTGGCTATTTTTGTCTAATCTGATGTATTGGACGCTCTTCCTCATTCTCATCAACAGGCTCTAGTGGTAGGCATGATTGCAGCCAAAAAAGTTATACTACTTAACTGGAAATCTCCACAAGCCCCTTGTTTTCAGAGGTGGTTGAATGAGATGCTATACATTATCCAAATTGAAGTTAGTTTGGTGAGCTCTCCTCGCAGAAAAGATTTGAAGCCACATGGGGACCCATATTGAGACTCTTGGAAATTTAACTTCTATATTTTGTAAACCTCCCCTTCTACTTCTACTTCTACTTCTACTTATATATATATATATATATATATCTGAACTATTGGATTTATAAAACAATTGTAAATGTTGTCATTCATGTTTGTTTTTAATAATTATGTTGTATATATGTATATATTTGTTAACTGAGGCAGTCCAGTGATTTGTTTCCTCTTTTTCTTTTTCTTCTGTGTGTGTGGAGTAATATGTGTATTTTGTTTTCCTATGTTGGTTACTGTTTTTTGCATTTGTGTTTGTTAATATAACTTCTAAACTTTAAATAAAATAAATCTTTAAAAAAATATATATACATAATAAAAACTGAAAAATATGTCATTAATAGCCATAAAATAAGTAAATTAGCCAATTTTGTTTAAATTAAGGATTGCAGAAATGAGTACACCCTAGATTTAATTCAACAAATGTATAATATTCTAGCTTTTAGTATGCCCTCCATAATTTTGAATATACTGCTCTGACCCTTCTTGTACAAGTTCATGACAAACTGTCACATCTGTCCTGTTTAACTCCTGGATGATGAATGCCCTGATCTTTAATGGGGAGTGTTGCTCAACTCGCCTCTACAGAATCCCCCACAGGTACATGTCTACAGAAGGGTTTTCACCTTGGGAGAATCCATATCCTCATTGTCATGTTAAAAAAATGCCCAACAATGCAGGGAATAAGGAAAGGGTAACATCTTCTGTTTCAAGTTTGTGTATTAAATTACACAGTGGTGTGGGAATTCATGACAGCATTGATAAAGCACAACCCCCTCACACCTTCAGCACTCATACATCCCTATATAAGAGCTTTACTGAACTTTACTGTGGGAACCAGGCACTTCTCACTGCACTCCTCCTCTAGAACACCATAACATTTTGGATGCTGTTAGATCCAAAATGATTGATTTTGTCTTATGAGACCAGAGTATGGATTCCCAGAATCTATATTTTGTAAATATGGGCCTTGGAAAAAGTGTTATTGTGCTTTGGCTACAGTGTGTACAGTAGTTCCAGAGTGGACAACAACCATGCATGTCATTTCTGCAGGCTGCATCTTACTCTGTGAGATAAACAGTCACTCTTTTCATAGCTTTTGCTGGCTCTGAAACACTCGCTTGGTATTTCTCCTGCTCTCTGTCTAGCAAAAAAATCCCTCATCACTAAATAAAAGCTTAAAATGAAGGCCTGATTATTTCAGAGGCCTTGTCACAAGTCCATTGTTTTTGAATTTCTGTGTTACTTTTGCTATATTTTCACACTTAAAACAATGATTTGGTAATCCTCTGTAATACCCTTGTCCTCTTTTGTGCTCAGAAATAAGTCTCCTGACGATTCTCTCTCAAGTGCTTCCACTGTTGCATTAAGCATTAAGTCTGAGAATGATTCAGTGGGCTATATAACACTTTTAATTGTCAAGAAATTACTTCTCTTTAAATGTTTTGGTTCAACATACTTACCTGTTGACTAAACATTGTCTTAAACTTACACCAGAAAAAATTTATTTCATTTTATTTAGTAACTTTTAGGAGGGTGTACTCATTTTTGCTACACAACATTTTATCACCTTGATAAGAAAATCTTATTTTCCTGAATAATTTTGACATGCTTCTTTGGTAATTGATTAAGCAGACTTGCTGGAACATTATATCTCTAAAGAACCTTAACATGTCTTCTAAGAAATTGAGTAATTGCTGACTTTCTGAAGTTTCATTTATGTTGTGCACTGTATATTGTTTTTGCTGTGAACAAACCTACCGTTTTCCTGAATAATTCCAGTTCATTATCTGCATAATCAGACGCCATTCTTGTTATGTCTGTCTCTGTCATGTTTACCTGAATAACAGATGAAAAGTATTTTGTCATGTCTGTTGTGGCTTTGATATACATTAATAATACATAAAAATGCATAATTAAAATATAATATCAAACATAAATTAAGAATATGTGCATATCGATTAGATTCAACCAACCAAGGCATAATACTCGAGTCCATTCTCTTCAGACATGCCTTTCCTGATGTACATGAACAATGGCTGAAGGTGAGCGTTGATGACATTAATGAAATCATCTAATCGGTCTGCCACATAGTGTGCTAAAAATGCAAGAAAGATGCATAATTCAAAGAGGACACCGATACACAACTGACATTCAATATCCAGGTGTGACACAAAAAAACATCAACAAAAGACTAACTTTGCCTTTAGTGCAAATCAAATATTACATAATAAACAAATGATCCAGCAGAACTGCAGGCAGCGGGTTTTCTTCATACCTCCATGGGCCTCACAGCAGTGTTTGTGTAGCGCTTCAGCCTGAGATGCACTGATGATGCCATTGCTCATCATGGTCTGCAAGAAGCGCCTGTGACTGTCTGCCATTGGTCGAGACATTCTGCTTAAAGTCCTCTTGAGCTGGAAAAACACATTTTTTGATAAACAAAACTTCTCAAACCTGCAAATAATGACCAGGCAAACATGATCAACGGTAATATGATCGACTGAACCCAACAAGACATTTTATATCAAATTGAACTAAACAATAGTTAAAATATGATGGGGAATAGGACACAGGCAGTCATTTAAGATGGTTCAGATAGTACTTTAGTTTTAGGTCTCATTATTTTGTTATAATAGCTTGTAGCTTGAACGTTTGTTGACGTTTATAGATGTCAGTCTATTTACAACAACAGTCTTTCGACACTTCTTTATGGTTAGGGATTGTGTTGATACACATGCAAACTTGCGGTTGTATTAGCACGAATGTAACGTTACAAAAAAAGCCACGAAGTTGCACGACATCCTCATGCTAGTTACATCAAATCAATCGTGCGTTTTTCCACGCATTCAAACACCGACATCGTAGTCTGACCGAGACAGACTTATTAATAAACATAAAACAGTTAATAAACAGTTATTGTTGTAGAGTGCTGATCTGCACCTCACATACCTGTTCTCAAAGTTGTGCAGCCGAGCTGTCAATTTTGTGCAACATTCGCGCGTTCCCACTGGAAACAATACTTCCGATCACGTGGCTTGGGTTCCAACGCAGGGTACACTGCATCCTACATACTTAACAGGGAAAATTCGTTAACTTGGGATGACCTAAAAATCATCAAACACGACACACAACACTTATGATGAAGTAATTTACTTACGAATACTTTTAATATAATATATTACCACCCATCAAGTATATATTAAATTAATATAAATCATAATACTTTAGTGACACAACTGCACTGTCAGAAAACAAAGGTAAGGTGCTTCACACTGGGGGCAGTACGCTAAGGTACAAAAGTACCTACCTCTAAATGGTGCATATTAGTACCTTAAAGGTACATATTAGTACTTTAAAAGTACATAATAGTACCTTTGGGTACTTCCCCAGTGACAAGCACCGTACCTTTGTTTTCTGACAGTATGACAACTGTCGATTTTAATAGGCCTATAAAAAACAATGAGACTTGGTTAATTTACAATATGTTTTGCATCCTGTTCCTTTCTGAAATATGAAAGCAACTTTATAGTTTTGTGTAAAGAACCTTTCATAGCCTAATATTTGACAAAAAAATGCATGACAATAAGGACATGCGGTTTGTTTAAATTAAACTATAACAGTATAAGGTGCATTCAAAAATTGAATTGAATTTTTTATTATTTTAACCCTGAAAATCATCTTTGAAATATGTCAATACACATTTAAAACAATATTCACAAAGAAGAGAGACATTAATTGGAATAGTGGAAAAGTGCACTGAGACCGTTCATACATGGCAAATGATGAAAAAACTATTTTCAGATGAAATCTTAGAAGAAAGGCAACTAAAATAGGATTATGTGCATCAAAACTGACTGTTTTAATGGAATGGACTTGACTAGTTTTGAACAAAAGAGCCACATTATATCTATGGGATTTAACCAATTTATAGGGCCTTTAAAATGAAGATTACAAAAGAAAAGTTATATTGATATTGAAATATCTTTAATACTAGAATTTTACAATTACAGGCACACAAACTTTAGGAAAATACTATTTATGGCACTCAGACAGGAATGTTCAATTGTGTTGATAGAAAAAAATCGAGATACATTTCTAGTTTCAACATGATTTGTTCTTCAGAAAAATGCGACCGTTGAAAATGTGTACCAATTTACTCATGGAGGCGCATCTCTGGAAATTAACCATATTGGGCCTTAAGAATTAAGAAAAGAAAAGTTTGTTAAGAATTAATATCTAAAAGGATATTAAGATATCTGTAATATGAGTTACAGAAATGCAAAAAACACAAGAAGTGGTTTTTGCCATTTTTGAACTGTCACTGTTGGCATATAATGCAACAAAGATTGCGAAAGTCAACAGATTTAACTAACAGGCCTGCCAATCTCTGTGTAAAAATAAAATAATGATGTTGTTCTAAAGTCATTTTATCCCCCTGTAATCTGCCTCCAAATCTCAGGTGAAAATTGTAATTTTGATCCCCCTCTATAAAATATTGGATTACTTAGTAAATATACATCTGTGACATTTAATATTTTGTCTTTCTCCTTCATTTATGTTTGTCTTTCTTCAGAAAGAAAAAAAAAAGAAATTCAAAAATTTGAGCAGTTTCTGAAATTTGGTTGATTTTGGTACGGAATTACCCAAATGTGTTTATGTCTGAGAACCTTTTATACATCTTTTATACACATACTTAACTGCAGGTACTCAAATGACACTCACTGTGTGGTACAGTACAAATATTCTGAGTGTCCCTTATTCTGTCCCTTATTTTCCTTTCCAGAAGTTGGCAATACGTTTAGCCTAGAAGGTGACATAAACTCCTTGAACATATGGAATAAGAGGCTCAGTAGTATGATCTAAAACAGAAACAGATAAAAGGCAAAGCACAAATATGTTTTGTCATCATAAAGTTAAATTCATTAGCTATAAAGTACCTGGTTGGAAGGCCTACTTTTTTAAGTGATTATATCAAAACCCATATGTAAGGCATTCCCAGCAAATACAACTATGTTTGTTTTGTGTTTGCTGGTATATTGTTTGAATGCCATGTTGTATAATCCCGTGCCTTACAAAGTAACTCTATTCACATAGTATGGCCTTTGTATATTATTGCAAAATAATTCCATACCGTTTTTAACCACAAGGCGTCACTTGGATTGAAGGAGCTGGCAGCGTTGGAAGTTACATTTTTTCCCTGTATAATCACTTATATACATAAAAACAAATAAAAAAAAAAATCATAAGCTGTTTATGTTTTAAAACATTTAAAAATAAACCTATGACTGTCCTCCTAAAACTGTGTTGCAAAGATGTAAAAAATAAATTATATAATCACTTAGGTTTTAGACTCATTAACAGTCGACATTTTGAAACTGAAAGGTACGGAGACTCAGTACAGGAACGGGAACTTGCATATTTCTCTGAAATGCAGTCTCATTTTGCGCTTCCTTTTTGTGAGCCTTGCATAATAATTTCCTTTGTGATAGACTACCTCGTAAATACCAAATTATAACGAAGAATAATATTGTTTATCTGATAGTTGTTCTGTTTGTTTTCCGTGGAATTCATCTGGTGTGCTTTCCTATTCCTGTGGTAGAGGCTAGATCAAAGTGAGCGCGCGCCCGTCAGGAACGTCGCGCGCAGGGTGGGAATCAGTCAGTGGAACAGTAGAACGGCTGCGTGAGTTCCAGGAAAGTTCGATACGCCCTTCTGACGAGTTCCCTGTTATACTGGCAAATAGGGAAGTGTGAGGTAGACCATTATTTTTCACGGTTTAAACTACTCGTCTGGGCTTTTCGTGAGATCGTGACTCAACCCATGTGTTTAATTTGTCTACAGCGTGGTTAGTTAATTCGATTTCTTTCATTTTTTCTTTACGGACGAGGCAACGAACTATCAGAAAGTTACAGTCAAAAGGTATGAAAACTGTATTTTGTCAGGAATCATATTTTAACATTTTATCTTGTTACATAGGCTATATATATATATATATATATATATATATATATATATATATATATATATATATATATATATATCGTTTAAAGATGTATGAGATTATATTTGTGTGCTTTTATAGGACGTACAGGATGTTTTCCACATTTCTTCTTTGTCAGATCATCCTCACTCTCATCTGCCAAACACATTGTTACGGTAAATGTTTGTTTTGTTAAGAATGCGCCTTTGTTCTGTATGTGACTTTGTTACTTTAATAATATCCCCATGTTCATCTGCTTTGCTCTGTGTGTCTTATTTAAAACATATTGATGACAAGCGGATGTGGATGTTTTATAACAAATTAAACAAGAACATGCTGATTTAGATGACACCAGTTCTGTTAAATTTTACTTTAAAATTATTATTTTTTGTCATGTACATGTAACTCTTTTATATTTTTACGCAGTGTTTTACTGTCAAAACAGCTTTTACTTTAACAAAACAACTTCTACTTTGGTCATTTGTGATAGTGATTTCACCCCGTCTTTTATTTCCCATCTCTAAAATCTCTCTAGAACCCACAGTGAACGACTTAATGTGTTTCAATGACTTTGAGACAGAAATGAAGTGCAGTTTGGAGTCTAACGGCCCCATAAGTTGCCCTGGATACAAACTCAATATCAAACATACTGAAGCAGATTTGTAAGTGTTTGTTCAGTTCATCTGTAACTGTAACAAAATGTAATTACTGTTCATTTAGCAGTCAACTGACATGATTAACTCTTATATTTCAGGTTAAAAGAATATACATGCATCTTTGAGAGAAGTCATCACAGTCCCAGTTGTGAATGTAAAGTTGAAGTCCAAGGGTTTGTTATAGGAGAGGAGTTCACTACTACACTTCTGGAAGGAACAAACGTTTTATTAAGCAAAACATTAATGACAGATGATTTCAGTGAGTATAATTGTTGTCTATATGTTCTTGTTAGGCTTTTTCCATTACTTTTGAATGTTCTGAAATAAAAAAAAGTGTCATCCAGCCTTATCTGACACATTTACAAATGTGATTTTCATTTTCTGCAGTCAAACCGAAAACTCCAGTTTTATCAGTGCAGAAGACTGAAGATGGAAATTTTTATGTAACTTGGGATGACAAGTACTCAAGTTATCCTGCAGGAAATTTAAAAAACAGTTTGGAAATACATCTGAGCTATACGATTAAAGGAGAATATAAAACAGTAAGAATATGATATATATATATATATATATATATATATATATATATATATATATATATATATATATATATATATATATATATATATGAAATATATTTACAGATATTCACATATTGAAAGAATTGTAAAAATAAATAATAATAAAAATTGTCCATACAGGAGTACAAAAATGTGTCAAATTCAGTGGGATTCTATGAAATTGTGAGCATACATCTCCAGCCAAACACCGACTACATTCTGACAGCAAGAATGAGCACAAGCTATAACGGACACAAGATACTGAGTGACCAGAGCGCACCACTGGAGTTCACCAGCCGTAAGTCTATCTATTGTGTTCTCAGATTCATTCCTGCATGTGTCTAAATGCTCTTTCATGATCCTGATCAATCTATATGTGCTCCACAGCCTCATCTCCAAATGAAATAGTCAAAAAGTTGGTTCCACCTCTGTGTGTTGGTTTAATCTTCATCATTTGTGCTATCTTCATCTGCGTTTTGAGGTGAGATCTCTGTTTTGTGTCTCGCCATCATTCTACATTTTACATTTTTGCTATTCCTTTGTGAATCCTTGACAAATTCAGTTCTGACACACTTTACTTCCTCATTCCAGGATGAAGACAAAATGGTGGGACAAGATCTCCAAGCCAAAAGTAGATGCCAGTTTTGGAGAAGAGAAGGTGGGTGAAAGATATGCAGTTTGTTAGTTAACTATTTATTTTATCTTGAAATAGTTATCTATATGCTCAATAACCCTTTATTTTTTTCACTTTTGTTTAATAGGGTCATATTTTGCCTCCTTCCATTATGAACTTCTCCACAATCCATGTAGAGATTCCAAAACTGGAATTTCAGGAAAAGAAATTGTAAGTTTTCCCAAGAACTTCTGAAACACATGACAGACTAATTCTGATTAATAATCCCTCAACATGTTTGTCTCTCTACAGGATCTCAGCGTCATCAGTAGATACAACCAATGAGAAAAGTTCCCACAGTGTTGAGTCGGCGGCAGACGATTACGGCCAGGCTGGCTTTGATTCTGGTAGTGACAAGGAGAATTGCAGTCCGATCAACGTCTCATCACGCGTCAAAAATGCCCTGGAGGAGGATTTCAAATCCCTTCTTATTACCAGCAACACACCCAGAAATCAGGGCACTACGATGGTAGTCAAGAGTTTCTCAAGAGAACACAACCGCGCAAGCCGAGATTCGGGCAACTGCTCTGGCTCGTCGGTTTTCAGCAACATGACGTATTTGGAATCGGCCACTGATGATTCTTCATTCCTGGAGCAGCTGAGTTGTGATCATTCCTGTCAGTCCGACAAGAGGGAAAACTCCTCTATGAGCGCTGATATCAGCAAGAGCAAGTTTAACTTTCCCACGATCGATGCTTTGGAAGACGGATATCAGTGCTTCAACAGTGTTGTGAACCAGGGAAATGATGCAGATGTTTGTTTAAACCTTTCAGATGATGCTGATTCTGATGAAAAGTTCATCGTGAAAAATCTCATCACTAGTAAAAATCCACTTTATCCTGCTCCGTTGCTCCATGATGGCAGCGTCACACCAAGTGATGATGGATATCAAGCTTTTGAAGGCTTAACAAAGAGCACAGAAGGACAGTGGAGCACGAGCATCAGAACCGAACAAGCTCTTAATGAATGTGGAGCGCTGAAATTCCCCCACAGCACTGGCCAAGATCCCACATGGGCCTCTTCTTTGCATTTCTCACCCATTATTCAAATAGACACTTCCTATCAGTCTGTTTAGCTGTGCTGCACACAACTGAAATATTGAATTATCTCTGTATGTAACCTTTACAGTTACAAAGAAATATGGCCAGTAAGATCTATGCAAATGTTCATTGTGTAGACTCAAATTCAAGACCTTCAATTCAGGATTCACTGTTTCTAAAGACTTTGAGCAGTGCCTAAAATGCTCGAAGAGGTCATCATGGATTACTATTCTTGACATTCATTTTTCTTTATTATTGTACAGAATTTCACACACAATGTCAAATGGGTCACATCTGCAAATGCAAATTTTAAAGGCATGATAACAAGGCCAAGACGGTTCTTATCATACAGTGCCACTAAAACAAATGATAGGTATTTGCTTATTCATCTGTACAGTTACAATGAATCATTCCTTTGGAAGTATCACCAATAATAGGAAACTTTTGGTTTAGTAATTAAATGTTTGCATTTAGAATTTTGGGTTTCATAATTTCAACAATAAGAGGTTATGTGCCTTAAATAATCTAGGAGGTCATGTAATACTTTTTTTTTTTTCATTCATATTTTTGTATTGCTAAAAAGGCATTTCAAATATTTCATATCTCAGTCTGTGAAAGAAGGATTTTTCTTTTGTGCATTTGTTTTTTTGTTTGTTTGTTTGTTTTACAAAAAAAAGTCTGTATATATGATATATTTAGATATAGATGACACTGTTATATTTTTGTTAAAATCTTAAACAGGAAAAAACTTAGCTTGGACAGTTCACAGACAGTACTTAGCCTGTTTAACAATACTGTCAAATGATAGACACATGCTTAAAACTTTCATTATTTTTGTATGTAGTCTTATGTAGTTGTTCTGTGTACACCATGGTGTTTTAACATACAAACTAAAGCACTCTATTCTCAGTAAGAGCAATGTAAATACACTGCTATGATTATACTTTTCTAAAGTAAAACCTCAGAATGGTGAAACAGAGTCTTGAGTAATTATTTGAGTCTTTCAGTGGGAAATTTTAACAGGTTATGACAGGGCCTTTGTTTTATGCTACCTGTATGAACCAGGAAGCTCTTTTTTTTTTTTTTTTTCCATGGAAAACATGTAATACACTAAAGTGCATGTCGAGACATTTACGCATTCTAAAAAAGGCAGCTTCACGGAAGGATGTCTAAATAAGGGACACCTTGTTCTCTTAAAGCGGTAGGCATCCTAAAATAATCCAATGCAATATCAAAAAGAATTAGGCTATTTATAACACTAATGACATGAAGGCTAAAGGTCCAGAAGTATAACTACTGAAAGATGAAATATGGTTGTACACATCTGGCACGTTAAATTAAAATAATAGTTCTTGTTAAGCAAAAGCAAAAATTGTAGATAGTCATTTGGACAATTATAAATTATAAAAGCAGCAAGTATAGAGTCATTCAGATGATTGCAGCGCCATCTGCTGTGTGTTTACGTGAAGTTCAAAAACAGGCTCAACTTCCATGACATAAACTGGAATGACAGCAGACATTTACATTTCTACTTGTTTTTAGTAATATCACAATTTCACACATTCATGGTACAGATTGTTTAACAGTAAGCAGTAGGGGATAGCAAGGACGCTTTCCCCCCTCTAACATCTCAAAAGCCTACTGTTATAAGGAATTTAAATTCCCAAAAAAGTGTCCTAAACAGAATCTTGTGCTTTAACCAGAGCAAATAAATCAGATAAATCAAATGAATCCTTTTTGCACAGAGGAGTTCATATGATCAGTATCAGTGTGCAATGATTCGGTTACATATTCCCTGTGTGGATTCCTAGACTTTTATGTTGAAGTGTTTCCTGTTTCTTTCTTTGTAGTCTGTTTGTATTCCAGTTGTTCATTGGTTCTCCATTGATTCGTCCCCGAATCAAAATATTGACGTCAATTTGATGTCAAAATATATATAATTCATAAATATATATATAATTCGGGTAATTCATGTACGCTATATTGTACAGCAGCAGTATATATATATATATATATATATATATATATATATATATATATATATATATATATATATGTGTATATTCACATATATATATAGCATACATGAATTACCCGTAGCAGATCTATACAGGTGGAGCTGGGGAAGGTGGAGGGTTTCTGAAAGTGTGCTGCACTGCTAAGGGAAATGCTACTCATATACTTGAAGACTGAGCATGCAAGCTCATTGGCTACTAATACCTCAGGAACCAATCATCTGTGTCCTATAGATATAATGATGTGATTACGAGCAGTTCAGTTAAGGACCTATTAGCCTGATGTCAAAAAATTGACGTCAATTTGATGTCAATATATATATATATATATATATATATAACATATAAAAATATTGCTGCTGTGCAATATAACATACATGAATTACCCGTAGCAGGCTAGCAGATCTATACAGGTGGAGCTGGGGAAGGTGGAGGGTTTCTGAAAGCGCGTTGCACTGCTAAGGCAAATGCTACTCATGTATTTGAAGACTGAGCATGCAAGCTCATTGGCTACTAATACAGCAGGAACCAATCATTTGTGTCCTATAGATAATGATGTGATTACGAGCAGTTGAGTTAAGGACCTATTAGCCTGCGCATTTAGAGTTTCATGACAGAACTTTGTATTTGTCTTTCATTGCATTGCTTTTGTGTCGTTATTTTGGTGGTCGAAAAAATAAAACCTGTTTTTTGAAGGCAATTTTATATATTTTTTTTCAACATCAATTGGACATCAGTGTGTGGACGTCAAATTTACTTCAAAAAATTGATGTCAATTTGATGGGATTTTTTTCGACATCAATTGGACATCAGTGTGTGGACTTCAAATTGATGTAAAAAAAATTGACATCAATTTGATGTAAAAATATTGACGTCAATTTGATGTCAAAAAACTGACGTCAATTTGATGTAAAAAAAACTGACATCAATTTGATGTCTAAAAACTAACGTCAATTTGATGTCAAAAAACTGACGTCAATTTGATGTCAAAATATTGACGTCAATTTGATGTCAAAAAATTGAAGTCAATTTGATGTCAAAAAATTGACGTCAATTTGATGTCAAAATATTGACGTCAATTTGATGTCAAAAAACTGACGTCAATTTGATGTCAAAAAACTGACGTCAATTTGATGTCAAAATATCGACGTCAATTTGATGTAAAAATATTGATGTCAATTTGATGTAAAAATATTGATGTCAATTTGATGTAAAAAAAAAACTGACGTCAATTTGATGTCAAAAAACTGACGTCAATTTGATGTCAAAATATCGACGTCAATTTGATGTAAAAATATTGATGTCAATTTGATGTAAAAATATTGATGTCAATTTGATGTAAAAAAAACTGACGTCAATTTGATGTAAAAAAATCGGTCAATTTGATGTCAAAAAATTGGTGTCAATTTGATGTCAAAAAATTGGTCAATTTGATGTCAAAATATTGATGTCAATTTTTCGGTGTAAAAAAACTGACGTCAATTTGATGTCAAAAAACTGACGTCAATTTGATGTAAAAAAACTGACGTCAATTTGATGTCAAAATATTGACGTCAATTTGATGTCAAAAAACTGACGTCAATTTGATGTCAAAAAATTGAAGTCAATTTGATGTAAAAAAACTGACGTCAATTTGATGTCAAAAAACTGACGTCAATTTTATGTCAAAATATCGACGTCAATTTGATGTCAAAATATTGACGTCAATTTGATGTCAAAAAATTGGTCAATTTGATGTCAAAAAATTGGTCAATTTGATGTCAAAATATTGATGTCAATTTTTCAGTGTAAAAAAACTGACGTCAATTTGATGTCAAAAAACTGACGTCAATTTGATGTAAAAAAACTGACGTCAATTTGATGTCAAAATATTGACGTCAATTTGATGTCAAAAAACTGACGTCAATTTGATGTCAAAAAATTGAAGTCAATTTGATGTAAAAAAACTGACGTCAATTTGATGTCAAAAAACTGACGTCAATTTGATGTCAAAATATTGACGTCAATTTGATGTCAAAATATTGACATCTGACCACCGGAAAAGGGTGCGACGGCAGCTCGGTGTCACAGGGACACGGAGCGTACCGCACTGCCACGCCCATCTCGGGACCCAGCCACAGAGCCAGTGTTGAAGCGGCCTCATATGGAGCAATCCGAGCGGCGTGACCGCAGCTGCAGATGCCATATGCCCCAGGAGCCTCTGAAAGTCTTTCAGTGGGGCCGCTGTCCTGCGCTTGAGCGTACTCAGGCAGGTCAACACCGACTGGACGCGCTCCTCGGTGAGGCGCGCAGTCCGGGCGACCGAGTCTAGCTCGAGACCGAGATAAGAGATCCTCTGCCCGGGGGCGAGTTTGCTCTTGTCCCAGTTGACCCAAAGACCCAACCGGCTGAGGTGAGCTAGAACCATGTCCCTGTGTTCGCACAACTGCTCTCGCGAGCTGGCCAGGATCAACCAGTCGTCAAGGTAGTTGAGGATGCAAACGCCCTGTTTCTTGAGGGGAACAATGGCCGCCTCCGCAACCTTCATAAAGACGCGGCGCGACAGGGCCAGCCCGAAGGGTAGGACTTTGTACTGATATGCTCGACCCTCAAACGCAAACCGTAGGAAGGGTCTGTGGCGAGGCAGAATCAAGACATGAAAGTACGCGTCCTTCAGGTCGATCGCTGCAAACCAATCCTGGGGACAGACGCATCTTGCAGGCCCGGATTGGCTAATCGGGAGCACCGGGAGAATTCCCGGTGGGCCGGTCAGTTTATTTGGCCGCGAGGGCCGGTGTTGTCATGGCACTGGGTTGAAATATGGATGCTCTAGAAACTGTGGACGCGGCCAAATGTACTAAGCTGAGTAGCCTAACTTTTTCCTAAAAACCATTAAGTGACGGATTTAGGCCTGGGCGGCCCAGGGCGGCACAGGGCACCCGCGCAAGAAAAAACAAACAAACAAATGCGCGATCGGGTTTTTACCAGTCATTTGCACGCAACGTCAAAGATATCATGTCACTCGGTGGGTAAATTAACCTGGACTCGGAGTGTGCGCTCGGAGTAGACAACTCACTCAAAAGTATACAAGAAGAAGGGATGAGGTGACGTCTGTAGGGACAGCGGGACAAGTTCATCAATGTTAAATTATGGTAAGGCAAAAGGTCTAAGCCACCGGAGGCCGATTTAAGTAACATAAATAAAAAGGAAGAGGGGAAAACATGCAAAAGATAAAGTCATATATGCAGCTTACTCATATCGTAATAATAGTAGGCAAATAATAAAATATGGCCTATCACTTATGTTATTTTGCTTGCTATGCTATTACACATTGGCCAACAATATTCATTTTTCTGTCCAACTAGCTTAACCAGACAGTAAAATGTGATTTTGTAACGTAACTTTTTTTTTTTAAAACAAACGTAATAGCCTACTTTATTATTTTACTGTAAAGTTGTGCAATTTTGTAGGATTTATGGTATTTTGTGTTATTTATTTGCCTCAATTTGTAATAATTTAAGTATATACATTTATATAAAACAGCAAAATTTTATGTTAAATCCACTTTAATAAAGATCTACATTTCTAAATTTCATTCATAGTGATAGACATGAAAAATGTTCCTGGGTTTAGTGGACGATTACTGCCATCTACTGGAAAACAAACACTTAATGAAATTAAAATTAAAATAACATGAATTTTTAACTACAGCCACTAGATGGCTAGAGAATTAATCAATGGTTCACATTATAAAATCATTATTATAACTATAAAAAATAACTCTATATCAAATTTTAGCATTTTTTATACTATCATTTGTACCATCATGGGTATTTGAAGATATTTTTGAAAAATACAATTATTTACAAGGTTGTAGAGAACAGTGCACTATTGCAGACTTATATACTGAGGTTTTAATTACATTATTTTAATTAAGCGTCAGCGTTAGTTCAGGCAGGCCTCGTAGTCAAGCTCCGCTATCAGCTGATTCGCAAATTCCAACCCCACCCATATCAGCAGATCCAATTTCTATGGACTCCATTGGCAACTCTAAAATAAGGTACATTACTTAAAGGCAGCTTCCATCTCTCTGCCTGCTTGGCTGCTTCCACTGCACGCTGCTTGCAACCCACCTCCTCCCCAGCTCCTCCTTAAATTTATGTATAACTTAATCAGTGTCATTCTGTTGTCATTGATGCATGCTCTGTTCTCAACAGGGGGATTTTCTGCTGCTCTCCCAGTTAAAAAATGGGAGGTTGTCCCCAGAAGCTGCTGCTGTTTCCAGTCTTGGCTTTCATGGAGCTCATGAAAGGACGGGGAATTTAGAACAGAGCCATACCGCCAAATTGTAACTTTAGCAAAATATGCCAATAAAAAAATGGACTAAATTTTGTCTCTTGTAATTATTGACTTAAGTGGTCCTGACTGAAATATAGGCTAGTCAGTCGTGAATTAAAGTGGGCCGGTCTAAGGCATGAAACACCAGGGCTGAAAATGAGTCCCAACAACTTCCTCTCTTCCGTCTCAGTCTCTGACGCACGTTCACGAGCACCTCGACGCATTTGTGGTGCTCTCGTGATACAAGTGTCGTCTCATGGTCTGAATTATCCAAACTTTCAAGCTGTGGCATGACAATATCACAATCAGTGCAGCACACACTCTCCTGCTCTGTAGGCATCGCTTGGCACTGATGACATCTACACCGCCAGCTCTCCATTGCTCTCTGTCTTTGAGAAGCTTGTGGCTGTGGTGATTAATGACAGAATTTTTGGGGGGTGAACTATCCCTTTAAGCTTGTTACCCCTGGTGTATATAGCCATTTTTTCAGTTGTTCTTTGACAGTTGTTGAAGGTGATGGTCTCTGTATTTCCTTTGCTTTTCTTTGTTTTCCATGGCCGTCCCATTGAGGATAATGTGGGGGAGTTTTTCGCTTGCTGCACCCTTGCTGAATGATTTTGGAGTGGGCTGGATGTTGACATTGGCCAGCTGATGCCAGGGGGATGTCCCAGCTGGACCCTGGCACAGTATTTGGACCTTACCCTGCTGCTGTGTGGATTTCCCTTCACTGTGGGAAAAGTGGAGGAGGACCCATTGCCTAAACATTTTTTGGGTGGGGGCAGTCTTCAGCCAAGATGGCCACCATGCCTGAGTTACATATTCCCTGTGTGGATTCCTGGACTTTTCTGTTGAAGTGTTTCCTGTTTCTTGTGCCATGCTTTGTAATCTGTAGTCCAAGGGTGCTTCTCAATATCCATCCTCGTTTCCTCGCTCCTCCGTCCTCTATCCTATGACCCGGAAACCGATTGAGTTCAGCCATCTTGAACATCTCAATTCTCTAATTGCACCGCGAGGAGGCGAGGAACGAGGAGTGAGGAAGCTCAGGTGTATCCTTTATGGAAGTCTTTCTCATTGGGAAACGTGACGCACGCATAAATTCTCCTCCCCCTTCATATCTGTCACAATAATTTTAAATGTATGCTTTATTTTTGCTGTTTAAATAAAGTTTACATCTCACATATTTCAGCGGAGCATCTTGCTTTATTAATATTTATTATATATATTTTTAAATAATAAAATTTAACAACATATGGGCAGATCTCCCGAGTGCAGCTGATGATGCTTTGAAGTGACGATAAAGGGAGCGAGGATATCATTTCACTTGATTCAATTCCTCCATCCTCGTGTCTTTTCCTTGCGTCCTTCTCTTTCATCCTGAAAGAGTGGAACTAAGACACGAGGAAAGGAAGCAAGGAAAGGAAACGAGGATGCACAAATAAGAAATGAGAATCACCCCAATTGTTCATTGGTTCTTTCTTGATTAGTCTCCCATGGTGTGTCTTGTTTACCTGTTAAGCTTGTTACCCCTGTGGCCTGTTGCACAAAGCCAGTTTCAGTTTCTACCCAGTTAAGTTCAAGATTAGTTTGAGCAAACTCTGTTTTTTTCAGGCCCATGAAGGTGGATTGGTTTTAAGCGGGTTTCACTACTATGGTAACTTACACTACACGGCTAACCTGCTCCGGAGCAGGTTTTATTCTGGTTTAGAGATAGCAGGCCAAAACTCAGCCAATCAGGTATAAGTAAAGTAACATGTATCTGATGCAATAAAGCCACTCCCCCTGTATCTCTCGCTCCAAATTAAATCAGTTTATAGTTAAAACTTTTTAGAAACAAAATTGCTCATCTTTTGCTGTTAATTATTTATTATATTTATATTAAATAAATTATAATTATGTATAATTCATATGACATATTCAAAATTATTATATTAATTGACAGTATTAAACTTTGCTTTTAAATTAAAATAAATATAATACATGCATTAATATATAAAGCTTTAAAACAGGTTACGCTTACATGTATTCTTTTGAGCTCTTTGTGAAGCTATATAAATTATAAGGCCTATTTGTTTGATTGACTCTGGATTAAACCTGAGTTGACAGAGAATGTTTATACACTCTAAAAAATGCTGGGTTGTTTCAACCCAAGTTTGGGTCAAAAATGGACAAACCCAACCATTGGGTTAAATTTTTAAATGCATTTTTTAACCCAACGGTTGGGTTTGTCCATATCTGGCCCAAATTTGGGTTGAAACAACCCAGCATTTTTTAGAGTGTACCAAGCTTTGTGAGCCCGTTGAGCCTGATCTAAACCAGTTTGGATTTATCTGGATTTGTCAACTCCAAACCTACTCTAAAACTCAGAGTTTGTTCAGCTAGCTTTATGCAACAGGCCACTGGTGTTTCACTTGTTCTTTGTCAGATGCTGAAGGTGATGGTCCCTGTATTTCCTTTGCTTTTCTTTGTTTAATAGGACAATTCAGCTGCATAATTTATTCATGCTGTGATGCATGCTGGGAGTTTTGTACTACTGTTCCCAGCATGCATTGCGGCATGACACTTTTGCTTGTCACCGTTGTTGAGATTCATGTGCCGATTCTTGATGGTCGGTTTTTGTTTCATTACAAGATTTTAATGACGGTTGGTTTTCAGTGTCGGTTTTATTTGGTTATAAGATTTCAATTACAGTTTTTTCCCCCCCTTATGAAATTTCAGTGATGATCAGCTTTGCTCCGTCATGAGATTTCAATGACGGTTCATTTTGTTTCTTTGTGCTTTTACGAGATTTCAAAGACGTTTGGTTTTGTTCCTTTAGGAGATTTCAGTAGCTGTCAGTTTGGTTTCTTTACGAGATCTCATTGATGGTCGGTTTTCTTCCTTTGTGAGATTTCAATGATGGTTGGTTTAGTTCCTTTACAAGATTTAAATGACGGTCGGTTTTCTTCTGTTACGAGATTTCAATGATGGTCTGATTTGTGCCATTACGGCGTTTCAATGATGGTCGGTTTTGTTTCATTACAAGATTTTAATGACGGTTGGTTTTCTGTGTCAGTTGTATTTGGTTACAAGATTTCAATGACAGTTTTTTTTTTCTATTACGAGATTTCAATGTTGATCTGCTTTGCTCCATTATGAGATTTCAATGACAGTCAGTTTTGTTTCTTTGTGCTTTTACAAGATTTCAAAGACATTTGGTTTTGTTTTGTTATGAGATTTCAGTTATGTTCAATTTTGTTTCTTTGTGCTTTTACTTCCATTTAAGTTGTAAGAAATAATTAAAGTAGTATATCATTTGTGATTTGAAACTAACTAACTACCTACCTGCATGTGATGTAATGCAGGTATTATTTTTGCCCCAGGGTTACACCCCTTATTTTCTGGTGTTTATTTTAACACTTTATTCAGTACAGTTTATGGTGACTGTACTGGGGAATTGGGCAGTATGGACTATTTTACACCAAGGTTATAACCTTATACAGTACAGCTTATTGCGACTGTCCTGGGGCGCTAGTACCCACTCAAACCACAGATTGATCAGACCAGCTGGCCTCTCTAACACCTCTTCCCACAGTCACCCAGTCGGTTTCCCAACCAGAGAGAGACTGGGCTCAACTCTGCTTAGCTTCAGTGGGTGTGCAAGTGAAAACTTCAGGTTGACTGCAGGTTGACTCATTTCCAACCATAGACCCTCTTACGTAGACATAATCCTCAACAATGGTGACATGCTTCATGCCGCAGTGTATTCTGTAACAAACTATTATTAACATGAAAGGAACTGCATTACAGCTACATGATCAAAAAAACAACAACATCAAAAAAAAATCCCACTATGTGTAAGATTAGACCACCAGATGATGACAACCTTTTCATCATCAAGTTGTCAACATCACCTGACCACATTTCCCCTTGCTATTTTTTGGACAAAAAAAAAAGGTTTGTGACAAGCTTTGAATCGTTTTATAAATGAGGCCCCATTCGCTCCAGATCTCAGCAGAGGAGGATTACACAACTCCACAAACAGCATTACAGCTTCACACATTACTAACCAGACTGACTTCATTTCTGTCATTCATTTACAGAAGTTTAAAGGTTCTCTAAGTGGATGTAACTTCCTGTTGACGTTCGAAGTGTTGTCAAACAAAACAGAGGCTAGCTAATAATTTGGCCTAAAAACGCATGACATCACTTAGAGCACCTTTAATGCTCATGTTTGTTTCATTTGTAGTCACCATAATGGTAAATGGTGTTTCCATTAGTTGGGCTCTTAACTCTTACATTTGTCTTAGATAATTTGCTGTTATAAAAATCATTAGCATGAGTTACTGATATCATTTGAGAAGAAATGTAATAATAGTGTTTTGCTTTTAATTTGCTTTTTTACAAAAACTGTTTTACTGAAATGATTTCGTAGAAATCAGTAAGAAAATTGAAGATAAAAAAACACAAGTAGAAAATAATAATCAGATCAACTCTGGACATCACAAAAAGCTACTAAAAGACAGAACAAAAAATAAAAGCAAATAGATAGATTTAAAGAAAATAATAGGACAATTCAGCTACATAATTTATTCATGCTGTGATGTATGCTGGGAGTTTTGTACTACTGTTCCCAGCATGCATTGTGGCATGACACTTTTGCTTGTCACCGTTGAGATTCATGTGCTGATTCTTGATGTCTTTGTGTGTCAGCTAAGAACACATTTTTATTATTTTTCTTTTGGTTTTATTAAATATTCCAATGAAATTTCTGCAATATAGTATGATCTCATGTTGTAGTAACAGGAAATCTAAATGTATTACACTATAAAAAATGCTTTTTTTGTTTAGTATTTTTGTCTTGTTTCCAGTCTAAATATATAAAAATTCTGAAATCCAAATAAGTAAAATTACCTAAGATTTTTTTCTTGTTCTCTGTGGGGAAAAAATAAGTTTTTGCTTAAGACAAGCAAATGTATCTGCCAATGGGGTAAGAAAAATAATCTTGTTTCTTGTTCTGTCCCAAACATGCAAAAAATCACGTGTCCTTGGGACGCACTAGATCAGGGTCCAGACTCGGTCCAGGGGGGCCACTGTCCTGCAGAGTTTTGCTCCAACCAGCTCCAAAACACCTGTCTAAGTTTCTAGTATGCCTAATTATACCTTGATTAGCTGGTTCAGGTGTGTTTGATTAGGGTTGGAAACAAGGTTATTTTTCTTACCCTATTTAAGCAAGAAGAAAAAAAGCAGAAAATCTTATGTCACTTTATTTATCTAGTTTTCTCGTTTTTCTGATTTCAATATTAAAGGAACACTCCACTTTTTTTGAAAATAGGCTTATTTTCCAACTCCCCTAGAGTTAAACAGTTGAGTTTTACCGTTTTCGAATCCATTCAGCCGATCTCCGGTTCTGGCGGTACCACTTTTAGCATAGCTTAGCATAGTTCATTGAATCTGATTAGACCGTTAGCATCGCGCTTAAAAATGACCAAAGAGTTTAGATATTTTTCCTATTTAAAACTTGACTCTTCTGTAGTTAAATCGTGTACTAAGACCGACGGAAAATAAAAAGTTGTGATTTTCTAGGCTAATATGGCTAGGAACTATACTCTCATTCTGGCGTAATAATCAAGGAACTTTGCTGCCGTATCATGGCTGCAGCAGTGCAATGATATTACGCAGCGCCCGTGAGCCCCTGCTTGCACAGGGAACGTGCCTTGCAACCATGGAGACGTTTGTGAGAGACGCTGCGTAATATCATTGCGCCTGCTGCAGCCATGATACGGCAGCAAAGTTCCTTGATTATTACGCCAGAATGAGAGTATAGTTCCTAGCCATATCAGCCTAGAAAATCGCAACTTTTCATTTTCCGTCGGTCTTAGTACACGATTTAACTACAGAAGAGTCAAGTTTTAAATAGGAAAAATATCAAAACTCTTTGGTGATTTTTAAGCGCGATGCTAACGGTCTAATCAGATTCAATGAACTATGCTAAGCTATGCTAAAAGTGGTACCGCCAGAACCGGAGATCGGCTGAATGGATTCGAAAACGGTAAAACTCAACTGTTTAACTCTAGGGGAGTTGGAAAATGAAGCCTATTTTCAAAAAAAGTGGAGTGTTCCTTTAAATAAAAAAAGAATGAATAAAAGACAACCTGATTATCTAAAAACATCTTTAGACTAAAAACAAGACAAATACACTAAAACCATTTTTTGTAGTATAACACATTTACATTAAAAATTCTGTTACTACAACATGAAATCATGTTATATTGCAGAAATCCATTTGAATGAAATCAATATTTAAAAGCAGACACACAAAGACATCAAGAATCGGCACATGAATCTCAACACTGGTGACAATCAAAAGTATCATGCCGCTATGCACGCTGGGAAAAATAGTACAAAACTCCCAGCATGCATCACAGCATGAATAAATTATGCAGCTGAATTGTCCTATTATTTTCTTTAATTCTAACTATTTGCTTTTAATTTTTGTTGTGGTTTTTGTTCTGTCTTTTATTAGCTTTTTGTGATGACCAGAGTTGATCTGATTGTCTGAATATTTTGTCACCATCATTGAGATTCATACGCAGATTGCTCATATCTGAGTCTGCATTGTAGTTTTCAGATTATGTTTTTTATTTTCAACTTTCTAACTGGTTTCTGCAATATTGTGATCTCATGTTTCAGTAAAACAGGGTTTGTAATTTAAATGTATTAAGAGCAAAACACAATTATGACACTTCAAATAATTTATGTTACTTCCCAATGATTATTATATCAGTAATATATTGTAAGAGAAACTAAACTAATGGAAACACCATTCACCATTATGGTGACTACAAATGAAACAAACATGAGCATTAAACTTCTGTAAATGAATGACAGAAATGAAGTCAGTCTGGTTAGTAATGTGTGAAGCTGTAATGCTGTTTGTGGAGTTGTGGAATCCTCCTCTGCTGAGATCTGGAGCAAATGGGGCCTCATTTATAAAATGTTACACAGAAACCACCCTAAATTTATCAGATGTCTGTATGTGATTCATAGAATGAAAATACACGCAGACAATGAGCGTACGCCTCTCTTTCAGATGTGAAATCTATAAATCACAAATGATCTTGAACTTGCACACAGCTGAATGGTTTCAGTTCTCTGCGCTGTAAACAACACCTACTTAATGTTTATTTGTTTATTTGTTTATTTGAAAAGGATCCCCATTAGCTGATGCCGAAACAACAGCTAGTCTTCCTGGGGTCCAAACAATACATACAACATCCAATAATTACAATCACAATTACTACAAAAAGTACTACAAAAAAATACACAAACAACATGGCACACAATCCAACCTTACTCAACCAATCCAAACAATATTATGATGTTAAAAACAAATACAATCTTAGTCTTTTTTTAAAACCAGTTTTTCCCTTGATTTCACGAACCTCAACTGGAAGATTATTCCATAACACAGTTGACCTGTACATCACAGTTCTCTTCTTAGAGTCAGATTTAGGTAGGGGTAAAAAAAATCTGTCCACTATTCGCCCCTCTTGTATAATGTAAATGCATATCAGAATAATATATTATTTTGTCATAAAGAAATTTAGGAGTCCGAGTGTTAATGATTCTATGAAAGTATACTAACATATTGACAGATAGTCTCTGTTTAATCATCAGCCAAGCAAGACGTTCATGCATCTCTACTACATTAGTTCTCAAAGAACACCTTAGAACAAGCCTTGCAGCCTTGTTTTGAGCCACTTGTAATTTTTTTAAATGACTACTAGATGCAGCAGACCATACAACAGAACAATAATCCAAATGACACAAAACCAATGTACAAACAACCCTACTAAACAACTGTGAATTTAAAAAATGTGCACATTTACGCGTTACTGCCACAGCTCTACCCATTTTAGCCACAACTTTATTAATGTGATCAGACCATGATAATGTAGAATCAAGCCATAGACCAAGAAGCTTCACCTTTTTTACTTGCTTTACATTTTGACTATTTACTTGTAAATTAATTTTAGGATTATCAGATAATCTACACTTAGAACCAAATATTATACTGACAGTTTTTGAAATATTTAGAACAAGTTTATTTGTCTTTATCCAATTATACAATTTGCTAATCTCACAAGACAGAACATGATTAAGCTCTGAACATGTAGAGGCTGCATAATAAAGAGTAGAATCATCAGCAAACATAGTCAACTTAGCTTTACTGAGTATATATGGCATATCATTTATGAAAATTGAAAATAATAAAGGTCCAAGGCAACTACCTTGAGGAACACCACACTGCAGGGACTTGCTACCAGATAATGCACCATTAAAATAAACTCTTTGCGACCTCTCCAACAAATAGCTCTTAAACCACTTAATTGCCGAGGAAGCAAAGCCATAACTAATAAGTTTGGAAATCAAAATTTCATGGTCAATCACATCAAAGGCAGCACTGAAGTCTAATAATAGTGTACCCACTAGCCTAGATTTATCAATCGATGCTTGCCAGCTATCCAACATTTGTGTCATAGCAGTGCAGGTTGAATGACCCTTCCTATATGCATGTTGAAACATCGTAGTCAATTCATTGTTAGAAAAGTAATCTTGCACTTGCTCAAATACAATCTTTTCCAACAATTTACTTAGAACAGGCAAAATTCTAATAGGCCTGCTATTTAGACCACATAAAGTTGCTTTTGTGTCTTTGGGTAAAGGAATTATCTTACTCTCTTTCCAAAGTTTTGGACACTCACCACCTATCAAACATCTGTTAAAAATGTGACAGATTGGTTTAGAAATATGTCTAGCTGATAATTTCAACAGCCTACTATCTAAGTTGTCCAAACCAGCAGACCCGCCCACCTTCAAAGATCTCAGCAGCATTTCCACCTGCACAACATTAACCCGCTGAAATTCAAATGTACACAGTTTATCTTTTATAATACACCTTTCAATTAGCTCATTCGAGTTAAAATCAACAGTATGTTTCATTGTCTCTCTAATGTTAGAAACCTTGGTAACAAAGTAATCATTAAAATAATTCGCAATCTGTATTGGCTTAGTCAAATAAACTCCATTCAATTCAACAAAAGAAGTACCCATTGATTTTTTCCCCATAATTTCATTGAATACATTCCACATTCTCTTACTATCTGTACCACAGTCTTCAATTCTCTTCTGAAAATATTTTTTCTTTTTCACTCTGTTCACCTTGGTCACGTGATTCCTTAAAATACAATAAAATTTTCTGTCCACAAGAGAGTCTGAAAGAACCACAACCTTTTTAGCCTCATCCCTTTGAGCCATTAAGCTCCTTAACTCGTTATCCACCCAAGGAGCACCTTTGGCTTTAACTGTAAATTTCTTTAATGGGGCATGATTATTGACTACTCTCATAAAACAATCCATAAATAAATTGAGTGATGCATCCGCATCATTAATTTCACTTATCAAATTCCATTTAATTTTATCCAATTCATTTAGAAAACTCTCCTCATTAAATCCCCTATAAGATCTTTTCATAATAATTTTAGGACAGGCTCTAGGTAGCTTAGTTCTCCTAGAGACAGCAATACAGTTGTGATCACTAAAACCAATTGTTACAGAAACAGGAGTAGAGCACATATCAGGATTATTAGTGTAAATATGATCAATACATTTTGATGTTAAAAATCCTGTATTGTTTCTAGAAATTCTTGTTGGTTGATCCATTAATTGAGATAAACCACAAGTGTCTGTCATAGTTTTAAGCTTATTCCTCAAAGGACAAGCATCAGACAGCCAATCAATATTTAAATCACCCATCAAGTATAGTTCTCTATTTTCCTCAGTCACCCTGTCTAACATATTACATAAACCATTTACATACTCTATCCTGGCACTAGGTGGCCTATAACAACAGCCAAGAATAATCGGTTTTAAATATGAAAGTTGTACCTGTAACCATAACACTTCAACACCATCCACCATTAAATCATGTCTCAATTTAACAGGGAAATGATCACATATATAAATGGCAACCCCACCTCCAAACCTATTTCGATCATTTCTATAAATTGAGAACCCCCCTATATTAACATCTGAGTCATCTATGAAATGATCCAGATGAGTTTCAGAAATCATAAGTATATCTATTTTGTTTGATTGCAAAAATAAAGACAAATCTTGAATTTTGTTTCTTATACTACATATGTTAATATGTGCAAGTATTAAACCTTTAGGTAGTTTGTTCATACTGGTCATCATAATTAAAATTAATTATAATCTGGTTAAATATCTTATACACAGAGTTATTTTATCATCATCAAGTAAGCTACATACATACAAGTCCTACACACAGCCACACATACATATAAACAAACATATATAAAATTATACTTTAAAACTCATTAGGGCAATAACTGACTTTGTCCAGCCCTTGGGGTGATAATCAGTTTATCATACTTCAAACTCGCTTTATCACCTCTTTCTCTGGCAGCTTTCACCTTCGGCCACAACTCTTTCCTCCTCAGTTGAAAATCTTCATTAATGTAGATCCTGGTGCCCTTTATTTTCTTAGCAGAAGAAAGAATCCGCTCTTTGTCTTTAATGCGAAGAAGCTTGACAACAATTTTCCTTGGCCTTCCACTGTCCTGAAACTGACCAAGTCTCTGGGCACGCTCAATATCCATGTTTAATCCATCTAAGCCCAAGTTTTTTGTAAACATTTCTCGCACCTTTTTCTCTGATTCACACCAATTCTCTCCTTTCTCATCCGCAATGCCATCAATTAAAATATTTGTTCTCCTATTCTGGTTTTCAATATAGTCCAGCTTGTTGAACATTTCATCCAATTCCCGCTTGGAAGTTGTGATGTTGGTCTCAAATGTCCTTATCTTTGCCTCTATCTCAGTGCATCCCATCCTTTCCTCTTCAAACTTTGTTTGGGTAAATTCCAAGCTGGTCTTCAATTCCTGTACATCTCTAATAAGCCCATCCAATCTTTTATTAGTTCCATCAATAATCAGCTGAATGAAGCATTTAAAATTATCTTGCTGCTGCAATAACATATCTTTGTAGATCCCTCTCTGCTGCTCCATCAACTGGGAGAGTACACTCATTGTAACAACCACATCCTCCTCACAAGGAGATGTTTTAGCATTTTTAGGAGGCATAATATATCTTACCAGGATGTACCCAAAGTTGATGAAAGTTGCAAATGTTGATGGTGACAGATCTGTTTTTCAAGGTCTTAGTAGGCCCAAAAGCCACTCAACTTGGGCTACAGCACAAGCTCGGCGTATAATGGAAATATTGTCCCAATATTGCAACTCAATTAAGTATAAAATGCAACTTGAGTCAAATAACAACTAAATTTGAGAATACCCAAAAGGATTCAGTAAATTTTTGTTAGATTCCAAAAGTCCAGGTTCTCAGAGAAAACTCAGGGCAGCCATCTTGGATCGTGTGAATTCCGACCAAATGTCATTTACATATAAAAGATGACCATCATCCAAATCCTTTAATCTAGAATGACGAGCTGCAAGAAGACTGTTTTTATAAATATGAGCGCTGGAGTGGATTTAAGCGTACACACACTGTATATCTGTGCGTATGCACGCTTTATAAACAAGGCCCTTAATGTCTTCTTTATCTTCAGTTGATTTCATCTAAGGCTGTGGCTGAAGTCAGTTGTAGCTCTTGTGTTTCTGTTTGTCTCATTTTTCTGTTCTCTTTTTTCCTTCAGTGATTCTGCTTGTGGCTCAGATCTGGCAAACAGAAGTGGTTCGTCCAAGTGCCACATAGCCCAGATCATCATACCACTCATGGCAGATGGGCCGATACAAAGTTGCTGTCTTGGGCGTGTCATTTGGAACTCATTTAGAGAGTTATTTTTATTAAAAATATATGTTGATAATGATTAAACACCATTTTAGGCAGCCTATATAAAGGGATGGATTTTGTGTGTGAGAGAGAGAGTCTGATGGTCACTCATCCAATACTACAATGATATAAATAATTTAATGAATAATGCCCATTTTACTTCTTTTTAAACCAATAAATAAAATTATTTAAGGTACAGTAGCCCTAAACTACATAAAATGACAGAAACCATCTTTGGAACAAAATATTTGAAGTGTAATTTTATTGTTTAGTTTGTCACACGTACATAAGATTACATGCAGAGGGTGGGGTTTGGGACCAACCTGGGGGCAATTGAGACTTCACTTTTCAGGATTTGTGGAGACAGGGTAACTGCAGTTTGGAGTAATGGGCTTGCCGAACAGTTTCTCATTGGTGAAACGACCACTGGTGTTGGCCAACTTATATACAAATATAAGAAAAGGGGAAATGAAACTTAGGGCCGGCTAGACAGCCATTTAAATATAATAGCCCCATGATGTTGAGTAACCAACGAACTAATAAAAACATGATTTGGGGAGATCTTGCTTTACCTAGTAACAGAAGGGTTTGACATATGAAGAACCAATCATATTGTAGAATGCTTTACCATGCTCCTATCCTATATAAACTGTTGTATTCTTTTTGCTGGTGGGATTCTCTTTGATTGATACGAAGGTCCTCCAGCCGTGAATAAAGCATATTCTAAGGCATAGTCTGGAGTCTATCTGGTTACTGCTGCACAGCAAGTTAGGGAACACTAAAGACCTTATTCCCAAGTGATAGTGTTCAAAAGTGATGATGATGGCAGATACACTTAAGTGTACAGGTCTTTTACATAAATAGTTCTTGTTCAAATGTTCTCAGCTGCTGCTGTATGGTGGTTTTGTACTAAACCATTAAGTATTTTCCTTTTTTTTTTCTTTTTTTTTTTTTTGTCGTCTGATTTTTATGCGAATGATGATGTTTGATGTGTATTAAAAGATATGCAGTCATTTAAAAGCATAAAAGCACAATTGCATTTTTGACATTGTAGTAATAGTTGCTTTTTTGAAACACTCCTACTTGAAGGCTCAGGGTAAAATTTAATTCTTATATAAATGAAGTCTCGTCATTTGGCAAATATAATAGGTTAAAACCATTTAAAATATAAACAAATGTTATGTTAAAATATATTAAAAACAAGGACAGTGTAAATCATGGTGATAATGAAAAAAATTATTTATAGGGCTGCTTACTATAAAAGCTAGAAGTGTTGTGAGGCCCTCTTGGCCTTTGTAACTGTAAGGGTCAAACAAGTTTACTTGAGCATATTTTGTTGGTAATTTTCCACCAGACAACAGGTGGCAGTGAAATGAACAAGACCATTATTAAGGGTGTCACGTGAAGGCTTCTTGCCTCTGGGGAGTGTTGACTGTTTTGATACAATGTTTCATTTGGCCAATGGGAAAAGGGTTGACCATCAAATTGGCAGAAGGCCCATGAGAAATGAAGTCAAAAGATGTACAGTAGCTGGAAGCTGGTCACCCTTACTAAGAAAATTCTCTTACATACGATACACCTGCAATTACTGTGGCAGAAAGGTCGGGAGTACATCGGAAGGAGGTGTGGGAGAAGAGCCCATGGAAAATAACTGTTAGGGTGAATGTTACCAGCCAATGATATTACTTTGGTGTATTTTAAGAGATAAGAAAAAGCCAATGATATTAATTTGGTGTGTTTTTAAGAGATAAGAAAAATGTATAAAACTGTGCCCCGGCTAAGGGAGCCTGAGATGCGGAGCTGGCATCTCACTTTGTTGCTTGACAATAAAGTTAAATACTTCTGAGACCTGGAACTTCGACTCTGTGAGTTTTTCTGAGACCTGAAAACTTAGACTCTGCGAGTTTTTCTTCGAGACCAGATCTGAAGGGACAAAGAAACATCAAATCTGCCACGACACGTTCTATTCAGACAAAGAGTTTGATGGCTTCTGTTCTATGCACTGCTACTACAGCATGAGTGAATGAATGAATGAGCCCAAGCCCTTGACAACTGAAATTGAAAAATGAATAAATGTTTTAGTGGATAAGAAGGTTACTAAACAGTTCTTACTCATCTAATTTTTTAATTTTATAATTCTGTGGTGAATGTTTTATCAACCATATATATATATATTTGTCTCTATCAAGCCAAACACTTTACAAAAAGGTTCATTAGTTAAACATTAGTTAATGTATTAACTAACATGACCTAACCATGAGCAATACATTTGTATTTATTAATCTATGTTAGTATTGGTTAATAAAAAGTTGTTCATTGTTTGTTCATGTTAGTTCACAGTGCATTGATTGTGATTTTAATAATGTATTAGTAAATGTTGAAATTGACATTAAAGATTAATAAATTGTGTAGAAGTGCAGTTCATTATTAGTTCATGTAAACTAATGTAATGTAAAGTGTTAAGTGTTTTTTGTGTGCATGCACTTTTAGGGAAGGTACAAAAAAAAAAAAAAATGTAAATCATAGTTCCAAATAGTATAAATTGCTAATTTTATAAAGTAGGCTATTTTTCATGTGTAACCGATCCATTGGTAAAAACAAGTAATTTCCAACTTATGAACAGTTAGTGCGGCTAATCCTTAAAATAATAATTTAATTTGTTAATGTAATTTGTTTTTGATAATTCATTTTGATGATTGATTACAATATTACAATAACAGTGAAGTTAAATTAAAAAACATCATTATATATATATATATATATATATATATATATATACAGTACAGTCCAAAAGTTTGGAACCACTAAGATTTTTAATGTTTTTACAAGAAGTTTCGTCTGCTCACCAAGGCTACATTTATTTAATTAAAAATACAGTAAAAAACAGTAATATTGTGAAATATTATTACAATTTAAAATAACTGTGTACTATTTAAATATATTTGATAAGTAGTAATAAGTAATTTATTCCTGTGATGCAAAGCTGAATTTTCAGCATCGTTACTCCAGTCTTCAGTGTCACATGATCCTTCAGAAATCATTCTAATATGCTGATTTGCTGCTCAATAAACATTTATGATTATTTTCAATGTTGAAAACAGTTGTGTACTTTTTTTTTCAGGATTATTTGATGAATAGAAAGTTCAAAAGAACAGCATTTATCTGAAATACAAAGCTTCTGTAGCATTATACACTACCGTTCAAAAGTTTAGGGTCAGTAAGGATTTTTATTTTTATTTTTTTGAAAAGAAATTAAAGAAATGAATACTTTTATTCAGCAAGGATGCATTAAATCAATCAAAAGTGGCAGTAAAGACATTTATAATGTTACAAAAGATTAGATTTCAGATAAACACTGTTCTTTTGAACTTTCTATTCATCAAATAATCCTGAAAAAAAATATTGTACACAAATATTTTGTACAATTGTACACATTAAATGTTTCTTGAGCAGCAATCAGCATATTAGAATGATTTCTGAAGGATCATGTGACACTGAAGACTGGAGTAATGATGCTGAAAATTCAGCTTTGCCATCACAGGAATAAATTACTTTGTGAAATATATTCAAATAGAAAACAGTTATTTTAAATTGTAATAATATTTCACAATATTACTGTTTTTACTGTATTTTTAATTAAATAAATGTAGCCTTGGTGAGCAGACGAAACTTCTTTTAAAAACATTAAAAATCTTAGTGGTTCCAAACTTTTGGACTGTACTGTATATATATATGTGTGTGTATATATATATATATATATATATATATATATATATATATATATATATATATATATATATATATAATTGAAAGAAAAGCATTTAGTAAGTTAAGTTTTTGCAAGGGGTTATAGGGCACTAAAAAAGCAGTAAAACCTTTAAGTTCGTTAGAAAAGTGAAGAAAGGATGGAGGGGGTTTCAGCAATCTATTAATGATTGATATACTGAGAGACCGACAGTAAAATCGAATGTAATATTCTTAATAACATTGACGCTGTTTTTACGTTAAAAGAATGGGATTTGGTAGTACAGTATTATGTTGGATTTATTGCTTTATATGGCAATAGAGATTAAGAGTAGGCAATGGCCATGAGAAACCGGCACGTCCATTGCTCCAAGCTGCAGTTACCCGATTGGTGCGGCACGCTTGAATCCTACAAAACGCGGGCGGAGCACCAAAAAGAGGCGACAGTCTACTCTGGTGAGTCACCCGAGGAAAAGCGAAAGTAGCTACTCCGTTTTCAGGAAAGCTCAGTCCGCCATGTCACCAGATTCTAAGAAGTTAGTCTATTGTCTGTTGTAGACTATTATGCGTATAGGGTTTATTTTATGTGTTCTCTTGAGTTTACTTTGCAACGAGGAAACAGAATGTCAGATAGATAGGCTACAGAAGATATGAAAGCGTAACACATAGGCTATTTTTTAAAGGAAATGAGTTTTTGTTATTTTAACATTTTATCCCATTAGACTGACATGCATGAGAAGATAATTGTGTTTTGTACATGACGGACACAATGTTTTCCACAGTTCTTCTGGGTCAGATCGTCCTTACACTGCTCTGCCAGGCATTTTGTTATGGTAAGCTTTACATTTATTTGTATAGAAGTAAGCTACTAATAAAGCACAGTCTAATTCTAAAACGTGCGTAGGCTACTTATTTTTGTAAGGAAGTTTGCGTTTTACTCCATCGGGGTGACGACAAAGTGAATGGTGTGTGGACCTTTTGGCCAGCCCTCACTTTCTGGCACCCATTTAAAGGGCTGAGAGATAAGACCATTTTCAGGAAAGTCTGTTGACTCTGCGTTATCAAGCCAACTGCAAATATTGGAGTATTAGAATCAGAATATTATTCCCTGGCTATAATGCTTAAGGCTTGTTTTTTAGATTATTAATCAGGTATTTTTAATACATTAATGTATATTAGGCTAATATTAATAATCTAAAACACAAGCCTTGTGCATTATAGGGAATAATACTCTGAGTAATTTACAGTTGGCTTGATAACTTTAGTCCAAACAGTGTTGTAGTTTAATGTATTTACAGCTCCAGTTTACATGTAAAGTTCCAAAATTATTATAAAACTTCGGAAATGCTAATTCCAAAAACAGAGCCTTGTGCAATAAAAGGGATATTTTACTATTAGTTTGATTTAAATTTAAATTGTTTTAATATACATATATACACTCTTTTAAAAAAAAAGGTGCCAGGAAGAACCAAAAAGGGGATTTCACGGCGATGCCGTACCTTTTTTGGTTCCTTAAAGCAGTGTTTCCCAACCCTGTTCCTGGAGGCATACCAACACTGCACATTTTGCATGTCTCTCTAATCAAACACACCTGATTCAAGTCATCAGCTCATTAGTAGAGACTCCAAGACCTGAAATGGGTGTGTCAGACAAAGGAGACATGCAAAATGTGCAGTGTTGGTGTGCCTCCATGAACAGGGTTGGGAAACACTGCCCTAAAGAACCGTTTTGTGAAAGGTTCTTTAAAGAACCATTTTTTTTCTTGGTATCATAAAGAACCTTTTCTGGTACTACAAAGAACTCTTTTTAAAGGTTCTACAAAGAACCACTGATGAAAAGGTTCTTTATGGCCCCATTTCTTCTAGATCAATATCCTCACATTTATCATGCTATAAATTTGTCATATAATATTTAGCATGCAGTGCCAAGTTTATTAAAAGAAAACAGAGCAGAAAAGAAAAAAAATCATTTATATACATATATATATATGAGAAATAATTTCTTAAGATAACAGTATTTATGTTTTTAAATTTAATTATATAATATTGCTCATAGTAGTGTCACTCATGTTTTGTCACCAAAACCTTCCTAAAACGTAATATAACAGATGCATGGTGGTATAAGCAAATATGTTGTGAGGAAGAAAAAAAAATACTATGAAGTTATTTAATGAGCTTTCTTATCTCTGTCAGCAACAGTTTACAGCAAATTTTCACCTTTTCTGTAAAATGCAAATCTCTTGCAGTAAGTCATTAGCTGACAACAGCACATGCATGAGCTAATGTAACTGCTGTATCACTGCATCAGCATCTACACAGTTACTGTCTTTAAACAAAGCAACATGCAGCAGAACATCAATGTTTCTGGATCATCACTGACTGAAGCACAGGAGCTACTCTCTAGCACAATGGTGACCTCACAAAACTCAGATAACAGAAACAGAACATTAAACACAGATCTCTCTAGATCTCTGCATCTTCACTTATTACAAACCACTCTGACTTTGTTTCTTTCATTCAAACTTCTTAATGAGGTGTTGATGTTTTATTGAAAATAAGAAAGATTGACATCACTGTTATGGAGATAAGCGCTTGCTTTAGTTGGGTTCCTGACCCTTGACATTTTAACTTTAGTTTCCTTTCGATACTCCACTCATACTGCGTATGGGGGAAAGTTCTCCTTTTTCCCTGCTGCTAAAGCCTTTCTCAATAACGCTTCGCTGAATCTCCGAGCTGAAGCCTTTACCGCCTGAAAGAAGCTCTCGCTGCCGTCAAAAAGGCACCTGCAGTGGATTGAGCTGGGATCACCGGACGACGACAGCGCTGGCGCCCTTGCAGACTGCCGCCTCTCAGCGCATCTCCTGCCGCCATCCAGCACCGCTTACAGAGCGTTTTTCCCGCGGTTTAAACACCGCTTCCTCAAAGAGCTTTCCCGCGGCTCACACCGCTCTAAAAAGAGCTTCCAGTGGCTCTCGCTGCTCTATAAGAGCCCCTCAATCGCCGTTCTCACAGTGGTGGTGTTGTTGCAAATGCCGCGCCACAGCTTGTTCTGAGTCTTGCCTCTCTGTGCTCGCGGATCGCCTTCTTCAGTGAAGGCGATCCCGTCGCTCGCACCCTCTCGTCTTCTTCCTCCCGTGAGCCGGCTAGGAAGAGACAGCGGGGTAGAGCAGCTCAGCGCCCGGAGTCGTGTGAGCTCACGCCGGCCCAGCTCCTGCGTCCTCTCTGAGGCCGTCGAAGAACTCCCAAGACGCCTCCCAAATTTTCCTGATTTAACGGGAAAGAAGAAGAAGGGGCAATGTCCCGCCGAGGCCGGACCACCCCAAAAGCTCCTTCGTTCAGGCTCTCCGCCACCCCGTTCAGTTCCGGGCATGGGAGACGATACATGTGTTCTGCTACCTGGGCCCACTGCTGTTGCGCCCATGCAAAACGCCATTGTTATGGTGAACACAATAAATATTTTACCTTCTCAAAGAAAGAGCAAACTTCCTCTTCCACACTCGCCGGTGTTCGGGCCCCCTCTCAGCGGCCCGTCATCCGATGCCATTCTACCCCTTGCCACTCGGACCGAGGCCTGGCAGGCCATCCCCGGAGTGTCAAGGTGGGTTCTGGGGATAATAAATCAAGGCTACTCGCTATAGTTCGCTCACAGACCCCCGCGCTATGGCGGGATACTTCCTACTATGGTAAACATGGACGACACTCATGTCCTCCGAGCCAAAGTGATGTCTCTGCTAAGGAAGGGGGCTATAGAAATGGTCTCCCCTTTACAGAGCGAGTCGGATTTCTACAGCCGTTATTTTCTCATCCCCAAGAAAGATGGCGGTCTCAGACCCATCTTAGACCTCAGACTCCTGAACCTCTCCCTCATGAGACGGAAGTTCAGGATGTTAACGCTGAAACAGATCCTCGTGCAGATTTGCCCCGGGGACTGGTTCTGCTCACTGGATCTGAAAGATGCTTACTTTCACATTCAGATATATCTGAAATTTCAGGTCCCTCCTCACGCCTGGCAGCATGGCCATCTGCGCTTCAAGGTCAATCGGGCCTGCCTCGCAGCCCTGAGACCCTGGACGAACCCTGTTTGGTTCAGTCATGGTGTACCCCTACAGGTGGTGTCCAGAAGGACGGTGCTCTCAACAGATGCATCCAACTCAGGTTGGGGCGCTCTTTGCGAGGGCAGACCAGCCTTCAGCTCGTGGTCTCACGGGGAGAGCCATCTCTACATCAACTGCCTCGAGATCCTGGCAGTGATTCGAGCCCTTCACGTCTTCCAGACATCGCAGCGTAGCAGCCATCGCAGCGTTTCACACTCCCATTGCGAGCCAGTCAGTGGGCAGGAACAGCCGTTTCCTGAGAGGTTCTAGGTGGTTAAACCCCCCAATCAAGGGTTTGACGGCTTCTGCCTCCTCACTCGTCCGCTGGTTTCCCTACGGTATCCAAGACGAGTCCAGTCATTTCCTGCCGTGGCACGGCGTGGTTGAATTAGTTCCCCCATACACAGTACGAGTGGAGTATCGGAAGGGAACGTACTCGGTTACGAACGTAACCTCGGTTCCCTGAGATACGGAACGAGTACTGCGTTACTTGCCGTGCCACCAGGCTGCGGCTTCAGTGTCGTCGCTTCAGTCGTATGACCTGAAATCCTATGGCGAAATGCCTGCTTATATAGCCATAAGCCCCGCCCGTTTGGGTGGGAATTTTCGAGTGCTATTTCGCCATAGGCTCGCGCAGCTACGCCGCGCCGTCATTGGTTCAACAACTTCTCATGAGTGAACCAATGGCTGTGCAGTTACACTGCGTTATTGAAAAAGGCTTCAGCAGCGGGGAAAAAGGAGACCTTTCCCCCATACGCAGTACTCGTTCCGTATCTCAGGGAACCGAGGTTACGTTCGTAACTGAGTATGTTTTCTCCACTTGTTGTAACTGTGTGTTTCTTTCATGTTGTTGTAGCCCTGTAATACTGCATAAAATCCTGTCCTGCTTTGATATTTTGAAAGTTTTTATAATTGTGCAGAAATGTTAATGAAATTATTCAGACAGCATCATGTAGACTCACACAGACATCAAGATTCTGCTTATGAACCTCAACAATGGTGACAACATTTTCAGATAAACAGATTAACTCTGAGCATCACAAAACAAGCTACTAAAGTCACAAAAAAGATTTTTGTTTATTGTCACCATTGTTGAGGTTCATACGCTATGCAGTATTACAGGGCTACAATAATATGAAAGAAACACAACACTCAGAAATTAGTGAATAAGGCCACTATTTGATGATGTCATCATCAATAAGCAACCAAAATAATCTGACCAGGTTTTTTTTCCTCAACTTTTTTGTAACAAATGTATTTTAGAAACACACAGTTACAACAAGTGGAGAAAAACTAAAGTTTGATAATCAAGGTTCAGGAGCCCAACCAAAGCAAGCTCTTACCTCCATAACGGTGACGTCAAACTTTATTGTTCCCTTTCGAAAGGGAACTCCACTCTGCGCTGACTGCGCTATGGGGAACGTCCTCCGTGACCCGTGCTCGAAATGCCAAAAATCACCACACTCCAATCCTATTGGCCGGCGACAGCCTATCACGTCAAACGGCGCGAACCGTGACGTATAAAGGGAGCGCCTGGGGAAACAGCCGACATCCTCTTGTCTTTTCGCGACTGCTTTTGCTCGTGCCATTTTCACTCTGCCAAAGAAAATATGTCTGCTAAATCGTTCAGGAAGTGTGCTGATCCTTGTCCCAGGTTTCTGACACCGGAGGACACACACAACTTGTGCGTTTTCTGTCTGGGCGAGGAGCACGCGCGGTCGGTACTCGAGGGTGCTGCCTGTGCGAACCTGCGAACTGTGAGCGTTTTCCTATGAAAACGCTCCGTTCTCGTTTGGCCCTCTTCTCGAGGGGAGAGGTGCCACCACCGCTGCCTGGTGGTTCTGGCCCCGCTCGTGCTGAGGCTCAGCGGCAATTGTAATCATGGGACTCGCAGGTGGAGCTCGCTGAAGAATTTGAGAGGGGTGTCAATCTTTCTCAAGCTGAAGCGACTGACGAGGATGCGCTTCTGGCGGATGACGTCGATGTTTTATCTTTAACATCCTCGGACTCAGGAGCGAGTGCTCTCTTGGTCCAAAGCCCCGGAGAGCAGAAGATGGCCGAGGCGGGAGAAGCGGGCGAGCCCGCGGCTCCCGCTCGGCCTCCCTGCGCGGCGTTTTTCGGAGTTGCTGGAGGTTATGGAACGCGCTGCGAGCAGACTGCGGCTGCCCTGGGAGCGCGTGAGGAGGGAACCCGCTTGCAGCAGATTAGACGATCTTTTTCTCTCTTCCCTTGGCCCGGCAACTCCGGCGAGGGCCCTGCCATCCAAAGCGTTGAAGGTGACGTCACGTTTGAATGGCAGGGCTTACGCCGCTGCAGGTCAGGCTGGTGCGGCGTTGCACACGATGACGGTGCTTCTGGCGTACCAGGCTGATCTGCTTACGGATCTTGATCAGGGAGGCGAAAACGCGCTCCGCGGCGTTTAGATCTTGCATCCCGTTCAGATCCAGCTCTGGGCCCAGACAGCCGGGAGATCCCGGGCCGTCTCGAGCCGAGGCTCAGAGGCAGGCCCAGAGGGAAAGTGTCGCCGCTCGTGCGCCTCCTCCTCCTCGGAATAAGTCGCAGAGACGGCGAGATGCTAGAAGGAAGAAGCAAGATTTGAGGGAGGTGATCGAGGAGCGGCGCCAGCAGCGCCGGTAATCGATCTCCGCTCTCGCGAGGGCTTTTTCTCGCCCTCGCTCTTCCTTCGCCTCCCGGTAGCGTTTGTGACATCTATATGCTGCGGGCTTTACAGTCGGGCTGATGTTGTGGGCCTATGATGGATATATTCCTGACGGCCCGCTGTCTGGCTTGATAGTGAAAGTGCTTTTGGGCTTATGGGACTTTAGATTTCCCCTCCGTGTGACGAATCGGGGAGGAATCTGCGTTCTACGAGCCGCAGGAGGTAAGCCAGGTCCATTTTTCATTCTCAATATAGACCTTGCTTTTCCTGTATAGCTTCCCGTGCATATAGTTGTCATCTGTTCATGTTTCTAAGGGGTTATTTGGGCAAATAACTGTATGTTAGGCTGACTGTTACAGGCAGGCCCTTTATGGCCGCTTTGTTGTTTAGCGTTGGTATAGTTTCTCGGCTGATACTGTGTATAGCTAGAACTCGCGTTCGCTATTGTCAGTTACGTGTTGGCCGGTTTTTCGGCCACCTAATGCTGTCGCTCGCGCTGCTTCCTCCGTGTGTTTGGGAATTTGTAGCCCGAGTGTAGCGTGGTCTACTTACAGTCCTTAGCTAGCGGCTAGGCTAGAACTAGGTTAGGTGTATGTTTGTTTACATCCCTCTGTTATGACTATTCCCCCTGCGGTTGTATAGTTCCTAGTTCTGGCCTCCTTCTGAGGAAGTTGCTGGCCGTTTTTTGCCTATATTTCCCCTTCATATGTTTATGCAGGCGTGTTATGTAAGAGCGTGCTTGTGCTGCCACAGGTTACACCTGTTGTCTATGATAGCAGGCTTTATCCGGCCTCTATATATGAATACGGTGTTATTGTTGTTGTACTCCCCGGTTAGGGTTTGTGTTTCACTGAGTGCATCACCTGTTGGATCGCACACTCAGGGTGAGTGTAGGGAATTTTGTTTACCAGACTTCTCCCGGTCGTTTGCACCACAGCATCTGGGGTTCATTGCTGTTTGATTGTTGGCTATTTGCCTTTTAGCCTCTCTGTATACAGCTTGTTTGGATACAGCGCTGTTGGTCTACGATGCTGGTTACGCTCATGCTGTTTAGCATATTAACATTGCCTGCTGGAATGTGTATGCCTAGGCTCAGGTTGTGTAGCTAGTTCCCTTAAAATTGTCATTTTAGGTTATACTGGCCCTTCCTTGTAGCTAGGGCCCTGTCATGACCACGGGCTGGTACCACATGGTTCTTTAAGTGGCAGGCCTTTCCAGGCCTCTCTTATAGCTTCCTGTTGGCCCAGCTACGCTGGTCGTGTACGGGCATCATTCCATGATGAGTCATACGTTACTCTGTCGTTGCCAGATGTTTATGGAAGTCGTTGGCCCCCGTTGGGGCCTCCTTTCATGTCTTACCTAGCATGTTGGCACAGCTTGTATGGGTTTCTGTATGTCTCATACCCCTTGGGTGTTGTATAAACGCACTAGCTATCGCCGCGCGCTTTTAAGGTTACAGGCCACTTTCAGGCCTTCCTTTGCTAGCATGTCGGAGTTTAGCTTGGTAAAAAATGGTACCACATGGTTCTTTAAGTAGCAGGCCTTTCCAGGCCTCTCTTATAGCTTCCTGTTGGCCCAGCTACGCTGGTCATGTACGGGCATCATTCCATGATGAGTCATACGTTACTCTGTTGTTGCCAGATGTTTATGGAAGTCGTTGGCCCCCGTTGGGGCCTCCTTTCATGTCTTACCTAGCATGTTGGCACAGCTTGTATGGGTTTCTGTATGTCTCATACCCCTTGGGTGTTGTATAAACGCACTAGCTATCGCCGCGCGCTTTTAAGGTTACAGGCCACTTTCAGGCCTTCCTTGCTAGCATGTCGGAGTTTAGCTTGGTAAAAAATGGTACCACATGGTTCTTTAAGTAGCAGGCCTTTCCAGGCCTCTCTTATAGCTTCCTGTTGGCCCAGCTACGCTGGTCATGTACGGGCATCATTCCATGATGAGTCATACGTTACTCTGTTGTTGCCAGATGTTTATGGAAGTCGCTGGCCCCCGTTGGGGCCTCCTTTCATGTCTTACCTAGCATGTTGGCACAGCTTGTATGGGTTTCTGTATGTCTCATACCCCTTGGGTGTTGTATAAACGCACTAGCTATCGCTGTGCGCTTTTAAGGTTACAGGCCACTTTCAGGCCTTCCTTTGCTAGCATGTCGGAGTTTAGCTTGGTACTCCTCTCGCTGAGAGTAAAAGATGTTTTTACTGAGTAATTTGTGCGTTTATTCCCTTTAGCTCTAGTCGAGCTAAAATATTTTCTGTCTATCTAACAGGTTCTATTTTTGCTCCTAGAACTTTAGTGGCCGCTGGCTGATGTCGCGTGTGACGGGTAGGCCGTAAAGGCCTCCTGTGGAGCATGCTGACCTTTGACAAACAAAAGGGATGGTTTCGCCGGCTGGCCGGGTCTCGGGTTGACTATAACCTCCTGTGTAGTCGGTCTGTTCAGCTTGAACCCTGATAACACTGCCACGAGCTGATGCCACGTGCCTGCTGGGATTATAGGCCCACGGGGCCTTTCCTTAGCGCATGATGGCGTATGTTGTACTCCTCTTGCTTAAAGAGTAGAAGGTACTTCACCGAGTGCACTGCTCGTTGGTTTGTGTTGGACGGGCTGTCTCGTGGGCACTTGCAGCTGTTATGTCTTGGTGTTTGCTCCACCTTGATATGCAATAGGGTGTGGCCCTACAGGCCATCCTGGGCTACCGCCGTCTGCATTCAGTTCTAGTTCTCTGGTGAACTCTGGTTATGTTGTAGGCCCTTTTCCCGGCCTCCATGACTATGTGCCCGCTTTACGGTCTGTCTGTTAGGTTGAGCTTTGTACTTCCCTTCGGGGTTAACTGCGTAATTGTGCTTAGCTCCCTAAGCTGGTATGGTTGTAGACTTCTATGAAGTCTCCCGTTAGACCGGCCCCCAGGCTGGTTTGTGCTCCCCTGGGTCAGGGGTCTTTAGCGCACAGCCTCCTCAGCACCTTGTTAACGGCTGAGTAGATCCTTGGATGAGTGGTTGTACTCCCCTCATACGAGGGTCCAGAGCGTTTAGCTGAGTTCCGCTCTCCAGGATGCCCATCTCTGCGTGTGGGTTTGAGTTGCTTACTGCCCTTTCGCAGTCGCTCTTTCCTGCTCTCCTCTCTGGAGTTTGCGCTTGGAGATTCTGTATATCAGACAAGGTTGGCTAGGCCAGACTTAGCTTCGCTGGATCTGGCTAGGCCTCCTTGGTGGCAGCGGGATGGATTTTTCCCCCCGAGTGACTGGCCGAGGTTCCTTTGGTTCCTTGGCCACATTCCCTTAAAGGGACCACCCCCTCTCGGGCTGTTGGTTCCAGATGCTTGAGCAACCTTGGTAGGCTTTTTTCGGAAGGCCTCTTTTAGGCTCAGCTTGGGCTGTTGGCCGTAGGGAATGCTGTCACTGACAGCCTTGGAGTTCTGCCCCCGGTTTTTCCCTGGAACTGCCGGATGTGTGTCCAGACATTTGGACTGGCATTCTCCTCTAGCATGGCGGCGTGGGTATATCGTTCCCCATAGCGCAGTCAGCGCAGAGTGGAGTTCCCTTTCGAAAGGGAACGTCTCAGGTTACGTATGTAACCATGGTTCCCTGAGAACAGGGAACGAGACTCTGCGCTGACTGCGCTATGGGGAACGTCCTCCGTGACCCGTGCTCGAAATGCCAAAAATCACCACACTCCAATCCTATTGGCCGGCGACAGCCTATCACGTCAAACGGCGCGAACCGTGACGTATAAAGGGAGTGCCTGGGGAAACAGCTGACATCTTCTTGTCTTTGAGCGACTGTAGCAGGCATCCCGCAGCATGGCATGAAAGCGCAGAGTCTCGTTCCCTGTTCTCAGGGAACCATGGTTACATACGTAACCTGAGACGTTTTCAATAAAACATCAGCACCTCACTTAAATAAGCATCTAGAATTAGAACACTACATAAACAATTTTAAAGTCATTTTTTTAAGTCATTAAATTATATTACATTATATTACATTATTATTCAATTGCAAATTTGAAACTCATTTTGTAGGTTTAAGAACCATTCATATAGGTGCAAAATGCAACCTCTGTGATAGTGGGACAAAGTGCCACTTTTATATATTTTAAGATTTTGTATTGTTTTAACGAACACTCAGCCTTTTTATTTTATTTTAAAACATGATTGCAGTATTTTTATACTAAACTTTGCTTTTTGTTAAATCGTTAATAAATTAATCAGTGACGCCTTCTGTAAGTTGCATAATTATATTAGTAAGTGCCATAAGTGACATTTATGTGACATTTATATTTTTAAAGATTTGCAGTGAGCATGTAGGCATTTAATTTTTGTAAATTTTTAACCCAAAAATGTACATTTTTGGGTTAACTATCCCTTTAAACTAATTTTACTGCCATTAAGGGGCTTGGGCTTGCATTATATCAATGAAAGTCCTCAAAGATATCCATACAAATGTGTGTGTTTGTTTGTCACTTTCACAATTGTGTAAAATGTATAGCTCTATACATATTATCTCTCCTCAAAAATCGTTTTGGCACAACTTCTGAAAACAACGGTGAAAACAATTTCTACTTTGGTCATTTGTGATAGTGATTTCACCCCGTCTTTTATTTCCCATCTCTAAAATCTCTCTAGAACCCACAGAGAAGGACTTGAAGTGTTTCAATGACTTTGAGACAGAAATGAAGTGCAGTTTGGAGTCTAACGGCCCCATAAGTTGCTCTGGATACAAACTCAATATCAAACATACTGAAGCAGATTTGTAAGTGTTTGTTCAGTTCATCTGTAACTGTAACAAAATGTAATTACTGTTCATTTAGCAGTCAACTGACATGATTAACTCTTATATTTCAGGTTAAAAGAATATACATGCATCTTTGAGAGAAGTCATCACAGTCTCAGTTGTGAATGTAAAGTTGAAGTCCAAGGGTTTGTTATAGGAGAGAAGTTCACTACTACACTTCTGGAAGGAACAAACGTTTTATTAAGCAAAACATTCACGACAGAGGATTTCAGTGAGTATAATTGTCTATATGTTTAAGATGAAGTAAAATGTACATGCTTTTTCAGTTAAAATAAAATGTAATAAATAAAAATGAAATAAAATGTGAAATAAAAATGGAAAATGGAAAAAAAGTTTCATCCAACTAACTATATCTAACTTGTTTACAAATGTGATTTTCATTTTCTGCAGTCAAACCGAAAACTCCAGTTTTATCAGTGCAGAAGACTGAAGATGGAAATTTTTATGTAACTTGGGATGACAAGTACTCAAGTTATCCTGCAGGAAATTTAAAAAACAGTTTGGAAATACATCTGAGCTATAGGATTAAAGGAGAAGATAAAACAGTAAGATATATATATATATATATATATATATATATATATATATATATATATATACAGATATTCACATATAGATGAATTGTAAAAATAAATAATAATAAAAATTGTCCATACAGGAGTACAAAAATGTGTCAAATTCAGTGGGATTCTATGAAATTGTGAGCATACATCTCCAGCCAAACACCGACTACATTCTGACAGCAAGAATGAGCACAAGCTATAACGGACACAAGATACTGAGTGACCAGAGCACACCAGTTGAGTTCACCAGCCGTAAGTCTATCTATTGTGTTCTCCGATTCATTCCTGCATGTGTGTTAATGCTCTTTAATTATCCTGATCAATCTATATGTGCTCCACAGCCTCATCTCCAAATGAAATAGTCAAAAAGTTGGTTCCACCTCTGTGTGTTGGTTTAGTCTTCATCATTTGTGCTATCTTCATCTGCGTTTTGAGGTGAGATCTCTGTTTTGTGTCTCGCCATCATTCTACATTTTACATTTTTGCTATTCCTTTGTGAATCCTTGACAAATTCAGTTCTGACACACTTTACTTCCTCATTCCAGGATGAAGACAAAATGGTGGGACAAGATCTCCAAGCCAAAAGTAGATGCCAGTTTTGGAGAAGAGAAGGTGGGAGAAAGATATGCAGTTTGTTAGTTAACTATTTATTTTATCTTGAAATAGTTATCTATATGCTCAATAACCCTTTATTTTTTTCACTTTTGTTTAATAGGGTCATATTTTGCCTCCTTCCATTATGAACTTCTCCACAATCCATGTAGAGATTCCAAAACTGGAATTTCAGGAAAAGAAATTGTAAGTTTTCCCAAGAACTTCAGAAACACATGACAGACTAATTCTGATTAATAATCCCTCAACATGTTTGTCTCTCTACAGGATCTCAGCGTCATCAGTAGATACAACCAATGAGAAAAGTTCCCACAGTGTTGAGTCGGCGGCAGACGATTACGGCCAGGCTGGCTTTGATTCTGGTAGTGGCAAGGAGAATTGCAGTCCGATCAACGTCTCATCACGCGTCGAACATGCCCTGGAGGAGGATTTCAAATCCCTTCTTTTTACCAGCAACACACCCAGCAATCAGGGCACTACGATGGTAGTCAAGAGTTTCTCAAGAGAACACAACCGCGCAAGCCGAGATTCGGGCAACTGCTCTGGCTCGTCGGTTTTCAGCAACATGACGTATTTGGAATCGGCCACTGATGATTCTTCATTCCTGGAGCAGCTGAGTTGTGATCATTCCTGTCAGTCCGACAAGAGGGAAAACTCCTCTATGAGCGCTGATATCAGCAAGAGCAAGTTTAACTTTCCCACGATCGATGCTTTGGAAGACGGATATCAGTGCTTCAACAGTGTTGTGAACCAGGGAAATGATGCAGATGTTAGTTTGAACCTTTCAGATGATGCTGATTCTGATGAAAAGTTCATTGTGAAAAATCTCATCACTAGTAAAAATCCACCTAATCCTTCTCTGTTGCTCCATGATGGCAGCGTCACACCAAGTGATGATGGATATCAAGCTTTTGAAGGCTTAACAAAGAGCACAGAAGGACAGTGGAGCACGAGCACCAGAGCCGAACAAGCTCTTAATGAATGTGGAGCGCTGAAATTCCCCCACAGCACTGGCCAAGATCCCACATGGGCCTCTTCTTTGCATTTCTCACCCATTATTCAAATAGACACTTCCTATCAGTCTGTTTAGCTGTGCTGCACACAACTGAAACACTGAATTTTTGGGTAACACTTTACAATAAGGTTCATTAGTTAACATTAGTTAATTACATTAGTTAATGTGAACTATTAATGAACTGCACTTCTACAGCATTTATTAATCTTTGTTAATGTTAATTTCAACATTTACTAATACATTATTAAAATCTTGTTAACATTAGTTAATGCATGTTATTTGTTGTTGTTCCGCATGAAACTATGACCAGTAATAACTATCTTTAATTTCTAATTCTTTTTTTAGACCTTGAATTCAAGTTACATTATTAACAATAAGAGGTTGTACAGTGTCTTAAATGCCTGAAGAGGTCATGTATTACCATTTTGACATGATTCTGTATGATTTTATCGTCTTTGACATTAAGTAACATTTACATTATAAATGCATTGTTATATTACTATTGCCCATCTCAATCTTTTTCTATTTTTTTTTCTGCAAAAACAAAAATATAAAGTACATACCAAATGTAGGCGTGGGTGATACTTTAAATATGCCATATATGATAGAATATTTTACTTATATTAGCATCTGCCATTGATTACATTTTAACCAAAAAAAGTGTTGGACATACATACCAAAATAACCAATTGTATACCTACATTTTATATTTTTTTTTTCTTCAAAAAGTGAAAGTGAAAGGCTTCATCTTAATTCTTTTTCTCAGGCAGAGATTTAATTAAGAATATGCTATAGCATAAGTCTTATTTTATTATGGTGATGTGAGATTCAGTGCTGTAGTAAAATTACTAAATTAAATGATAACTAAAATGTTGACACAAATTTAAAAAAAAAAAAGACTTACAAGTAATATAAATATACTACAACCTAATGGTCAGTGAATATGTCCATGTAAATAAAAATAAACAGACATGAACACATTTAGTTTTTCTTTATTGAAATGTTAAAAACATCAAATAAACAAAAAATGTTTCATTTTGATTGTCAATTAACAAAATTCAAAAATCAGACTTTTGCACAAAGAGGCTGAATAGAAAAACAAATACTTTCAATATGACACATAAATTATTGCATATCTGCAATCTAATGAAATGTAGGTCTTTGATTGGCTAGTGTGTTGCACAAATGTAAAAAGACATGATGTAATGTCATCCAAAGATGCACGACCATTTTGTGAAAGCTTTTTGACACATTAAAAACATATAAAATACAGCATGAACTACATTACACCTGCAAAGATAACATATGGCTAATACTGACAAACACATTCAGTAACCATATGCCTTCTTGACAGCAATCCCAAAAGGTATGTGTTTGTGTAATGTTCAGCACATTTTATTCACTGTTAAATGTAATGTAAACTTAATTATTATTATTATAGGCAATTAAATCTTAAAGGAGCCAGACATACTAAACGGGTAACAGAGAACATTCATTCTCATATAACTTTATACCTAGACAGCTATTACATTGTAAATACTGGTTTACAACAAACAGCATCTTATATCTATATACAAGACTTGTTTCTTTAAGACCTTTGTGTAAAGATACTTGTTTAAACCAGTTCTGCTTGTCTTGTGACAAAGTTCAGGCCAAATGAGTTCACTTAACTATGGGTTATACTTTAATTATCTGAACCAGCTTATCTGGTATGTTTTTCTGTTGACGACTGCACAGTTAAAGGTCAAAAAATGTTTCATAATAAAAAACACACAGGGTATATACAATATAAAATCATTTTAAAGAAGAAATCTGAAAGCAGGTTGATGTCATATTCAGAGCTATAAAAATCACACAGCAGGACCCTGAGAGAAATGCTTTCTTAACTAAACTGAAATGATACAGCTCCTCTTTGCATGGAATTTCCATTTTCTATATAAAAAAATATATATCAGGGTCAGAAAATAACTTTTCCAGTGGCAATATTTGCCCCAGGGCCACTTTTTACATTTGTAAGGACAATTTTTATATAATTACCTTAATAAATGTGTCTGTGTTATTGTTTTTTTTATTTCAGAAACTTAAATTTAACCAGTTTTTTAATCAATCACAATAATGATTATTGCTATGTTGATATTAGTAATGCTGATTAATAGAAAGCAAGCCATATTCTGGCTATACAGACGAAACAAGCTAAGAACCATTTAGCTTTTTACAGATTAGAAAATCAAGACTTCATATTGGTTATTTCAGTAGTAAAAAACAAATTATTTAAACTGGGAATAATTAAATTACATAAAGGAAGCAAGCAATGAACACTGACTACAGTGGTTCAACCTTAATGTTATGAAGCAACGAGAATACTTTTTGTGCACCAAAAAATCAAAATAACGACTTTATTCAACAATATCTAGTGATGGCCGATTTCAAAACACTGCTTCATGAAGCTTTGAAGCTTTATTAATCTTTTGTTTCAAATCAGTGGTTCGGAGCGTGTATCAAACTGCCAAAGTCACGCCCCCCAGTGGTGAACCATTGAAATTTTGAAACACTTGTGAATATACGCTCCGAACCAATGATTCGAAACAAATGATTCGTAAAGCTTCGAAGCTTCATGAAGCAGTGTTTTGAAATCGCCCATCACTAGATATTGTTGAATAAAGTCATTATTTTGGTGCACAAAAAAGTATTCTTGTCGCTTCATAACATTAAGGTTGAACCACTGTAGTCACATGAACGTCTTTAGTAGCTTTCTGGGCATCTGAATTATCTTGCTGTCAATGCAGGCCTCACTGAGCCATCGGATTTATCAAAAATATCTTAATTTGTGTTCTGAAGATGAATGAAGGTCTTACGGGTTTGGAACGACATGAGGGTGAGTAAATAATGACAGAATTTTCATTTTTGGGTGAACTAACCCTTTAAATTTGGGGGGCATTTTTGTTCATTTTGGTGGCATTTTTGCCCCAAAGTCCACGCCAAATTCTGACCCTGATATATATGAAATGTCTACACAATTATAATATATATATATATATATATCATTCAGCTGAAGTATCACCTGATTGTCAACAACATCATTTTACATGAATCTTAAAGATGCACTCAGTATTTTTCCTCATGTTTTTGCTTTACACATAAAGCACAACACCTCAATAGGGTGGCCATGCTGAAATCACATGACCAGCTGAATACTAGTTTTATCTTGTTATATGACTCTTTCGCTCATGGAATAAATAAGTCATGTGATTTCCACAGCAAAATCAACAAGTCAAGACCTTTTGCATGATGCTGCAACTACGCAACTAGGTGTCAGTATAACTTGAAGATAATTGCCATGTCAGTAAACACAACAGAAACAAAACCTTACTGAGTGCACCTTTAATGTATGTAATATCATTTGAAGTGTAATTTTACTGTAATACGATTCCATTACAGATTTGGGATATGGTAATGCAATTCCAACTAACAATATTCTATCAAAGCGTGTAAAGAGATATTAAAAATAATAATATCCCCCCCCCCCCCCCCAAAAAAAAACACACACAAAAGGCACCTTCTCATAAATCCAAAGTAGTGCTGCATACTTATAATTCAATCTTAATTACAACAAACAAATAGTGCAAGTAGTACAAATGCTTACTGAAATGTGTCCTGGTCGAGGGTCCAATCTAATACTCCTGTGTATCAGCTGACATATTCTGCATCCTCTCCACCATGAAAAAACACAGTGTTCCTATGAATCCCATGATGACCATAACAAGGAGCTGCCAGGTCAGAAGTATATAACCACTGTAGAAGAACGCCACAGCTGCAAAAATAGACTGAGAAAGGGGGTGTATTATTGACACACTGAATCATCGAATTCACCTTATTTACTGGACACTGGAAATTTAAATGCATTTTATTCCGAAAAAAAAAAAAAAGTTAAGGGATATATCCACCAAAGTTATGGGATAAATAAATAGCTTTTAAATGAAGTGCAATTTCCCCCCTCAAACTTTCAGATCCTTATTTGAATGCCTAAAAACGAATCAGATATTCTACTGACGTAAACCAGCAGTACTTAATGCTCAAAATAATCTAATCGCATCAGATTATCATCTTCCACGGAAGTAGAACGTCGGCTATGCATTAAATCTTATGATTAGATGCACAAAAATACACACAGTAGATGCACACATATGCACGTGTGTCATGATTATGCTTAGTTTCACCCTTATGGACTCTTTGTTTATCTTCAGTCACATCTCCTTTGTTCTCAGCTTCCTGCCACTTGTTTGTCTACTAGGTCAGTGGTTCCCAAACCTGTCCTGGAGGACCCTCAACACTACACATTTTGGATGTCTCTCTCATCTAACACACCTGATTCAACTCATCAGCTCATTAGTAGAGACTGCAAGATCTAAAGTAGGTGTGTCAGATAAAGGTAACTTCAGGGGGTCCTTCAGGACAGGTTTGGGAACCACTGTACTAGGTTACTCATTACTTTCTAGTTTGTTACTATGGTTACTCATCAGGGCTGGATTTCCCTTAACTCTACGTCATTCTTAAATTATACCTTAAGCTGCAACTTAACGTTAATACGTGTTTCCCGAAACGTTCTCAGTTAAGTCATACTTTCGTAAGGTTGGTCTGGACCACTCTTAGCTATACCTTATCACTGCTGACAGTCAATACGAATATAATTCTGAAGTTGTAATACACCCAGTGTTCGATTAGGATTATGGCAAAAAATAAAATGCAAAGATTCACTGCTAAATTCAAATGAGCTTTATCGCTGAGCTAGAGACAGACGCGCAGAACGTTCTTAGTTAAGTATACAGGAAGGAACAGAACAAAGAAAACTTGTCATATCACAACTAATCGGTGTTTTTAACCTCATCAGGTTTATTTTAGGTTTCAGACATTTAAATACACATTTGAATTAAGTAGGCTACTGCGTAAAAAAGACATTTTTAGTTTGATAAAATCAAATTCCATACACTGATGTCTACGGAAGCTGCAATAATAACCCTTTCAATTATCTAATTTGACAAAGTGTTTTATTCATATTTATACACATTGTGTATGAAACAATAAAGTTTATTCTATTCTTCTCCCAGTTCACCAGCCACATACTTTTATGTATTTCGGGGAAGATTTTGTAAATCCAACAGCTCTGAATTGCCGTGCAAACTCATCGCGCGACAAAACATATTCACTTCCACATATTTACAATCTGAATATATCATAAAATTCATGATAGGCTATAGTTAACAAGTTTGTTAATATTTTGAATAAAAAATTTAAAAAACGATATATAAATGCGATAGCTACATGTCTGCCAGCTGTATGACGGGTCTCCAAGGAATTAAAACTTTGTTATAAATAACGGTCGCCTTAAACTCAGGCCCCAGAATATAGATAAATTACAATATAGATTTAGTTTGCAATTTGAATTACTTTTATAACATTCCATTAGTCCTGATAAATGCAATTTCTACTTTTAAAGTACTTCTTTTTAAAAGAACACTGATTTCTCACATAACGCAGTGAAGCAGCCCCTGTATATAGAGTGAATTATCGATTCTCGAGCCATCGATATCAACCAATTCAGCACCGCCGCCATGGACAGCACCTGGTAACGTCGTACTTAAGAAGATATACCTTAAGCAACCTCCTAAGGGATAGTTCGGGGAACACGCCTAGAAACGGTATATCTTCAGTTAAGGTCTACCTTTAGAGTCTTCGTAGCGCGCTAAGAGACAACGTTATCAGGAAACCCAGCCCAGTTCCCTCATTTGTATCACCTGTGTTTATCCAATTGTCTTTTTGTTCTCTCTGTATATAATCTGCCTGTGTTTTGGCTCTCATGGTCGGTTCTTGTTTGGTTTGGACTGGAGTTTGGTTTAGGTTTTCCTTGTATTATTAAAGTCTGTTTGAATTTATCTTCTACGTCTTGCCTTCTGCCTGCACCACGCTTAGGAAATGTGACAGCATGTAAATTTGATTGTTTTTTTATTTATATAATTTATTTATTTATATGAATACACACACAGCTTTGGGGTTGGTAAGATTTTTTAAATGTTTTGAAAGAAGTCTCTTTTTTTTTCTTTTTTTTTATGTGTAATATTGTTAATTATTACTACAATATTATAATAATTAATTGTAGTTGATTATTACAACAATATAAGAACTGTTTTCATTATATTTTAAAATGTAATGTGTTCCTGTGATGTCAAAGCTGAATTTTCAGCATCATTACTCCAGTCTTCAGTGTCACATGATCCTTCAGAAATCATACTAATATGATGATTTGATGCTGAAGAATTTTAATTTTTCTGATTATTATCAAAGTTTGTTTTTTTCTGAATTATATTTTGTAACATTATAAATGTCTTTCCTGTCACTTTTGATCAATTTAAAGTGTCTTATAATAATAATAATTTCTTTTACTGCCTCCAAATTTTTGAACGATAGTGTTTACACAGTTTATATTGCCCCATTTGGTAAGCCACATACTAAGCAAAACTGCAAACAGGCCTGTGTCTTCTTTGAATCAATAGCAGAACTTGTTGAAGTGAATCTTAGCAAAATACAATTTGAATAAATGCAAAATGTCTGTACCTGTATGAACTTAAAAATAGCAAAGGCTGGTGCACTCTGCTCAGCATACGCCCGGCCCAGAATGCTGTAGAGTTGAGTGTTGAAACAGCTGTCCCCAAGACCCAGCAAGAAGCTGCACAGCAGGGCTATGGACACGCTACAAGAGTGAATAAAGTGTACACACAGACACACACATCAACAGACTTTCACCATGTCTATACCAGATGCGAGCAAAGCAAAGCGACTAAAGACAATAATTATAATCAGTGAGTTTATCTACACTGGATGTAGTGCGATGTGACAGGACAAATTTTGTTTGTAAACTGATGCCCTTGTCTATTTATGTCGTACTACATGTAGTCACACTACTTGACACAAAGGACACATTGATTTTAAACGGTCGTTTGGTTGCATCCATTGTACTAGAGAGCATTTAGCTGTTATGCCACGACAACAGTAGACACAGTGTTTGTGCTGCTGTTGAAGGTAAGAGACAAGTTCACAATAGCAGCTATTTCTATGGCGAGGATCTTGTGTGTCAGGCTTGTTTAGACAAATTGGCATTCTGTGCCACTATAAAAGGCAGACAGATATTCGCACACTCAAACACTTGCCAAAGCGCCCCACACTTTGGAACCACTGACCCCCTAACCCAACCCTTCCCCCTAATCTTATCCAACGAAATTGGCTGCAGGGCAGGCTTTGCGAAGAACTGGTTTGGCAGGAAAAAAAATCATGCCACTTATATTGTTATACCTTGGTGCCAGATATGGTTTATGCTGTGAGCTTGTTTGAAGAACCACAGGTGCATCATCTGGTATGTTGAGGAATATCAGGTAGAAGGCCACAAAGTGCACAACCATCCCTAAGAAGACAACTGAAGTGCGCCTGAAACGGTTATTCTTCAATACAAGGCCAAACAATCCTCCCCCTGCAGACAAAAGATCATCTAATCAAGCTTCAATCTTATAAAAGTATCTGACTCTCTTGTCAGGTACTGACAACAAACAAAAATAAATAAATAAGTAACTGATGAACCACTACAAAAGTAGCCCATTTTATTTAAAATAATTCTTTGAATAATTCTACAATTAAATACTTTTGTAACAAATAGTAACAAACAAGAAAATTAAGCTCTATTAACTTACTAAACTCTGTTTTAGCTTGACAGTTTTTTAAACATCTGGTTAAAACATTCTGTAACACAGTTGGTATTACTGATTTGGTTAGTAAGTTTGCATAAATCCTCCATTATGACTTTCTTTCTTCAGTTACACACAAAAGGAGATCTTACGTGGAATGTCCATGCTGCCATTTTCCATATAATGAAGTAAAAAACTTGGAATATAGATTAGTATGGAGTGGACTGTATTTATGATGTTCTTCTGTCATTTTAGAGCTTGCCAGTTTAAATTCATTTTCACTTTATATGGACAAGATTTGAGGATCTGCCTAACATCTCATTTTTGGTTTTTTTTTTGAGTTTTTTTTTAACTATTTTATTTGAGTTATCCCTTTAAGTCATGCATGCTGCTGATAAATGCTGCTCTGAGTCATAGCACAAGCGCAAACCCTTTTTTGGTGTTAAAAAGATACTGTCAGGGTTTAATAAAGATTATTTTTGTGGCTGACCTTATTGCATATGCAGGAGTTTCCCTTTGTAACATGTATGTTCTGTTTTGGTTTAGTTTCATTGTGTTTTGGTTCTGTTTTCCCTGTTCTGGTTTACCTGTGTTCCCTAGTTAGTTTCCTTGGTTGTTAATCAGTTCTACGCAACTGTGTCTGTTCAGTTCATTAATCTTCCTTGTGTTTAAACCCTCAGTTTCTTTTGCTTCACTGTCTGGTATTGTTTATGTTAAGGGTGGTTATTTCCTGAGCTTCATCCACATGATTCTCCTACGTGTTCCTAGTGGAAAGTACTATTAAAGACTCCTTTTGTTATCCTTTGTTATCCAGGTACTGACAAGATAGGTACACTTACCAATTATTTCTCCGATTCCCACCACAATGCCTGAAATGCCGATTAAGCCTTTTGCTGCATTGCCAAAGTGTGTCGTAGCTCCGATGCAGGTTCCGTAAACGCCACTGTAAAATGACAGCTCCAAACCTTCAATGAGACAACAGGAGTCCAAACATATTCATCATGCTCAAATGCTCATGGCACTTATGGATGTTTCCTTTAGTGATGTCCTTACCACTGTATGCCATGCAGAAACTTAATAACAGTATGGTTTTTGTTTTGAAGATTTCCACAATCGTCTCTAAAAGAAAACAAACAAAAATAAATAAATAAGTAACTGATGAACCACTACAAAAGTAGTCCAATCTGACATTTTATTTAAAATAATTCTTTGAATAAATCTTCAATTAAATAATTTTATAACAAATAGCAGATCATGTAACAAACAAGGAAATTAAGCTCTATTAACTTACTAAACTCTGTTTTAGCTTCCGTCACAGCAGATGTTGCTCTTTGTTTATATCTAAAATAACATTACACAACAAATTATATAAGCTGCCAATGGAAAATGAAAACAAAAAGTAGCAATTGTATTTTTTTTATTTGTTTGTTTTTGTGAAAATGAGGAATGCCATAAAATGTACCATATTTTTGTGGTGGGTACATTAAACATATCAGCAAGACAAGTATTAATCTGAATTTCTGGCCAGAAACCTTATTGTTGGATCTGTGAAACGGACTTGTTGACGAGTGGAAACTGTCATTCATCATTACAGTTCACTTGAATGAAAGTGCGAACTTACATTAATCTTGCAGATAACAGAGACTGGCCCTCCTCTTCCGAGAGAGCCTCTTCGAGCTGACAGACCTTCCTCAAGGCAAGAAAACTTAGTGTCCCGAGTGCTGAGATAACCAGCAGAGCTGTAAACATGATCTTTCTGTCTTTATCTGTAAAAAAAAAAAAAAAAAAAAAAAAAAAAAAAAGTGATAGAAACAAACCCAAAAATGTATAAATGTGTGGGGGAAAAAAACTTATTTTGAAATATTGTCATTTGAGAGTAAGTAAATAGACAGGATTTATTGTGTTTAGTAGCGATTAAGTAAGTGCTGATTAACATTAATAAAAGAGTGAACACAAACAAATATGATTTTCAAACCATCATGTTACCTGAAATTTCAGTTTTTCCTTTCCAATCAAAATAAACGTACAGATTGCCAAACAACATACTGGAAAGAAAGCACAAATAGAGCTTTTCATATAGGAATCATTGACAGTTTTAAACATCTGGTTAAAACATTCTGTAACACAGTTGGTATTACTGATTTGGTTAGTAAGTTTGCATAAATCCTCCATTATGACTTTCTTTCTTCAGTTACACACAAAAGGAGATCTTACGTGGAATGTCCATGCTGCCATTTTCCATATAATGAAGTAAAAAACTTGGAATATAGATTAGTATGGAGTGGACTGTATTTATGATGTTCTTCTGTCATTTTAGAGCTTGCCAGTTTAAATTCATTTTCACTGTATATGGACAAGATTTGAGGATCTGCCTAACATCTCATTTTTGTTTTTTTTTTTGTTTTTTTTAACTATTTTTATTTGAGTTATCCCTTTAAGTCATGCATGCTGCTGATAAATGCTGCTCTGAGTCATAGCACAAGCGCAAACCCTTTTTTGGTGTTAAAAAGATACTGTCAGGGTTTAATAAAGATTATTTTTGTGGCTGACATTATTGCATATGCAGGAGTTTCCCTTTGTAACATGTATGTTCTGTTTTGGTTTAGTTTCATTGTGTTTTGGTTCTGTTTTCCCTGTTCTGGTTTACCTGTGTTCCCTAGTTAGTTTCCTTGGTTGTTAATCAGTTCTACGCAACTGTGTCTATTCAGTTCATTAATCTTCCTTGTGTTTAAACCCTCAGTTTCTTTTGCTTCACTGTTTGGTATTGTTTATGTTAAGGGTGGTTATTTCCTGAGCTTCATCCACATGATTCTCCTACGTGTTCCTAGTGGAAAGTACTATTAAAGACTCCTTTTGTTATCCTTTGTGATTGTGCGCTTACTACAGCCTACATAGCGCCTGACACCCTTTCAGATGCAAAATTTATAGGAGGAGAGTATAAATCCTGCAACGTGATTTACTAAGGCTGAGAGAATTTTCTCCACTCCAACCCCACACATGACATGTGGACACTAAATCTAGTGACAAAATCCACAAATTGGCAACACTGCAACAAGCAGACAGGCAGGATGAACACAACTTAATTAGTGGACATAATGAGGATAATGACTAACACACAGCTGACACCTATGAACTAATGGTAACTGATGGTAACTGAGGACACAGACGAGTGGCGGGAAACAGAACAAAGGAACATGTGACAGATACAAACAAACAGAAAGTCCAATCAAACTGAAACTAAACAGCACTGAACATGACTATATATATATATATATATATATATATATATATATATATATATATAAAACAAGGGAACGAATTAGTACAACGTGGCCACGATTTAGTAAATTGAGGGAACAAATTATTATTTTGTGCGAAAAGATCAACTAAAAACGATGGAACAAATTAGTAAAACGTGCTGACGTATTACTAAAACCGAGTGCACACTGTACGATTTTGGCCACGATTTGGCCGCCTGCAGTAGCCTGGCCATTGCGTGGGGCTTCGCGATTTGCTTAGGGCCCCCAATAACATAAACCCACCCCTGGCCATCTGAGACAAATTTTGTGAATCCTAAAAGATTACTCTGATCTTAGGCCAAAATCTGAAGTCTTTGATAGCTAGATTGACATGTCCAATTAATGACCATTGTGATCAAATTTGACCTCAGATGAAATTCTGCCAGTGTCAGAAGTTTTGAGGTGCAGTCCTGTAGTGTGGCTTTTCTTACAACCATCACATCAAAAACCAATAGAAGCACAGAACTTGATGACACAATTAGTGGGGGGAAAAAACAGCAAACTACTATTTGCTCAGTACACACGTCTTAATTTTTTTTTTTTCCAGTTTTAAAGTAAAGCCATGATCAGGTTTTTGTTTGCTAGCCACCGTTTCAATCCCACATGTTCTTTAATTTGTGCATTTTCAGTAAATCACCTGCAGAACTTTACACTCCCATCAGCACTTGTATGTGATTGCTGTTTTATGCAAATTTGCCCTGTTTAGTGAATCTGGCCCTTAATGTTCCATATTAGTTTACCGTTGATAATCACAGATGATTAAGGGTAATATGTTAGTTAGTGCGACAACTGTGCATCAGGCTGAGCTCTCTGTAAACGTGTGCTGCTATCTCTCCCAGTACCTGCACTGTAGTAAAGCCCAAAATAATCCTGTGTTCCTGTTGATGGTGGAAGCATCAGAGTTCTCCACTAGAAAGTGCCCTTGGGCTGTCCAAAGCACTGTGGATAGAAAAAGGGCAGGTTGCACCAACAAAGATTATATTAAAATGAATTGAGAGCTAATATGCGCCATGTTGCACTACTTAATTATGAATACCTCTTAACAAATGAATGATTAAAACCTTAAACTGTCATTTAATCCATCACTTTTTATTCATCTTGACTGAGCATAATGGATTCACCAGTGTTACCAAAAAAAAAAAAAAAAAAACTATACTTCATTGAGTTGCAGAAATGGCCTTTACCATATTGCTTGAGTGGGTGGAGGAATTTGAACATGTAAAATCTCTACTGCTGTAGAACTATGTACTATATATATATATATATATATAGTACATAATTCGCACATTGTATTTATGCACAGACACATTTCAGTACATTCACATTGTTTTCACACACATTCAGGATAATGTTTGGATCTGTCCTGTGTATGTTGCTGTGTACTTTAGTATAAATGCAGGTATTTAGTATTTTGGCGTCTCCATGTGGTCCTGTTCAGTATTGCAACTTGACTTGTCTAAAATGTAAACAAGCTCTTTGCTGTTGCACTATACATTGTGAATTCTTAAAACGTCTTTTTTTTTTTTTTGCTATGATTTTTTTTTTTTTTTTATGGGTGCTTTGGTGTACATAAATGTATGAATTAAATGAAAAAATATTTGGTTATTTGGTGTCCTTTTCTGGAAAGACATCTAAATTTACCTTGAAAAAAGCTGAAAAATTTGTGAGAATCACGCTTCAATCTGATGGTTTACTTTGCTGGATATAGGCACTGATGGCAAAATGGACATGTTAAACAAGATAAATGGTGTATGCTTAATTTCACGATAAGTGTGCGATTAATCGCGATTAAAAAAATGTTTTATCTATTGACAGCCCTAATATATATATATATATATATATATACATATATGTATATATATATATACACACACATAAAGGCAGGTGGTGAATGAAATATTTGATCAAATGAAATACACAATGAATGTGTGTTTTAAATATCTACTTACTGGCTGCTCCAATGCCAATTACCACTGATGTAAAATAAAAGGACCATGTGGATGGAATGATGAATACAGCTATATAACCACTGAAAAACACACAGAAGTAAACAATACAGACAACATTTGCTTGCTGGTTACATAATGAACAGTCAGAAAAAGATCTGTGATACTTGCCTGTAAAGAATTCCACTCAAGAACATTGTAAACCGTGGTCCAATTATTGCAACGATAGTGGGAGCTAACACGTTACAGAATGAAAAAACGCCATATATTATTCCAAGGCTGTGAAAAGAAAAAAGAGACAATATATATATATACATATACCTAGAGTTTATTTTTCTCTTAAATTAAGTTGTTAATATATTGTGCTTGCCAGCACCTTCTGTTTCTAATATTGGAAAATGTGATTTTTTATGATAATTTTTAAGTCAAACTGGTGACAACCTAATAAATTCAACCACTCTGAATTCATTGAGAAACCCAAGTGATTACTGGTACCAAAAAAGGTTGATGATACCAGCATTTTGAGTATCGAGTACATTCAGTACCTGCTGATAGACACTGCTTTCAAATGCTCTTGTTCGTGTTTGTTTGAACATGAAATGTTTCTGTTTACAGTGTTTTTACAAGTGTCGAGCATTGTAGACAATCAAAATCATATCTGTTGAGCATGTGGACACGATGGCCAATCAGAGATGCTACTCAGAGAAAGGTGCTCACAAAGCCTTAACACCGCTGAAAACGCAAAAAAAAGTTCTTTATGACCCGCATTTCTTGTATGAAGACTTAAATCCAAAAGAAAAGGTATGAGAGATGGCTGTTTTGTCAATTGTTTGTTTTCATTTAAAATGTTTGTGATTTTAATAAGAAAAGCATTTATTTAAATGTTTTGCCATTTGCTTGAGCTACGTAATATATAACTCTAGAAGTAATCACAATGCTGAAAAAGCATTTTCAGGAACAAATTTCGGATTTGAAATAAAAATAATGAATAAATGTTGTGTTTGTGGTATACAGCCGCGGATCAGTTGCGCACTGCAAACGCATCGTAAGTGAAAGCACAATGAGCCCGTGCTGCTTCTGCCCGCATACGCAATGCAATATGTACTGTAAACGGAGTATGTGTGAACCTGGCATCAATGATTATAAAGGGAGGCTCTTCTCACTACCCATTCACAATCTGAATAATACAAGTTTAGTTTTTCACGCTGATAAGTGCACTACAAAGTTTCTGGACTGACAACCGTATTTAAATGCATGATTGAATCTGAAACTGCATGATTGACAGTGATAACCAACAGAGAGACAAATCAGGACAACATTTTTTAAAGTACTTGATTTAACAGTTTTTGCTCTGCTACCGATAACTTTGAAATTTGACTGGTACTGGTACTGACTAAAATTTTGGTGCAATGACAATTGTTAAATTAGACTGAAACAAAGATGATTACAGTGTAGTGTCATCTCAAAAAAAAAAAAAAAAACATAAAATATATATATATATATCATATATGTAGTAAAAAAAGTGAAGGACTTACCTGTGATACCCACTCCCAGTGAAGTTAGTGCTATTTAAGCTTTTCACCACTGTTTGCTAAAAAGGAAATAAACAAATAATTATGTAACACTTTATTTTACAGTGTCGTAGTTACACGTTATACTATATGTACTTACTATAATAACAGTAAATTATGCATAATTACAAGTAACTAACCCTAAACCTAACCCCAAGTCTATAGTACATGCATGTAGTTAATTAATAGTTCTCAGCACTTATTTGAGTAATTACAATGTAACTACGGCACTGTAATAAAATGTAACCAAATAATTTTTTGCTGTTCACCTAAATAGCACTGTACAGTAGACAAGTTTAAACTTTAAAAAAAAAATATAGTCTGTCAATCAATTTGAAGTCATAAAAACTGCATGTATTAAAATAATAAAAGAATTATTTGAAGGCTACATGAAGCATGTCAGCTATTGTGAAGATGATTAATTTTGCACTAAAACTTTTAACATTTTGTTGAATGTTATGAAGGCATCCTTTCATGGTTAAATTGAGTTTGTGGGTTTTTCTGTGTGGAGTGACTGTGAGGTTAACATGAGTCCACCTTGACATTTGAATTTGTTCCTCCCATTTGTCAAGCAGGATAATTCATTGACTGATGGGGGGAATCAAAAACACGAGATGCGCCTGACCCGGATTTAACCCAACAATAGACTGATACAGTTTTCAGTTGTATTGAATGTCATTTTTCACAACATAAAATACTGAAATAAAGCTGAAAACTTGCCTTACAAAAATGAACTATGCTACTGTGTGATGGAAATGATAGAAAAACTATGTCTGAAGGACATTTTAAAGTGGTAAAATAACTACAATTTGCTGTATTTCGGTAGAAAATATTGCTAAAAACTAAATTTTACAGTAAAATGTCATTTAATGTCATTGTATCATACATCTTAGCCTAGTAGTTTATATATGAATGCAAGATAACTTACTTCGATGTTACCACAAGTGGTGAAGGCTGTAAAAATGAACAAAAATCCTATTCCCAAAACAACAACATTATATGTCCTAATGTCCGCCATCCTCAGCTCATGGAAGTCCTCGTGCAAGATGCCAGAGTTTCAGTCAGTGAGCCTTGGTCCATGTAAATAAAAACAAACTGTTAGAATTTGTCTTATTAATTAGTAATCTACTGCATGGTACAGTATTATTGCATTATATCTATATACAAGTGAAGAATACACGTTCGTGGTCACGAAGTGCACGCACCTCGTGACCCGCAAGAATGAGATGGAAAAGTTGCTGGAATGCAAAATCCATGTGATGGTTTCCGTGGCAACTACTTCACAAGCCGTGGCCCATAATGGCGAAATGTTATGATTTGCTTGTTTATATTTCACTAATTTCAGTATATCCTATAACTGTTGCTTCAAGATGATCTGATACATTTTCTTTGTATCGTTGTGCTAACTTGATATATTTTCAGTTTAATGTAACGTTAGCCACGACCACATAATCTCAGTGAATACCCAGTTATTCCAGTTTAGCTACAGCAGTGTGCTAGTTACTCCGTCTGCCAATGACACTGTATTACTGCAGTAACTTACCCGATTCACAAAGACAAACTTTATCGCGTAGTCGCTGTTGTTGTTGCTGCTGCACAGGTCACGCGCGATCTTTGAAACCAGCAGCGATTGACTGTATGCCTTGTGAATTTTATCTGTTCCGTTTACTTGTTGACATGTTTCTTTCCTAGATAGTGTAAGTGCTGAAAGATCGCCGACCCCTGAAGGTAAGGTAGGGTAAGTGGACGTGTAGATCATCAGTAGATCTGTAAACACTCATCAGTCTCCACTGAGCGCGTGTCAATCACGAGCATTTGGAAATCAACTATCGTTAACTGGCTACGTCACATCTGGAATAGTCGTTACATTTAATTTAATTTTTATTTTTTATCGCGACAAAGAAAGAATAGCGTACAACATTTACAGACAAAATAGCCTACAATTATATTCTAAGAGGGTTAAAATACATGAAATTATAAAATTATAGTATTACAAGAGTCATACAAGCATCTAAATATAAGAGTTCTTCGAAGAATTCAAATATAAATTAACCTCAATCTTTAAAAATAAAAAAATGCTGGGTACATTAATTACTTAAAAACTGTATTCAGTTACTGATTCCAGATTACATAACAAAAATTGTAGTTAGTAATAGGCTACTCGTTTTAGGTAATGTATTCAGACTACTTTATGATTACTTTTGACAATATTCCATTCTATGTTATCACCAACATGAAGTGCATTAAAGGATTAGTTCACTTTCAAATTAAAATTTCCTGATAATTTACTCACCCCCATGTCATCCAAGATGTCCATGTCTTTCTTTCTTCAGTCGAAAAGAAATTAAGGTTTTTGATGAAAACATTCCAGGATTTTTCTCCTTATAGTGGACTTCAATGGAGCCCAAACGGTTGAAGGTCAAACTTACAGTTTCATTACAGCTTCAAAGGGCTTTAAACGAAACCAGACGAGGAATAAAGGTCTTATCTAGAGAAACCATCGCTCATTTTCTTGTAAAAATTTATGTTTTAACCATAAATGCTCATCTTGAACTAGCTCTCTTCTTCTTCTTCTTCTTCTTCTTCTTCTTCTCTATTTGAATTCCAGCAGTGTAGACACTGCTAAGTGTATTACTGCCCTCCACAGGTCAAAGTTTGAACTAAATTGTCATATACAATATGCTAGTGCAAGTATATAACAATTAGTTCAAACTTTAGCCTGTGGAGGGCAGTAATACATCATCTGGGATCGTTTAACATAGTGGCTAAGTTTATGCAAATGGTGCCTGGTGTAGGCCTATGGGAACCTAAGGATTCTTTTTCTAATCTGATTTTTTGAAATCATAGTTTTTTTTTTAATTATTATTATTATTATTATTAAACATACAGGGGATACATGAAATAGATTTTGAAACAAAATACAAAAAAAGATGTATAAACAAGCAACCAAATAATTATTATTATTTAACAAATATCTAAGACAAAAAATAAATAAATAATAATAATTAAAAAAAAAAAAAAATATATATATATATATATATATATATATAAAATTCAAGTATTATTAAACAACATACAGGGGATACATGAAATAGATTTTGAAACACAATACAAAAAAAAGATGTATGAACAAGCAACCAAAAAATTATTTAACAAAGATAAAAAAAATAAATAAATAAAAAAATAGTAAAAATTATATATAATAATAATAATAATAATTTAAAAAAAATTCATTTTCAGGAAATACACAGGAGGTATTATAATGAAATCATAATTTTTTTTAGCAGTAGTGCAGTTTAGCAGCTTTCTTGTTGAGCGATGTACAAAAAGAGTCATAAAATAGTTTTAGATCAATACAAAAAAAGCGTAATGTTGGGCTTACAGTCAGTAACTTTACATTTATGAAGATGAAACAGGCCACAATTTCAACACATTGTCCATCTCCTTTAACCCTGTTTCCTACATCAAAAACAGAACATTAATTATTTCAAAAATAAAAAGTTTGCTATAAGCAGAGAAAATAAGCCAGGCTACTTCTTTCCAAAAATCATTTACATAATCACATTCAGAAAATAAATGTGGTATTGTTTCAAGATTAGAATTACAGAATGTGCATTGTGAAGAAATGTCCAACTTAAATTTAGAAAGAAGAATGTGTCTTAAGAATTAGTTTGATCAGCTATCAGTTAGATGACTAACTTTTAAGACTAGTGCAGTTTATGCAACCGGCCACAGATTTTAAAATCGCAAAGTCACTACGGGAAGCTGCAGAGCTCATTCACTGACAGCACGCTCTTTCCCAGAAGCCTTTCCTCATATTGTACACAATCATCATGGCGGCGCAGGATGGTAGGTAGCATGAAAATGTACTTAAATGCCATTTCCACTTTCTTTGCGGTGTTATTTATAAACGTATAACATCAGTTGCAGTCATTTGGAACTTGTATAACACTGAATGGATGTTCCTTTAACTTGTCAGGGTTAAATAATAGCTAGATATTCTGTGATTAGCCCAAACAGCCATCTCGAAAACTTCGGCTGTGTCACAAAATCTAGTGAACTGTCTACCTAGACGGCATCCCGGGGAGGAATCGTGAGCGCGCTTGGAACGTTCAAACGTTTCTAGAATGTTCGATGGCGGGAATCGCGAGAGCGTTTGCGACGATTTAACGAAGGTTTCAATCGAGCCATCACAGTGGCCAAAAGATGATGTCTATATAGGCAGCTCACTGACTTTTGAGACACAATCTTGATGTGAGCTTGCGAATATTAGCACAGCGCCTGGCTAAGTTACCGATGACTCAGTTGTGTGCGATTACAGCACACAGCCTTTATTGGGTCCGTCATGGTCACAGTTATTGGTCTTAGTTCAACAGTTGGGTTCAGATAACGATGGGGGAATTTACTAGATGTTTCTATGCCTTTGGACAGGAGATAGCTTCAAAACTACACTGGAGATAATCTAGTTAGGATTTTTAATAAGTAATACATCTAAACTGCCATCTGTGGTGGTGTATGGGAATCTAGCATAAATGAATTCAGCCATGTTTTGTTTTATAATTTTTGAATTGTCATGGACATACCAGTACTCATTTCTTGATCAATATGATTTTAAAAAAGCAGCTACTTTTGATTGAAATATACTCTCCTCTGTTCCCACAGGAAGTGAGGTGGTAGGAATGGAGGCTGAGGTCACGCAGAAGGTACCAGAAGTGCTGTGTGAAGCTGCTGGACAAGGAGATGCAGCAGGGACTGAACAAGCATCTCTTGCCGACGGTGAAAGCACATCAGCTCAGACCGCTGCTGTCAGCAATGGAGAGGAAAGTGACGAGGGGAAAGAGATGGTGGAAGTGAAAATCATTTGGAACAAAAACAAATATGATCTTAAAATTCCTTTAGACAGCACCGGTGCTAAGCTGAAAGAGAAGATTCACACTCTCACTGGTAATGTAACTCTCATCATGAAAGTTGTGGGTTTAACGGCATGTATACTTTAAAGTCAGAATGAAACAGATGTTGCTCAGTCTTTTCTTCCCTTTTGTGATGTATATCGGAGTGAAACGGCTTCTCGAATGGGGAAAAAATTGAATTGAATTGAATTGATTGGATGGTAGTGGTTTGCTATTGCTGTGACGTCATGTGAGTGACAGGTCGTCCTGATGAGATGCAAGAGGGAGGAGAAGTTTTGATTAAAGATTATGAGGGCACATGAGAATGCATGGATAAATCATTTATAATTAATACTGCTATGTATATAACTACTAATGAAACATTTGGACACCCTTGACTGAATTTATTATGAAACAGTTTGATATAAAGATTGATCAAATGCTTAAAATCTGTATGAATTTCTTCTAATATAGAAGAGCAGCCGAATTTACAGCATACATGTGCAACGTTTTAAATACAGTTTATAAAGCATCCCAGAAACTTTTTTCCCCCTAAATGTGGAAAATAGATTTAAAAAGGAAAGAAAGAAATGTCATGGTGAGGAACTTACTTTATAATGTTATATTATGTGGAACCACCATATTATATCAGGACCAGATTTTGAAATTAAATGCCTAATACAACTTTTTTCTCTCTCTCTCTTTTTTTTCTTTCGTATTATCATTAGGTCTTCCACCCGCTATGCAGAAAGTGATGTACAAAGGATTGCTACCAGAGGACAAGACGCTTCGAGAAATCAAAGTTACAAATGGTGCAAAGATTATGGTTGTTGGATCTACAATAAATGATGTACTAGCTGTAAATACACCGAAAGAAGTTATTCAGCAAGAGGTTAAAGCTGAGGAGAACAAAAAGGAGCCATTGTGCAGGCAAAAGGTGGGAAACTCATGTGAACTTAACAGTTAAATTATGATGCTACATACAACCCGAATTCTGGAAAATTTGGGACGTTTTTTAAATTTGAATAAAATGAAAACTAAAAGACTTTAAAATCGCATGAGCCAATATTTTATTCACTATAGAACATAGATAACATAACAAATGTTTAAACTGAGAAATTGTACGATTTTACGGACAAAATGAGCTAATTTCAAATTCGATGCCTCCTACAGGTCTCAAAATAGTTGGGACGGGGGCATGTTTATCATGGTGTAGCATCTTCTCTTATTTTCAAAACAGTGTGAAGACGTCTGGGCATTGAGGTTATGAGTTTCTGGAGTTTTGGTGTTGAAATTTGGTCCCATTCTTGCCTGATATAGGTTTCCAGCTGCTGAAGAGTTCGTGGTCATCTTTGACATATTTTTCATTTAATGTTGCTCTAAAACCTTTATATATCTTTCAGCATTCATAGCGCCTTCCAAAACATGCAAGCTGCCCATACCTTATGCACTTATGCACCCCCATACCATCAGAGATGCTGGCTTTTGAACTGAACGCTGATAACACGCTGGAAGGTTTCCCTCCTTTTTAGCCCTTGAGGACACGGCGTCCGTGATTTCCAACAAGAATGTCAAATTTGGACTCGTCTGACCATAGAACACTTTTCCACTTTGAAACAGTCCATTTTAACGACGGGGCTTCTGGACCATGTTCACATATGGTTTCCTTTTTGCATGATAGAGATTTAGTTGGCATCTGCAGATGGCACGGCGGATTGTGTTTACCGACAGTGGCTTCTGGAAGTATTCCTGGGCCCATTTAGTAATGTCATTGACACAATCATGCCGTGTCATCAACTGTATGAGATTCCGATTCTCAAATATGTGAAAGTGAGTGTGTTTTGTCGTTTAAAAACCTTTATAAATGATCTTTATCTTGATCTATAATGCGAGATGGGCGCCGCCATCTTAGTTTGATGGCAGTCCTGTCAGTCGGATTTACAGCAGGTGAATTCATCAGTTTCTCCCGAAATATATACAAGTAAGTGGCTGGTGAACTGGAAGAATAATAGAGTAAACTTTATAGTTACTTAAGCCCATTGTGTGTCTGATATGAATAAAAGTTGGCAAATTATATTTGAATGGATTGTTATTGCTGCTTCCACTGATATCTGACATCAGTGTGTATTTTATTAACTCTAAATGTATTGTTTTACTGGTGCTTATGCGTATTTAAATGTCTGAAACCTGAAAAAAAAAATTACGTGGCTGAAAACACATCACATAGTTGTGATATGACAAGAGCTGAGCGCGTCCGTCTCGCAGCCAAAGCGCGAAATCACAGTTTGAATCTGGCAGTTATGTGACGTCGCTGAATGTTCTAAATCCCATATGTGGGACCGTACCGCTCAAAGGGTTAAAGTATACTATCTTTTTACACAGCTCTGCCCATCTTTACTTCTGAGAGACTCTGCCTCTCTAAGACATCCCTTTTATAGCTAATCATGTTACAGACCTGATATCAATTAACTTTATTAGTTGCTAGATGTTCTCCCAGCTGAATCTTTTCAAAATGTCTTGCTTTTTCAGCCATTTGTTGCCCCCCGTGCCAACTTTTTTGAGACCAGTAGCAGGCATCAAATTTGAAATGAGCTCATTTAGTGGATAAAACTGTAAAATATCTCAGTTTAAACATTTATGTTATCTATGTTCTGTTGCGAATAAAATATTGGCTCATGTGATTTGAAAGTCTTTTAAATTTTCATTTTATTCAAATTAAAAAAAAACAAACAAAAAAAAAAAACATCCCAACTTTTCCGGAATTCGGGTTGTACTTAGAATGCTTATAATTATACTGATGCACTTATAGTTTATAAATGTTCTTGTGCATACTTTTTTCTTAGCAACATAGAAAAGTTTTGGACAAAGGAAAACCAGACGATGTCATGCCATCAATAAAAGGAGCTAAGGTAAACGGAACCTGTGACACATGAGATATGATTAGACTGTACCAGATTACTACACACCTGCCATACAAAATTAATTATGTGTCTAAACCTCAAGAATATTGTAATGCAATATGTTTTAAACTGCTGTATGTTCTCACAAACAGAATTTTCACTTGTGGTCTCACTATAGGTGATATTTGTATAAATGTGTCTTAATGTAAAGTATATCATTTTTGTGATCATGTCTGCAGCTGTAAAGCTCAGAATAAGTTCCTTGTGCATGCTAATGACATCCGAGTGATCTCTGATTTGTCAAACAGGAGCGTCTGCCAACAGTGCCTTTATCAGGAATGTACAACAAATCTGGCGGAAAAGTACGACTCACTTTCAAACTGGAACAGGATCAGTTGTGGATCGGAACGAAAGGTGATTTCATCTTTAGATTAAAAAAAAATTTATTTGTGCTACTTCCTTTATGCTTATCTTAATGTTTTCTGGCTGGCAGAAAGAACAGAAAAAATCCCCATGGGTTCCATCAAAAATGTTGTGACTGAGCCAATAGAGGGTCACGAGGACTATCACATGATGGTACGTGTTTATCACAACATTTTCAGCTTCATTATATCTGTCATTCTCAACCAGGATTTTGTAACTTAATAGTACTAGTGGTAATTGTATATATTTTACATATATATTTATATACATATATTTAAAATACATACAATTATCACTAGTACTATTATATACAGTGGCTTGTGAAAGTATTCATACCCCTTCATTTTTTTCACATTTTACGTTACCGTCTTGTGTTAAACTACTTTAAATTACCTTTTTTTTTCTCCACATCAGTCTACACTTCATACACCATAATGACAAAGCAAAAACAGATTTGTGACAACTTTGCAAATGTATTAAAAATAAAAAACTTAAATAATTACATTGCGTAAGTATTCATACCCTTTTCCGGGACACTTGAAATTTTTATATATATATATATATATATATATATATATATATATAAGAGATGCTCTACCAAAAATCAAAAATTCGTCTCAAATAACCCATAGGTGCAACACTCACTCTAGAAGGATAGTTCACACAAAAATGAAAATGATCCCATGATTTACTCACCCTGAAAGCCACCCTAGGTGTATATGACTATCTTCTTTCAGACAAACACAATCAGAGTTATATTTAAAAATATCCTTTGTCCTCCAAGGTTTATAATGGTTGTGAATGGAAGCCTACATTTTGAAGAAAAAAAAAATGCACCCATCCTTAAAAAGAATATGACTCCAGGGGTTAATAAAGGCCCTCTGAAGCAAATCGAATGCGTTTGTGTAAGACAAATGTCCTTATTTAAAACGTTACAAAGTAAATTAATGAGCCATACACAGCCATACACATTCAACGTACGTCCAAAAAGCATTAACTTCCGTGACGTAGTACAACAATGACATGATTTTCTACACTACGACATGACATTGTTGTACTACGTACACAATGGACTGGGCAGAAGGTTCACCTTCCATCAGGACAGTGACCATAAGCACACAGCTAAGAGAATGCAAGAGTGGCTTATGGGCAACTCTATGAATGTCCTCGAGTGGCCCAGCCAAAGCCTGGGCTTGAACTAAATCGGAACATCTCTGGAGAAACCTGAAAATTACTGTCCACTGACGGTCCCCATCCAACCTGACAGAGCTTGAGTGGATCTGAGGAGAAGAAAGGCAGAAATTCAGCAAACGCAGATGTGCAAAGCTTGTCACATCATACCCGAAAAGACTTGAGGCTGTAAAGGTGCTTCAACCAAGTACTGAGATAAGGGTACAAATACTTTTACAAATACAGTATTTGCAAAGTTGTCACAAATCTGTTTTTGCTTTGTCATTGTGGTGTATGGAGTATAGATTGATGTGAAAAAAGACATTTAAAGTTGTTTAACATAAGGCAGCGAGAAAAAAAAAAAATGGGTACGAAGACTTTCGTAAGGCACTATATATAAACCTTTTTGTTGTTTGTTTATTTTTTACCATAGGCATTTCAGCTGGGTCCGACAGAAGCCTCACAATATTGGGTCTACTGGGTGCCTGCACAGTTTGTTGATGCAATCAAAGACACAGTTCTCGGAAAATGGCAGTATTTTTAATGTGCCTATAGACACTGAAGAATTGGGATTCAGAGCAAAAGATTGAAAACATTAACTGGAGCCAACACAATAATCTGAAGAACTGATTTTTCTGAAGTAAATCCAGAGCAAACCGAAGGATTGCTGTTGGACAAAATATTTTGGGGGTTTTAAGTGCACTAAGTGTCAGCATCCCATTTTTCAAACTGTTTCACCACTTCTTTTTTTTTTTTTTTTTTTTTTTAAAGCAATCCCAAGCATAAACAGAAAATTGTACAGAACTTGCATATACATTTCTCGTAGTTATTCTGAAAGAAATAAAAATTATTTAAGGAAAACGATCAATGCAGTAGAAAGATTTTATCTAGCATATTCCTCGGTTTACCGTACAACTCGAACAAACTTGCCAAAGTCGACAGTTCACACAGTTGTTGATTTTACAGTCAGCTTTTATTATTGCACAGATTATAGTTTACATGTAAAACAGCAATGGTGTAACGCTCAAATATGGAATTCATCAAGGTTAAAAGAACATTGTTGCATTTCATGTGGTTCAAAAAATTCTTCATTTTCCTCCAGACTTGTGATAGCACATGGAGAGCTCATCTCATTTAATATTGAAAGCAGGAGGCTCGTTGCAAAATTACAACCCTGAGTACATTTGCTCTAAATGTGTCTATGCTTTTGACACAGTGACACTTTGAAAAAGGCAATATCTTCTTAATATTTTATTGTTAAATGCACCAACGTCCCTAGCCCAAGTTCCTCTCAAATCAGATGTAATATTAGGGAGAACAGTGTTGATGTGCCCTTAATACACAATCATATAACTAAGTTGCTGATGAGTGACTATTTTGATCATGCATGTTGTTGTTTTTTTTTTTGTTTTTTTTTCAAATGGTGCTAACCAAATACAAACATTTTTATTTCAATAAAGCCCAAAGGAAGGAAGAATTACAGTGACCTTTCTGTAATAAATTTGCCTGTATACTGACATTTCATTTAAACAAATCTAAACTTTATGAATCAGCTCACAATTTTCATTCCTGCTAAATCACACATTTTAGCAAATATGTATTTAGTTCAAGCTAGTAAGCTACATAATTTAAAGTAACTGATTATTTTTAATATTTAGAAAGAATATAGCTGCCTGTAGTTGAGCATTTTGTTATGTGAATGGGTAACTGAGGGGTAAAGTGTGCCAGTCTCAATTAATAGGGATGAATGGGAGTATGACTGCTATTACAAAATGTGAAAAATAGTTTCACTGCATTCAAATTATTTGAATATTATACCATTACACGTCTGGTTAGCAAATATATGCAGCAAAAGAAGACTTTGGAATGGGATTCTGCTTAAAGGGTTAGTTCACCCAAAAATGAAAATTATGTCATTAAGTACTCACCTTCATGTCATTTTCACACCCGTAAGACCTTCGTTCATCTTCAGAACACAAATTAAGATCTTTTTGATAAAATCCAATGGCTCAGTGAGGCCTGCATCGCCAGCAATAACATTCCCTTTTTCAATGCCCAGAAAGGTATAAGACACATTTAAAACAGTTCATGTGAGTACAGTGGTTCAACATTAATGTTATGAAGAGACGAGAATACTTTTTGTGCGCCAAAAATAACATAATAGTGACTTTATTCAACAATCTCTAGTGATGGACAATTTCTAAACACTGCTTCATGAAGCTTCGAAGCTTATGAATCTTTTGTTTCGAATCAGTGGTTCGGAGCGCGTATCAAACTGCCAAAGTCACGTGAACTATTGAAGTTTCAAAACATTGATGACGTAACGAAGCCTTGTTTACTGAAATCATGTGATTTTGGCGCTCTGAACCACTGATTCAAAACAAAAGATTCATAAAGCTTCATGAAGCAGTGTTTTGAAATCATCCATCACTAGATATTGTTGAATAAAGTCGATATTTTGTTTTTTTTTGGTGCACAAAAAGTATTTATCGCTTCATAACATTAAGGTTGAACCACTGTAGTCACATGAACTGTTTTAAATATGTCTTTAGTAGCTTTCTGGGCATCTGAAAGTGTTAATTATCTTGCTGGCAATGGAGGTCTCACTGGATTTCATCAAAAATATCTTAATTTGTGTTCTGAAGATGAACGAAGGTCTTACGGGTGTAGAATGGCATGAGGGTGAGTAATTAATGACATGATTTTCATTTTTGGGTGAACTAACCTGTTAAGTACTTCTGTCTCTTTGATGATCATATATTTATTTGAAATGTAAAAATGTCATGTTCTCCCTCTCACCCCCCCCCCCCCCCAAAGTCATATTTCTTTGGCCCCATATTATAAACAAGCCTTCTAATTTCAGTTTACAACAACAGACATCTAGAAATATAATTAGGCATATTAGTTTTACTTCAATACGTCATTTCTCCTTCACAGCTCACTGTTGTGGCAATTTTTGTTTTGCCTCAAATCTTAAAAGCTCTCATTTTATTGAAAGGTCCTAAACTCATCTCAGATGTATTATTTCAATTGCTATTAAATAAATTGAATATGCATTTTGCTACTTGGTTTTAGAAGTTGTATTGCTTTTAAAAAAAAATCTGCTTTCATGCATCCCAGGTGTAGATCTTCAGTTAAGCAGAAAAAGAAACAGCCTTAAATATGCTTTTGGTATGTAGCAGTGGTCTAACACAACTGAATTATTACTTATTTAACCTTACTTAATGTATTAACCTAAGACCTGAGCTGCAAACAAGCATGATAATGATGATCAGTGTTGGGGCTTACGCATTTCAAGTAAACGAGTACAATTACTTTTAAGTTTACAACGTATAATAAAAATGTCTGAGTTACTTTTTCAAATAACTACGGAAGAGGATTAGGGCCAAGAAATAATAAAAAATGAAAACCATCTCGAGATTAAAGTTGTTAAATTTCGACAAAAAAATCGTTAAATTTCGAGAAAAAAGTCGAGATAAAATGTTGAGAATAAAGTCATAACGAGTTTATTCTCAACATTTTATCTGGACTTTTTTCTCGAAATTTAAATTTTTTTCTCGTAATTTAACGAGTTTATTCTCAACATTTTATCTCGACTTTTTTCTCGTAATTTAACGACTTTTTTCTCGTAATTTAATGACTTTATTCTCAACATTTTATTTCGACTTTTTTCTCGTAATTTAACGAGTTTATTCTCGTAATTTAACAAGTTTATTCTCAAATTTTATCTCGACTTTTTTCTCGAAATTTAACGAGTTTTTTCTCAACAATTTATTTCGACTTTTTTCTCGTAATTTAACGACTTTTTTCTCAACATTTTATTTCGACTTTTTTCTCGTAATTTAACGACTTTTTTCTCGTAATTTAACGACTTTTTTCTCGTAATTTAACAAGTTTATTCTCAACATTTTATCTCGACTTTTTTCTCGTAATTTAACGACTTTTTTCTCGTAATTTAATGACTTTATTCTCAACATTTTATTTCGACTTTTTTCTCGTAATTTAACAAGTTTATTCTCAAATTTTATCTCGACTTTTTTCTCGAAATTTAACGAGTTTTTTCTCAACAATTTATTTCGACTTTTTTCTCGTAATTTAACGAGTTTATTCTCAACATTTTTCGAAATTTAATGAGTTTTTTTCTCGTAATTTAACAAGTTTATTCTCAACATTTTATCTCGACTTTTTTCTCGTAATTTAACGACTTTTTTCTCGTAATTTAATGACTTTATTCTCAACATTTTATCTCGACTTTTTTCCTCATAATTTAACGACTTTTTTCTCAACATTTTATTTTGACTTTTTTCTCGAAATTTAACGACTTTTTTCTCGTAATTTAACAAGTTTTTTCTCGTAATTTAACGAGTTTATTCTCAACATTTTATCTCGACTTTTTTCTCGAAATTTAACGACATTTTTCTCATAATTTAACGAATTTGTTCTCATAATTTAACAAATTTGTTCTTGTAATTTAATGACTTTATTCTCAACATTTTATCTCGACTTTTTTCTCGTAATTTAACGAGTTTATTCTCAACATTTTATCTCGACTTTTTTCTCGAAATTTAACGAGTTTTTTCTCGTAATTTAATGAGTTTATTCTCAACATTTTATCTCGACTTTTTTCTCGAAATTTAACAACTTTAATCTCGAGATGGTTTTATTTTTTTATTATTGCTTGGCCCTAATCCTCTTCCGTAAATAACTAAAGTTACGTTGTTTTCCTATGAAATAACTGAAAGCTCTCTTGTCCCCATGTTGGGAGAAATCGGGAGTAAGTGCTGAGGTGTTGTGTGTACAAATGAGTACAACAACAGCATAAGTGAGTAATTTTAAGCAGACTTCATTAGAGTCATTACCATGAGAATTGATGGACCAAATATGACCAAATATGAAATGGAGAAAGTGAAAAGGTAGTACAATATAAATACAAAAGAGGGCACCATAAAGTTAGTCACCATGAAATCAAAATTGACAATTCTTGTTTTTTTGTTTTGTTTTTTTCAAGATATAAATGCACTGCACTAGCTTTAAAAAAAAGCATAAACATTATCCTCAAACCCTAAATGTGCAAAAAAATACCCACAGGTGAGTGTTTGTTTTTAAACTTTTTTTTTTATCTTACTGAAGCTGGTTGAATATAGTTTTTTTTTTTTTTTTTTTTTTTTGTATTTTAAATGTGTTGGGTACAGTACTTCAATTAAGCAATACATTGGAGCCTTTTGCATCATAGCTGTTGCTACAACATAGACTTTAGCACAGTATTCATGTATTCATCAGAAAATCTAAACAATCAATTTGTTTTAAACAGAATACAATTTTATATTTACATTACATTAACATATATTCATTTTATGTTATTTGATATGCAACTCATTTTATAAAGTGACTTGCAAAGGAAGATCATCATAATCATTTTGTCATTTATTTTACTTTTTTGTTTGACCCATTCACACTTGCCAGCTGCAAATTCATCATTCATCTGCAAACAGCTCAAATTGTCATCCTATAACCACCACCTATTGTTTAATTATAGTTTCTAGGTGTTAGTTGAGCAGTTTGATAAACACTGTTGCTGTAATGTAAGGAATGTGGTAGTACACATTTATCTTCATAGATCAAAATGAACCATAACCATGCGTCACCCCCCAGTTCTAGAATACCTTAAACATGCATAACAAGATGCACCTGTTTATCACTTACTGTAGCAGGACAGCTGATGGAAAAAAAAGAGATGGTAATCTGTGTTTTTAATGTGTCTGAAAAATAAATGCCTGAAAAATTCTTGTTTGACAGTAATGTGTGTCTAACCATAATTACAGGGTTAGTATTTGTCATGTTTTCATTCGTTTACACGACAATGATGTACTAAAAATGTACATCATTTTTTTTTCGCAGACAACAACATTGTCAAAACAATCCTGTTCACACAGATCCGTGAAAACTACTAAAAATACTCTATTATTCATGCCAGTAGTTGGCAAATTCACTTTGTAAAGAAACACTTCACACTTATCGGCTGAAAACGTAATAATACGCATGCGCATGACGTCACCGTTTTCACAAATTCACGTTTTTGTAGTTTACACAGAGTCGATAATGGTATCATTTTCAAAAACTGAAACTTTTTTTTTCTCACATTGAAACTTTTTTCAAAAGTTTGTGTTTTCAGGCCTGCTGTTTTGTAATCGAACGGCCAAAACACATAAAGAGTTTCCTGTTTTTAGCTGAAAACGGTGTTGTGTAAACGGCCCCTTAAAGGGTTAGTTCACCCAAAAATGAAAATTCTGTCATTAATTACTCACTCTCATGTCGTTCCACACCCGTAAGACCTTCATTCATCTTCGGAACACAAATTAAGATATTTTTGATGAAATCTGAGAGCTTTCTGTCCTTCCATAGACAGCCTATGCAATTCAAACTTTTATGCTTCAAAAAGTTAATAAAGAGATCGTAAAACTAATCCATATGAATTGAGAGGTTTACTCCAAATTTTCTGAAGAGACACGATCACTTTATATGATGAACAGATTCAATTTAGGCTTTTATTCGTATATAAACATTGAATATCGAACGTAAACGGAAGCTCACCCGAACCTGCTTGATGCGTGAGAACAAACTTCTTGCGGAAGCTCAAACGTGCTGCGTAACACGATAATGAACCTTATTTGTTCTCACACGTCAAGCAAACATGTTTACCACAACTGATATGTGCGTTGATGAATGTTTATATGTGAATAAAAGCCTAAATTAAATCTGTTCATCATAAAAAGCGATCGAGTCTCTTAAGAAAATTTGGACTAAACCGCTTAATTCATATTAGTTTTACGATCTCTTTATGAACTTTTTGAAGCTTCAAAGTCTCAGTCGTGTAGCTGTCTAGGAGGGACAGACATCTCATCAGAAAGATCTTGATTTGCATTCCGAAGGTAAATGAACGTCTTACAGGTTTGGAACGACATGTCACATGTTAGACTTTTACATTGTATTGAAACAGCTTTAGCTTTTTACAAAGAACAATAATGAAAAGGGAACAGCACAAAGTATTGAATTACTACAGGGGAGCATGAAGAGATATCTGGTGAATTAATATTGGTAAAATATTGGTTAATATTGTTTTTTTCACTAGTCATTTGATCCAAAGAAAAAAATGCAATGGATACAAACAATTACACAAGATATCTCCCATATCCAAACAAGTTTATGTTAGCAGAATATTTTAATTTTGAAGTAAATAAATTTAGTCTCTCATGTTTTTTCTGACACCAGACTGTTTCCTGAGTAGTACATATGACGCATTTCAGACTGGGTCACAATAACACTTATACTGCTTCAGCGCTGAAGTGCATCTTTATATGTAATTTCATAATTCTATTGTTTCTGAAATATGGTTAAAGTGTACTGCCGAATGTACTGACAAGAATTTATGGTAAACTAATATATACTTTGATATAATTTGTATTGAAACTACAACATTTATATCATTGCATTCCTAAGAAATAATTTTTTTGTCACCAGAATCCAAAATTTTCAGATGGCAATCTACTCAACAGGGATCCTGAAGTCAACCACCGAAGTTGAACAGATTTTGATTGCCTAAAAAGTCATTATTCATGCAAACTTGCACTTCTCAAATGAAACTGAATCCCCAGAACAATTCACTTCACTTTGATGTTTGTGTGATTCACTACATAAATACATAAGAATTTAGAAAAGTGAATTCTCCACTGAATGATTATTATATAAGACACATTAAGACAAAGTTTCTGTCATAGTTCGAATGAGAAGCAGGTTTGTCAATTAAAAGTATTCAGTTTTGTTTTCTCAAGGTCTTAAGAGTTCCTCGTTTTCTTTGTTCTGGGCCACTGGCAGTCAATGCAGCAATGATTCCTTACATATCTAAGATGATTTAATGGTTTGATGTTACCTATAATCGCTGATTTTGTTTGTCACTCTAAACGAGAAGTCTTTCTGCACAAGTGCACATGTATTGTGTGGAAAGAATCTGGAAAGTCCACACTTTTTAAGTCACAAGCAGTCCCAGACTAAAATGCACGTTTGAGCCGTTTTAACCGAAAGCAACTTGCACTAGCATATTCTAAAATATGTCACTGCCATTGTTTTGTCTCAAGATGCACTCCATTAATGTTTTTTTTTCTAAGGCACATTTATAAAAGCTACTTAAATGTCCTAATTACACTAAGGCCTAATCCTGTCTTAATCTAAGCCCTGTCTGTGAAACCAGGTGTAAGGTTATTTATTTTTGTTTCTTAACAGATTCCATCACAGATTGTGTGAATGTTTTCTTCCTTGTTTAACAGTTTCACTGATATTTTCACACTAGTTTTTAATTATTTCCACCTTGTTACACTGCTGTTGTTTATGTATTCCATGCTTGGTTAAGCAATGTTCTCAGTTATAATCTTGTGCAAGAGGATGTTTTGTAAAAACACCTGTGCCAGACATTTCAGACATCAACTCTTCTCCTCCACTGGTTTCTAAAGGCAACAGTTTTACTGCTGTATAATTTTAAGTGGGTTGCAACTAGACAATCTAAACAGGTTTAGTCTGTTTAATTGATGGCTTTTGTACAGTAAATGGGGCTTGCCTCATTGGACAACATCCAGATGCCATTGTATCTTAAGTGTGAAGTAAAATCTGAAAATTGAACTACTTAAACACATACAACAGAGCAGTTAATTGAATTATGTAGGGTTTATAGAGTACTACTGATGCAAAACAGGTGTCAGTTGTTTTATTAGCTTATGTAAATGTCTGGGATTGACCTGTTTAGGATATCAATGTTGAAGTATGAGCTTAAGAGTCATTACATTAAGCATAGGCATTTTATTAACCAACGTTTCGGCTAGTAGCCTTTGTTAAGGTATGATACTAGCCGAAACATTGGTTAATAAACAACCTATGCTTAAGTGAGTGTGCAGTTGTTCTCTCTTCAATTAGGCTACAGTTTTTTCCTTCAACTTGCACCTCTACAGGTGTGCGTTTGCTTTCCCTCACTTAAACTGAAGGGTCTACCAGCAAAACATTCACTATTTTTTATGTTTATGTTCATTTTTTTGGTAACAATTTACAACAAGGAAATTCCATTAGTTAACGAACTAACAATGAAAAATACTTTAGCTAAGTTCATGCTAATTTCAACATTTACTCGTACATTATTAAAATCAAAAGTTGAATCTGTTAATATTATTTATTGGTCCTAATCTAACTTGAACTAACAAGCAACATTTTCATTTTTATGAATTAACATTAACAAAAATTAATAAATACTGCAAGAAATGTATTGCTTATTGTTAGTTAATGTTAATTAATGCATCAAATAATGGGACCTAATTGTAAGGTGTTACAATTTCATAACAATTAAAAGGACACTGCAAATTAATTGACATGAGCACTGTATCAATCATGAAAATGTGCCTCAGGTTACTTTTCATCTGCAGACCCAACTTTGGACTTGAATTCATACGATTCCCACTTTATATTATGTGTCAATGGCTATACTACAGTTGTGCTCAGAATTACTGGCACCCTTGGTAAATATGATCAAAGATGACTGTAAAAATAAATCTGTATTATTTATCCTTTTGATCTTTAATTCATAAAATTAGCAAAAATCTAACCTGTCATTGAAAGAAAAGAATTGAAAGTTGGGGGGACAATGACATTATGAAATAAATGTTTTTCTCCAAAACACGCTGGCCACAATTATTGGCATCCCTAGAATTTTTTATGAGTAAAATATCTCTGAAGTATATTTCACATTGATATTTACATTTTTTAGCGCTCCAGGGTGAACATGAACATGAAATTGCCATTACTTCCTGGAGTATAAACATGAGGAAACACAAAGGCCAAATTCCCCGAATCATTCCCCAGGTGAAAAAAGTACACTGTAAAAAATTACCGTGATTTTAACAGTAAAAGACTGTAAAAATGCTGCGGTGAAAAACTGTCAATTGGTTTACAGAAAGTTTCCGTACTATATACGGTGAATAACTGTAATAGATCTAACGGTACATTTAATGTAATTTTACGGTAAAATACCGCTAAATTTACAGTTTTTGGAAGTGAAAAATAAAAATTCATTGTAAAAATTTACAGTGAAAAACCGTAAATTGACATTCCCACAATTCCCTGCGTGACACTTCACATTTGATATATTTTCGTTGAAATAACTGTTTCTTCTCATTTTTTTCTAATCAGTTATGTACATTAGGGTTTTATGTTACATCTAATGTTGTTAAATTAATGTTTATTGCATTTTTAAAATTTCATGCATGTTACCATGTTGGCGTTTAGTGTGTGTGTGAATGACACTGTGTGCACCTTCTATATGTTAGTGTTGTCCTTCTCAGCTTGTGGAAAATCTGCTTGTGATGAACTTTGATTCATCATGTGACTCTTATCACCAGGTACAAAACATATATTAGTACTTCATTAGGTTGGTAAATTAACATTATATCAGTTAATGAAATACGTTATTTTACCGTAAATTTAACAGATTTTTTTTTACGTCTCTACTGTATTTTTTACGGTAAAGTTCTGGCAGCCACAGCTGCCGTTTTTTTACCGGAAATTTTACTGGGATTTTTTTTACAGTGTACACTTCTATAATGTACTTAAAGTGCTCTATTTTCGCACATAAATTTCGTACTTAATATACTGCAAATTCTTCTTTAGTATTTCTCAAGATAATATTAAGAACGACTGTGCTATTTTGAGACAGCATGAAATATGAACTAAAATGTGCTTTTAATATACTATCTCTGTATTTAAAAAATGTATTTAGTTACCACTTGTAGTACACTATGGGTTCAAGTTTACTATAAGTGGTATCTAAACAGTGGCGTAGCGTCTGGGCATGCACGGTATGCACGTGCATATGGGCCCGGGCGGATTGGGGGCCCGCTATACGGGCTTAACCCCAAAGTATATTTTGGGCGTCCGCGCGCCATCCGCATCGCGAAATTTTCGTCATCAGGAGGGTTCGCGGACGTCCGCACTCCCCGTCCGCGTGCAGCCCAGTTTTTGTGATGGCACGGACAGTGTGTGTACTGTACAACAGCCCATGCGAGAGTGAATAGAGTGCTTGAAAACAAAAGTCCACTAGATAGTGCGCAGTGCACACGCCGAACGCATCTTTCTGCAGCTAAATACTTTCAAAGGCTCGCACGCGCATCTGTGCGAGAGACAGAAGCCGTGTACATGTTCATAAAAATGAAGTATAATAGAAAAAATGTTGTCAATAACTTTCTATAGCCTATCTATGTTAAATGTACTGAAAATCTTAATAAATGGACCATAAAATGATCCATGCCATGTCTTAGAGATGATCTATTGTATTTGACCGGTATTCGCTTTTCTGTCATTTTTAAAGTGGGTTTCTGAAACTTATGCATGCAGTAATGTCAGTAGTACAAAATTTCGAATGAGTCATATTGGTTTTCTGAAAAAACGACTACGTCTGCACATTTTAAGATACTGCACAAGATGTGAATAAATGTAACTCCTACACTCGCTGGGGTGGATAGGCCTACTTTATATTCAACGAAATAAAATGCACATAAAACGTGATGGAAACAAATTTAGAGAATAAACTTCTAGTAAATTTATTATAAAACATGTGCATTAAAAAAGTAGGCTATGTAACGGAATAATTCATTCATGAGCGGATATAGTACAGTAGTGCTGTTGTCATTCCTAGAAATGTTTTTTTTTTTTTTTTACCATTTTGTCTGCATATTAGTGATAATATCTTATTCATATTAAAGTCCTGGGCTCATTCACATAAGACGCACATTCTCCACCCCCCGCGAAACCGAGAGGGGCCCGTAAATTTTTTTTTGCATATGGGCCCGGGGCTGACTTGATACACTGTATCTAAATATATTTTCTAATTACAGAGATAGTAAATTAAAAGCAAATTTTAGTTCATATTTCATGGTGTCTCAAAATAGCACAGTTGTTCTTAAGATTATCTTAAGTAGTACTAAAGAAGAATTTTAATAGTATATTAAGTACGAATTCTTTTAAGTACGATTAAGTACGGCTTCTATGGTCAGATGAAACTAAAAATGAGCGTTTTGGCAGCAAACCCACCAGATGGGTTTGGCGCACACATGGATAAAAAGTACCCCATGCCCACGGTTAAATATACTGCTGGATCTTTAATGCTGTGGGCCTATTTTTCTGCTGGAGGTCCTGGACATCTTGTTCAGATACATGGTATCATGGATTCTATCAAATACCACCAGATAAAAAAAAAAAAACCTGACCGCTTCTGCTAGAAATCCAATAATGGGTCGTGGTTGGATCCTTCATCAGGACAATGATCCAAAACTAACATCAAAACCAACACAAAAATGTGTCAATGAGCACAAAATTAAGCTTCTGCCATGGTCGTCCCAGTCCCCTGACCTGAACCCTAAAGAAAATGAGTGGAGTGAACTGAAGAGAAGAAGCACCAACATGGATCTGGGAATCTGAAGGATCTGGAGAGATTCTGTATGAAGGAATGGTCTCTGATCTCTCCTCGGGTGTTCTCCAAACTCATCAGGCATTATAGAAGAAGACTCAGAGCTGTTACCTTGGCAAAAGGAGGTTGCAAAAAGTATTGAATAAATATTGAATAATTGTGGCCAACGTGTTTTGGAGAAAAACATTATTTCATCAGGTGATTTTCCCACTTTCAATTCTTTTCCTTCAATGAAAGGTTAGAATTTTGCTAATCCTAAAGATCAAAAGGATAAACAATGCAAATTTATTTTCACAGTCATCTTTAATCATATTTACCAAGGGTGCCAATAATTCTGAGCACAACTGTAAATATATAATTGATGAACCTCAGTTAAAATTGAAAGGAGACTTGTTTTCTTGTTGTTTTAAGTTAACAGACATTTTGTAATATAATGCATTCCTGCCATCCTGTTTTGGGCTTTTCGAGAAGTAGCTGTTAGTCTTGTTTTGGACTTGCTGACGTGGGTAAACAAAGTTGGCCCACACCCTTTTGATACCTCAGTTAATAGCGGACCTGCTGCGCTGTTGACTGACATACACACACAGATCCTCCTGTTACAGGTAAGTGCTTGTGTCCTCCTGGCATGCCTGGGTATGACCTTTGAAAAGAAAAAATAAATAATATTTAGAATAAAGAAGACAATAATTATTCAGATTAATATACTTAAAAATATTATTCATAATTGATCATTAATGCAATTTTCCCCATGCGAGTTTGTTTGAAATAATAACATTGTTGCATTGTATCTGTTTGATCAGGGGTTTCGGTGTGAAAATGGCACACTTTCAGCTTTCTGTGCTGTTTGGTTTAGGTAAGAGGGGAGGTTTTTTTTTTTTACTTCACTGTTCTAGTTAATTGCCCAGTGTGAGAAATAGATCTTTAAAGAGACATTGTTCATGAGTTACACTTTCTCTTTTATAGGATTAATCACACTGATAAATGGACAGGTATTTAGCACTTTCTGCACAACATTATTTTATGGATCAATTCAAATTTGATCCTTTATGAATATTTATTCAGTTATTTTCCTGGTTTTCCTTTATTGAATTTATAAATGTCTTATAATCACGTAGATAGAAAAAAAACTTACTTGACTGTGATGATGAATGAACATAAATTTTTTTTTTTTTCCCCTTCTGTTTCTTCAGTGTGTGGTGAACTTTCAAAATGGTGCGTTATGAATTGAATAATTTTTGCCACAAAACTGAATATTCCAGTCAACTCTTATTATATATACATTTTCCCCTTCATATTTATCTATTTATTTTACAGGCACAGTTTCCAATAACGGTTCCTCATGCTCTTCAGTGAGTTTTTATCATTTGAAGCAATATGATATTGCTAATATTATTCACTTTCACGTGAAGAATTTCATTCCTCGCTTGTTTCCCCATTCCTATTTCAGTTCTCACCTTCAACGCTCAGCAACATCCTCAGCTGTTCAGCGATACAACTTTCAGACTGGTCGCAGGGGAATGTCAATAATCTCAAAGCATTTACCGACTCTGCCTTTGATTTGTACACATTGCTGGTACAGTATATCAACATATTTCGAACATATTAAACCTGCTAGTTTTTTAAACGAAGTCACCCATTCAATGCCTCTTTAATCATCCAAACAGAGATCCAAACTTGACGTTGGTCTTGTCGCGAGCTCCATCAACAGCCTCAGGTCAAATGGCTCAATAGTGGCAACGCTGAGTGATGCGGGTTTTGCAAGGCTCTGGTTCCAAGTGAAGCTCAGTCCATACCTGTCATCACTGTCAAGAGACACGCTCTCCTGCCTGAGTCAAAGCAACCTCAACTGCCAGAGCTTCCAAGCACTGTGGGTATATCCTTAGGCTACATAAATCATGCTGTTATTCTCAGATACTTGAGCGATGTGTTGGCAGAGAAAATCAGCTTGATTCACATTTCACAGGCTAAACGATCTAAGCTCGCAAATCGGCACTGAAAGACAAAAGATGGTGTATCAGAACTTCATAAAACCTTTTCTGGCGAGAAATACAGCTAATGGTACTGTATTTTGTACATCTGACTTTAAATGGGTAAGTGGATAAAAACGAGTATCCTAGTTTTTAATGTTTTATGTTATAGCCTAAATCAAATCATAACGTTTATGCCCGTTCACACCAATGACGATAACTATAACGGAAAAGATATAATTTATAAAGATATAGACGATATTGTTGGAATCACTTTCACAACGATTTTTTTGTTTTCCAGCTGATGAAGGTAAAAACATTAAAGGATTAGATCACTTTCAAATTAAAATTTCCTGATAATTTACTCACCCCCATGTCATCCAAGATGTTCATGTCTTTCTTTCTTCAGTCGAAAAGAAATTAAGGTTTTTGATGAAAACATTCCAGGATTTTTCTCCTTATAGTGGACTTCAATGGATGGTTGAAGGTCAAAATTACAGTTTCAGTGCAGCTTCAAAGGGCTTTAAACGATACCAGACGAGGAATAAGGGTCTTATATAGCGAAAGATCGGTCATTTTCTAAAAAATTATTTTTTAAATTTTTAAATTTATTATTAAATATATAAATAATTATATACTTTTTAACAATAAATGCTCATCTTGAACTAGCTCTCTTCTTCTTCTCTATTTGAATTCCAGCAGTGTAGACACTGCTAAGTGTATTACTGCCCTCCACAGGTCAAAGTTTGAACTAATTGTTATATACTTGCACTAGTATATTGTCTATGACAATTTAATTCAAACTTTGACCTGAGGAGGGCAGTAATACTCTTATCAGTGTCTACACTGCTGGAATTCAAATAGAGAAGAAGAAGAGAGCTAGTTCAAGATGATCATTTATTGTTAAAATGTATAAAATTTATTTTTTTTTTTAGAAAAAGAGGGATGGTTTCTCTAGATAAGACCCTTATTCCTCGTCTGGTATCGTTTAAAGCCCTTTGAAGCTGCACTGAAACTGTAATTTTGACCTTCAACAATCTGGAGGCCATTGAAGTCCACTATAAGGAGAAAAATCCTGGAATGTTTTCATCAAAAACCTTAATTTCTTTTCGACTGAAGAAAGAAAGACATGAACATCTTGGATGACATGGGGGTGAGTAAATTATCAGGAAATTTTAATTTGAAAGTGAACTAATCCTTTAACAGCCAATCAGAATCCATCCTGCGTGTACTATCTCAAGCATTTAAAGAGGCAGACGACATTACAATAAACCGAATCGTCCGCTGGTGTGTGGATGCTAATATAGTTGTCGTAATAGTTATTGTTCTTTGTGTGAAGGGGCCTTCACTGTTGAGGTGATTCATTTGAATCTTTGTGTTTCTTTGGAGCAGGCTGCCCTAGATAAACTCACTCCAGAGCAAAAAGCCGAGCTCTTCTTTCAGTTGGAAGCATCTTCTAGTCTAAATAATGATAACGTCGATCAGATCTTCAAGAGTTTCCTGCAGCCGCTCACGAACATAAAACTTAACATGACCCGTACCACTTCAACTGATTCTGACAAGGTTAGACGAGAGTTTTATATACGACGATGATTATAATGTAGCTGAACTGGTTCTTATTGATAAGTCCAGTGATGAAGCATGAATGAAGAAGTTGATCCTAATTCTTTTCACATCTGTGTGCAGAGTCTCACAGATTTCCTTCCCTTATTGAGACCACTGGGAAGATTCATCAATGCATCTGCGATCATTGTTCAGACAGTAAGTGTTTGTGTAATAAAAAGGGTATAATAAAGCCTATTTAATGATGTTCTTAAGTCCTTAACTTTTTTGAACAAATGAATAGCTTGAAATGCAGAATGATGAATCAAATTATTTGTATATATACAAATTTGCTATTAAATACTCTCAAATGAATAATTCAAAGACATTACATTATTGTGGCAGATGAAAACAAGGAATAGACATTAAAAAGGGTGGCTTTAGAGTCAATGTACTGTTTATTTTATTCCCATACCATTGTACATTATCCTATTAATTGCCTTTCTTTGTTTTTCTGGTGCCATTAGCATCACATTTTTTAAGATGCCTTTAAATTACTTGCCCTTAAGATGCATGAACCTGTTTGACATACATGTGTTTTCTGGGTTTGTTCTCTTTCAGACAAATAGTATAAATTTCAGAAACACAACCATAAGTCTTCTGGTGAACTGGACCAAACTCAATGCCCCCAGCCAATCCCAAATAAGTACTATTAACATCGGCAATGTCAGTGATTGGCTCCAGAATGTGGTTATTCCTCTGACGAAGACATATCTGCAGCCTGACCAGGTTTTACCTGACAATATCACAGCAATGCTCGGCTTTATTTTGTGAGTAACACTTAAAATTAGATAAAATAAAATAAAATTAGAGCACTAAGAAGAAACAAGAGATAAAAATTAACAGTGATTGTGCAAAAAGTTTTTTTTTATTTTATAAGTTGTTCCAAACCTATGTGAGTTTCTTTCTTCTGTTGAACACAAAGAAGATATTTTAAAGAATGACGGCAGCCGTTGACTTCCATTGTTTAAAAAAAAAAAAAAAAAGTACTATGGAAGTCAATGTGTGCCGTCAACTGTCTGATAACAGACGTTCTTCAAAATATCTTCTTTTGTGTTCAACAGAAGAAAGAAACTCATACAGGTTTGGAACAACATGAGGATGAGTGAATGAAACTTTCATTTTTGGGTGAATTGTCCCTTTAGAAATTAGAAACATATGTTCCTCACAGCATATCTGATTTGTTTCAACTTAATTTGTTTTAACACATTTTTCAGTGATCCAGCACCTCAAAGTCCAGATCCTGTCGAAGTTTGCAAAGTCACCAGCAATAATAGTTCCTGTCTTGTGAGTGTTTCACAAATCACAAGTTTTCGATCTAATGCGTAGTTAACCACACCTTGATCAGGTCCAACAAGCCATTCAGCATGTCAGACATCTAAAGAATGTGTAAAATAAAACTACTGCACAATGTGGTTTTGTTCACTGGAACATCGAGTACAAGATGCAAATATCTCAAACTGATTTACAGCCCAGATATAAGCTGACTGCAGTTTTGGTATAAAGCTACTTTCTGTTTGTTTGCAGATATCACAGAGTGGAGAGAGTCTGGCGAAAGCTATTAATTGTGTTGCTCAATCAAATCTGAGCTTCACTGAGGAAAACCTGCGACTTTTGACTGCTGAACTCTCCAGACCACTGCAGACACAGATAGAGCAATCCGTAAGGATACAAATAAAAAAAATAAAAACCATGTATATTCAAAGGACTGCCTTTTTTGAAAAATACGGTTCTTTTTGCTGTAGGTAAAAAACTCATCTCAGAGCAACCTCACAGCCTTGTTTGCAGAACTGCCCGCTGAAAGCTTCACGTCTGGAAACCTTGAGGATGTGGAGTTCATGAGATTCTGGTTCCAAATCAAGATGAAGCCTCTGCTGCCCAACGTTTCCAAAGAATTCCTGTCTTGTCTCCGCACACGCAACTTCAGCTGTCAGGCCTACAAGGCTCTGTACGTTCCTCACATTCCCCTCAGCTGATATCTGAAAACTATTCCTTTTCTGGTTATCACAAACCCGCTGGTTTGCGCTTGATAATTTAACACTCACATCCTGCTTGAGGTTCAGTTTACTTCCTGGTTGTATGAGGCCCCAGAAACCAAAAGATTAATTAAATAAAAATTAATGAAAAATAATGAATGAACAAAAAAAAAATAGAAACTTTAGCGACAATAGAAATTATTATTAAATTAACCTATTACAAACAAGCTATTGTTTGTTTTCTGTCTTATAAAATATCTTGATACTATTTCAGTGTGAGAAAATGATGCAAATGAGTGAACGGTCCGACTGAATCAAATCACAATCATTGTATCTTCGTACATCTCTAACTGTTTTATTTCTGCAGTTTTGTGGAGCTGAATAATAATTCTGGACTGATGGACCGTGTGAGACAGACATGGATCCTCAATGACTTCATTGTTCCTTTCTTGTCACAGCGTCAAAGCACAGGTAGAAGTTATTTTATAATTCAGTTTAAAGGGTTAGTTCACCCAAAAATGAAAATTCTGCTATTAATTACTCACCCTCATGCTGTTTCACAACCGTAAGACCTCCGCTAATCTTCGGAACACAAATTAAGATATTTTAGTTGAAATCCGATAGCTCCGTGAGGCCTGCATAGGGAGCAATGACACTTCCTCTCTCAAGATCCATTAATGTACTAAAAACATATTTAAATCAGTTCATGTGAGTACAGTGATTCAATATTAATATTATAAAGCGACGAGAATATTTTTGGAGCACCAAAAAAAACTAAATAACGACTTATTTAGTGATGGCCGATTTCAAAACACTGCTTCAGGAAGCATCAGAGCATAAATGAATCAGTGTGACGAATCAGCTGTTCGGAGTGCCAAAGTCACGTGATTTCAGCCGTTGGCAGTTTGACACGTGATCCGAATCATGATTCGACACACTGATTCATTTGTGCTCCGATGCTTCCTGAAGCAGTGTTTTGAAATCGGCCATCACTGAATAAGTCCTTATTATGTTTTTTTGGCGCACCAGAAGTATTTTCATCACTTTATAATATTAATATTGAACCACTGTACACACATGAACTGATTTAAATATGTTTTTAGTACCTTAATGGATCTTGAGAGAGGAAGTGTCCATTGCTCCTTATGGAGGCCTCACGGAGCCATCGGATTTCAACTAAAATATCGTAATTTGTGTTCTGAAGATTAATGAAGGTCTTACGGGTGTAAAACGGCATGAGGGTGAGAAATAAATGACAGAATTTTCATTTTTGGGTGAACCAACCCTTTAACAGACATATTAAAGGGTTAGTTCACCCAAAAATAATTCTGTCATTAATTACCCTCATGACGTTCTACACCCTTCGTTCATCTTCAGAACACAAATTAAGATATTATAGATGAAATCCGATGGCTCAGTGAGGCCTCTATTGAGAGCAATGCCACTGAACTTATCAAATCTCAGAAAGCTACTAAAGACATATTTAAAACAGTTCATGTGACTACAGTGGTTCTACGCTAATATTACAAAGCGACAAGAATACTTTTTGTGCACCAAAAACAAAATATCGATTTTCAACAATATCTAGAGATGGGCGATTTCAAAGCACTGCTTCATGAAGCTTTACGAATCATTTGATTTGAATCAGTTGTTCGGAGCGCCAAAGTCACGTGATTTCAGCAGTTTGATGCACGGTCTGAATCACTGATTCTAAACAAAAGATTCGTAAAGCTTCAAAGCTTCATGAAGCAGAAATCCTACATCACTAGATATTGTTGAATAAAGTCATTATTTTGTTTTTTTAGTGCACAAAAAGTATTCTCCTCACTTTATAATATTAAGGTTGAACTACTGTAGTCACATGAACTGTTTTTAGTGCCTTTCTGGATTTTGAGAAGTTTGGAGGCGTTGCTGTCAGTGGAGGTCTCTCTGAGCCATCGGATTTCATCAAAAATATCTTAATTTGTGTTCTGAAGATGAACGAAGGTCTTACGGGTGTGAAACGACATGAGAGTGAGTAATTAATGACAGAAATTACATTTTTGGGTGAACTAACCCTTTAAGAGTAACGTTAGACAAAATTATTCGTAATTTTATTTGACACGTGATAATTTAGAGGACCCCATATAAATGTCCAGTGATGAACACAGTATTTCATCTTGTCATTTCAGGTGTCGATTGCACGTTGCCATTTATCAGCAGTTCGGACTTCATCCTGCAAAACTTTGGCAATTACTTTCCTCTTGCACAGCTTCAAGTTATTTCAAACTTGAGCCGCAGTTTTTCAGCTGTGAGTAAAACATTTTTAACGTCAGTGATGATTCGAGTAAAGACTGACTGAACACATGTATAAAAGCTTTGTAAATGTGTCAGTGAAGTTTGTGTCTCATGTCATTTGCAGGTGGACGTGCTTCCTCTTCTCACATTGGCGCAACTGGATGAACTGGTGTTCAGTCCTGCTTTTGCAGCAAACCGAACGAACATCCTCACAAGTGTCTTTGACTTCCTTCTTAAAACCGCTCCCAAAGACACAGTAAACAGCTTCCTCCGCTCTCTTCAGACAAAGGCCCCACAGGTGTCTAATGCCACATTTTAGATGTAACCTGTGTAGAAATTACAATACTGTAATATAATAATAATAATAAATATTTTTATTTTGTTGTTCATGTTTTGTTCCAGTCCAACAATGTCTCTTTTTGTCTCTCTTGCAGACAAACTTCACTTGCGCAAACTACAGAACTATGTAAGTGGCTTTTAAAGCCAAAACTAACAGTGATCTGGATGTATCAGTGTTGAATAAGATCACATTCGTTTTGTCTTTCCTCTGTGAATCAGCTTTGACAAGGTGGATCAGGTATTGTCATCAGTCCCTTCTAACCAGTCTGAAGCCCTGCTGACGATCAGAGACTTTGTGATGACGATTCCTCCCGATGGTGAGGCACAATCCAGCAATAATACTTGCTCCTAAATACGTTGATCACATCAAAATATTTGAACGCTAAATTCTGCCAGAATTAAAGTGTGAATTGTGTTTTATTTTCCTCCAGAGTGCATTGAGAGAGCAAGTCAAGTAAGTAAAGATCAATTTCATGTTCAGTAGATTGTATGTCTGATTTTATTGTTAAATGAACAACAACAAAAAAAGTTGTAATACAACATTTGTTCTCACTTTGCAGTGCACAACAACTCCTGTGAATGGTAAGTGTCACTGGTTATGTCTGACCTGATTGGAGATGTCAGTGATGTTCCTATCACTCAAAGTCTTTGTTGTCCTTTTTCAGAGTCCCCCTGTGCAAGTGTCAACAGGTGAGCTGTTCTGTCTGCACTCAGATGAGTTCAACACTGACGACACAACGGTGTGTAATAAGTTTCATGTTCTTCTGGTTTGCAGCTCGGCTTTGGATCAGTTCTTGAGAGCAGCTCCAAATCCAACAGGCCCACTGAATCTTTGTAGCTTCACCATGTTGGAGTTTGCCTGTCTACCAACGGTAACGTTACACAGAAAAAAACAGTTTAGTCCGTGTTTGTGGCATTGTTTTAGTTTTAATAAAAGCTCTTTTGTGTCCTCAGGTGTCACAGTTAAACTCTCAACAAGTGGCTGAAGTGTTGGCTTGCAAAAGGCCCAGCAATGTGGGAAAAGAGACCTGGAAGCTTTTCTTCAGCAAAACCAGCACAAACCTTGATGATGCACTGCTAAAATTTTCCAACATGGTATGAAGCCTGTTTTTTAATATCACTACTGTTCAATTCCTTGGGTCCAGTAAGATTTTATAATGTTTTGGAAAGAAGTCTCTCATGCTCACCATCATTTCTCACCAAAGTCCATCAAAATGTCAAAATCGCCACTTCCTGATGAACTGGCACTAAATATCACTAAGGAAAATGGATGTTGCTGCAGTAGAAGCCATTGTATATAATAATTTTCGTATATAGTAAATTACTTGCGCCTTAGAGCACGTAGACGAAAGACAGTAAGCACTGTAATGTTATCTTGCATTCAGATGCCAGGTGTTTGTGAACGCAATCGTGTGAGGGGCTTCTGGGAGGGAATTTTACTGAACCACTTTAACAACAGACTTTGCTCAGGCATTACAGAATGAGCAAAACAGCATTTCAGATGCTGTGCAATGAAATCTGTCCAGTTATGCCGTCCCATCGCAAAGTCGCATGTCTTTTTATGATGTTTTATTAACAAAGTTCGGGAGGGGAACAACGTCAAATAAGCTATCCAATTATCACATCATCTCAACCAGCTGTCAACAATCAGTAATCAACATATCTACCCAATCAGAATGAGTACAGGCATATATATAACCACAGTCAACTCACCCATGAATCCTCCAGTTTTCAGCATCTGTGGGGTGCTCTGTGTTCGGGCCAAATACCGAGCTCAGAGCCCTCTCCGCGGACAGCACGCCAAATACGTTTACCATTTATTTTATCTGACTTATTTGTAACTCGTGAATTGGTGCGCAGGAATTTGTTTGGTAAAAGTGTTTCCATCGCAGTTTTTGCGCATTTGTTTTCATATTGCATAAAAAAATGATCAGACTCAGTTTCAGACACTTTTAGAATTTATGCACATCTTGCCGTTTCCATTCAGTGTTTTTTTATGTGATATCCCAAAATGCGCATAAAAATAGGTGGATGGAAACATAAAACATAGCTAGTGTCACATGATCCTTCAGAAATCATTATAATATGATGATTTGATGCTCAAGAAACATTTCTGTCAGGACCACTATCGTCAAATATGATAGATAATGCATAGAGTTTGTATTGGCGGTATGGTTCTGTTCTGGGCAAGAACTCCCTGCGCATCCATGCAGCCTAGCATGAATAAGAGCAGGGAGAGCAGCAATAAACCCCCTAGGGTAAACAGAACAGGACCAACATATGCAGAAATCATTGAATGTCATAATTTAACGAACACATATTCGAGAATTAGTCTGATTAGGGAAATAATAAGACCATCCTGACTGAAGAGAGGAGGAGCTGGGGATGGAGGAGGGTAATTTGCTCCTGAGAATGCAATAGCTGCTGATAATACTGAGGAGCTTATATATAGATGCTGTGATAGGCATCGTATTCCTATAGGTAGACGCAAGTCACCTGGGAGTCAGCTGATGCAAGCTTGACCTGCCAGAACTGACGCTAACGCTAGATTTCTGTCATTAATGTTGAAAACAGTTGTGCTGCTTAATATTTTTGTGGAAACTGATTAATTAGCATTCATTTTTTAAATTATAAATGTCTTTTGGACAAAACTGGACAAAATTTGTAGGAGAAGTAAACAGGAGAAAACAGTTTTTTTTTTTGCTTCAATATGGTGGACAGTCACATTTAAGGAAAATGACAAAATGACACATTTTCAAAAAATTCAAAATTTCGCTATATCTTTGGAAAACTAGGTGGCACTGTGTTCAAATATTATATTATATTATATTATATTATATTATATTATATTATATGTTATGTTATGTTATGTTATGTTATGTTATGTTATGTTATGTTATGTTATGTTTATTTTCCAGACTCCCAGTCCCAGTAATTAAACTAGTAAACTAGGTGGCACTGTGTTCAAATATTATATTATATTATATTATATTATATTATATATATTATATTATATTATATTATATTATATTATATTATATTATATTATATTATATTATATTATATTATATTATATTATATTATATTATGTTATGTTATGTTATGTTATGTTTATTTTCCAGACTCCCAGTCCCAGTAATGTGTCTTGGTCTGATGTTCTGGATGTGCTTGTTGACGTCCGGGTCGATCGCTTTAGTCCCCAGAGACTGAAAGATCCTGTCTTCATTCGCTCATGGTTTCAGGGGCGACTAAAGCCCTTCTTACCATCAGTATCTCAAAGAGTCCTGTCCTGTCTCAGCCAGAAAAACCTCACCTGTGAAAGTTATAGCGTAATGTAAGTTACATTGTATGAAGTGACAATGTAATTTTGCAGCCACTAAAATAAAAAAAAAATAAAAAACGGTGTTTATCTTTCAGCACTGAGGCTTTTGTGAATGCACCTTTACGAGATGGACAAGACGTTTGCCTTCCACTGCAACCCAATGCCACTCAAAGACAGGATCAGATCTACACAGAATTCATGAAAGCTTTCCTCTCTCGCAATGACACTGAGGGTTGGTTTGGAATATTTTAATCCTCTTTTTTGCTTTAAATTCAACATAGAAGTATGCAAATGTTCACTATACGAAATCATTTGCACAAATATTGTGTCATGCCCCATTCGAAAAATCAAGTGTCATATACTACTCACTCTCGTCTCGGTAAGAAAAACACCTGAAAGAGTCATAATCTGAGAGCGAGACGACATAAATAATTTGAGTTCACGTTAAACTAATATAATGAATCACAATGAAAATGTTCTTGTGGCCTTTCCAGATCCCAGGTGCCTTAGAAATACAACCAACAGCACGCAGTGGATCAACAGAAACTTTGGGCCGTTCGTTCAGTCAGCTCTGCTGACAGATCTTGTGGCACTGAACAAAAACTTCACAGCGGTGAGTGTTAAACTACACAGTCTATGCACATTTCCTCATTGTAAAAAAACAAACAAACATTGTGACAGTCAATTTGTTTGTCAATTTAGGTGGATGTTCTACCTCTTTTGGGTCTAAAACAACTGGTCGAGTTTTCAGCCTCTCCCGGTGCACTAACAAATCCAGGAAATGTCAGCAATGTCATGCAGTTTGTTAAGGATTGCCAGCTTCCTGCTTTCTTTGACTTCTTTTCCCTGAAACTGCAGGTGCAAAATGGATATTCATGATAATATTTATTTTTTATATAAAAGAAAGAAAAACTGCTAATTCTGCAATGATATAATTTTGTCCTGTCCAGGTTAACCTCACACAAGATGTAAAAGCAGCACTGATAAAGCAGATATTTGACAGAGTCAACCTGTCTAATCTAACTATCCCTGATCAGGAAGTTGTAGTCTGGTTCAACAGTAGAATAAATCCTCTGTTAGCCAACCTTTCAGAAAGCCTTGTGTCTCCATTGTTCAGCATCCTCAACACAAGGAACTGCAATATCACTCAAATCGCGTAAGAACCAAAGACATTTTTGGATCTGTACATTGCTTTTATGTGAGTGTACATTGAAGCATGTTCAGAGAAGACATTATACACTGTTTAATTTCAATTTACAGACTGCGGCTGTTAGACCCTGTTCGATCTTCAATAGCAACAAATACCAAAAATGCGATCTACAATGGCATTCTTCAGTCCTTCCGAGGTATTTCTATTCTCTGTCTTTGACATAAACATCACATAAAAGTCATTGAAATAAATTCCATCATCCCTGTGTGATGATAAAACTCAAATAATAAACTCAAAAATTATATATATATAAATTTTATATATTTTATCAGTATCTTGATTTATTCATCGGATAATATACAACATTTAAGGGTTTTTTATTTTTTTTACTTGTAGTGCCACAGCCTCTGAGGTGCTACAGAAACAACAGCTTCATCACATTCCTAAACGAAAGCCTGTCCGGTTTTGGGCCGCTTCCAAATCTGACCATCTTCCTCTCTCTGATGCCACAACCTCGGAGATCTGAGGTACGCTCAAATATCAACTCTACAGCTCTGATGCTCAATGTAGATGCTGTAAACCTAACTGATGTATTATTCACGTATTTCAGCTTGTAAACTCTATATCTCCTTCTGAGCTGGGAAGCTACTTCACAGAGCCGAAAGTGGTGAACAATGATTCACAAATCTGTGTCATCTTTAACAACTTTAACAGAACCCCTGACTTCTTGGAAAACGTGAGTTTTGCTTGTATTCGTATTGCACACAATACAATGTTCAAAACACATTTATGTAGGGAAACTTACATGTAATAATATTTCAGTTCATCGTTTAATTTGCTTTGTTTTATTGTTCTTCTTTTGTTTTGCAGGTAGAGGTTCCAGATGATGTTAAAAGCAGCATCCTTCCCTGTGTCTGGCCTCTGGCACTGAAAACAGACAATCAGACGGAGGTTGATTTGTGGTTTGACCGTAGATTGAGGCTTTACTTGAAGTTCCTGAACAAAGATCTAATAGGGTCGAAAGAAACACTGAGTGCATCCTGCCTGTCATACAGGAAAATGTGAGCGCAAATGGCTATGGTGAAATTGATCTATTCAGATGTTTGAATGCAAATTTTAAAGTGCTTTCTCTGTTCTTCTAGGGTCAATGTCTTAGGCAACAATTTCACCTTTAACGGTTCTCAGATTTCCAGTGGGGATGTGTACACCACCATCAAGACATATCTGAAAGCAGGTGAATTATTCTTTGAAGGGTTTCTTAAAGGGTTAGTTCACCCCAAAATCAAAATTCTGTCTCTTTTTACTCACCCTCATGTCGATCTAAACCAGTAAGACTTCCGTTTATCTTTGGAACACAAATTAAGATATTTTTGATGAAATTTGAGAGATATCTTTGCAACGACCACTTTGATGCTTCATAAAGTTCATAAAGAGATCGTAAAACTAATCCATATGAATCGAGCGGTTTACTCCAAATTTTTTGAAGAGACTCGATTGCTTTTTGTGTTGAACAGATTTAATTTAGGCTTCTACTCACATGTAAACATTGATCAGTGAACATAAGCAGAAGCTCAACCGAACGTGAATGACCCACAAGAACAAACCTCTTCCGGAAGCTCAAATGTGCGGCGTAAGTAACGCACGAGAATGAACCTCATTGGTTACGCGGCACGTTTGAGTTTCTGAAAGAGGTTTGTTCTTTTGAACTTTCATTTTTATTAAAGAATCCTAAACAAATGTATGATGGTTTCCACAAAAATATTAAACAGCACAACAGTTTTCAACATTGATAATAATAATAAATGTTTCTTGAGCAGCAAATCAGCATATTAGAATGATTTCTGGAATATTACAGAGTATTTCACAATTTATACTCACATTTATACTGTAATATATAAATATATATATATATATATATAATGTTAAAAAATGTTAATTTTCTTACATTTATTACATTACAGACACTGCTCCAAAATGCTACAGCTTGTCTGACCCATCACTTAACTCAACTGCGTGGTTCGTTAACAACATTGGCATGTTTATAACTTTTATGAGTCTGGACGATCTCTACTCTTTCGGATCTGATACCACGGTATGAACTATATCCACTTGTTCACATAAATAGACCATCAATACTTGATTTATCATCATACTGTTTTTTGTGACATTATACTGGTGAAAGCGAATTAATACAACTGTATATTTTGTTGTTTGCAGATACAAGTCTTCACCGTGAACCCTGAAAACATAAAACTGTTCGGTCAAAAGACAATTCCGAGGAACGTGCTCAACCGCTACACTGAACTCCTCTTTCGACAAGACATCAACTTTAATCTGTTTGAGTAAGTTTGAACAGAAACCAGATCAGATTCTCATAGCGTTTTCTGAGTTCGATTGTCAAAGCATTAACCATGTTCTCTGTGCACTAGACTGCCGTCAGTTTTGCAGTGTGACGCCCCAGTATCAACTTTCACAAAACTAAACGAGACTCAAACTAATGTTATTCTTGTAAACTTTAATTCATCTTGCTCCAATGTGGATCCTGCAGTAAGTATTCCATTAAAACCTTATGTCAAGTATTTTGTTCATGTAACTGTGTTGTTATTGACTAATATTCCTTATATTCGTCGTCAGATATCTACAGCCCTTGCAGGAAACATCAAAAACATAACTGCTGATGCTATCATCAACTTGGGAAATAAAGTTGTTGGCTTAAAAATTACACAAATAAACTTAGTACCTCCATCGGTTCTTATCAGTGGGCTCTCAACACTGAGCACTGCGTCTGGATGGACCTTCGGAAAAGCCAAGGCTGTCATAAATGTGCTTCTCAGGGAATATAAGGTAAAATTTCTGTCTCCAATTGAAGAAATTTCCCTTAAAAGTAGTTGAAATTAACATATGAAAATTCTTGATATAACAAGATATTTTTAAGTTACATTTAAGCATTGTTTTTCAAAATAACCTCTTCCTCAGAACCTTGAAATCCTACAAAAGAAATGACATTTTGTGCTTTCTGCAGATCACTAGCTCCAGCAGTTTGCTGAGTCTTGGATCCCTGATTGGAGGGATCCCTTCAACAATACTGACGACCATTAAGCTCGAAGACATTAAAAACACATTAAACAATACAGTATTTGTACAAAACATACTGGTTGCCCCAGATATTATTCAGAAGACCTTTGTGACCCAGGTATGTGAACAGCATTCATGCATATTCAGACATAGAGACGTTTCGAGTGCAAACCATATAAAGTTGGGATTTTTAATGTCTTTTTTATATCTAGATAATCAAATTGAGTTCGTCACCAGTTGACCTAATGACAAACGTTCCCAATGAAATGGCTGTTCAAATTCCAAGAAACTTTCTGAGCATTCCCACCGATTTGAATGTAAATGTTGTGAAACAGTTTAACAATAAAAAATGGAAAAGTGAACAGGTACTATAACTATAACAAATATCAAAACATACATAGTTTTCCCATGTAGATTATTTTCCTGCTAATGGCATATTTTTATTTCAATTTCTTTATAGGCAGTTCTGTTCTTTGATACTGTTGCGAATGCTTTTGATCAACCTGATGAGTAAGTATTTTTGCTAACTTTTTTTAACTTGTTTATGCAAAAATACATTATGAATATGCATTGAAAGTTACAATGGTAAATGCATGATTTTTCTACAGACTGTCAGTGGAAATTTTGCAAGGTTTTACATGCTCGCGTGTACAGACATTCAACCAAACTAAAATCAGAGGCCTGATCAAAGCCTGCAGACGGAGAGCAGGGAGACCTAAGGTGGTACTGAGCGAGACTCAGGTGAGAGCTGACGAAAAACGATATTAAAAAATGTGTTCGTTTGAGCTTAAAGCAAAATGTGAACAATGAACATGCTTTGTTTCTAATTGTTCTCCTAGCTGACTTGCATGTACAACCTGGTTAAAAAGGAATCACCTGTGGATTTCGAAAGCTATCATCCAGATATGCTGCTGTACTACAAGTAAGTTCTAACTGTAATTTCTTTTAAACCACACACACAAATTTTTCAACTATTCTGTTAAAAAATACATTGCTTGCAAAAGTTGTAAAATACTTTGATGTCCACCTCAGTTACGAAGCAATCAACAAAACCACCTGCCAGGCATATTTTACTCAGCTCGGAGCAGCAGATCTCTCAATCTTTTCAAGCACGCTGAGAGGAAGAAGGGACCTCTTGTGGAGCAAATATATAGATTGCTTTGTAAGTATCGTCCAATGATATCAATCATTGACACACCAAACTGACAACAGAGAACTAGCAATGAGGAAACTCGCTTGCATCAAAGCCAAAATATTGTCCTTGAAAACACTGCCAAGATTATAGCCAACGCACTTGCTTGAGAGGAAATAACTCTCCAGACCAGTAGATGGCAGTAGTCTGTATTTGTCATTCCAAGAAGTGAAACCATCACTTTCATTTTTTCTTCTTGTGCACTGGTTTGAACAGCCAATCAGAGTGATCTATCGCAGATTCAAAATGCTCAATTGGCCGAAAAGCCACCAAAGGTGTTTTGCCTTGTGCCACACTGCAAAAATTAGCTCAACGATGGCTCGACATTGTCGGCTTGGTGTGTCACGGCCTGTAGATATTATGACTTAATATTTTATTCAAAATGTACATATTATTCCATTCAGGGCATTTCTGGAACAAGCATCCCGAAACAGAATTTGACAGTGCTGGGCAACTTGGCGTGTGCCGCAAACAGTACCTTCATTACAAACTCGGACCCAGAAATCCTTGAGAACTTGAAGAACTGCAGTGATCTCTCAGATGGGCAAATATCAGCCATGGAAGCTGTTGTTATGAAGGGAGCTTCAAAATATGGGCAAGTTATCCTGATATTAAAGGATTTAGAGTCAACTGCACTGGTTATGATTGTCTGGTAATAAAAGATTATGATTGTATTATTTAGAGCAACAAGCACCTGGAATCAGAAAACTCTTGGTGATCTGGGAATTCTGCCTTTGTACTTCTCACAAGCATTTTGGAAAATATTCAAAGAGGTACACTACAGATGAACATCATACACAGTTGAGCTACACTGTAAAATAAGATTGGTTGAAACTGTAAATAAAACTTGGAGCACATTTAATCAAAATTTTACATTTATTTTAATGTGATACTTGCTATTTCCTTATAATTATTTGTGAAAGTAAATCCTACACCAGTTTTCAGTAAACACAGACTAACCTTGTATTATTTTAAATGTCTTGTTTTAAACAGAATGATTTACGCCAGTTCTTGAAAACCTTCTTGAAATCGATGCGTGAACGAAACACACCGAAACCACAACTGAAAAAGCTGTTTAAAGCAATCATTCTTCCAGCAGCAGTAGCCAAGAGAGCAAGTATGCCATCTTTATCTCAATTTTTTATATATATATATATATATATATATATATATATTCTCATCTTTTTACAATAAAGCAATACCACACTCCCATTCACAATGTTGTCCTGAATACTGCATCAGATGGCTGCGATTCAGCTTAAGAAAATGATATTCAGCACTATAGGATGCTTGCGAGTGTGACATTGCTCGATAAACAAATAATAAATGTTTTTCAATGTGCAAGCCATCTATTTTCTTTGAATGTGCGAGACTTCAGATTTATTAGCTGCTATAGATAAATAACTAGAAAAATAAGAAAGTGCAGTAAACGTTAAAACCATTTACTCCACAAACCAGTGTAATCGATTATGTGATTGAAACCAGTTTTTGATTACAATAATAAGATAAAATGAAATTAGAAAACAAACACCAGTTTACGTTATCATAACAGACTGTTTTTGATTGGCTAAAACAGCTGGAAGACTCGCACATTCAAGTTACAAAATGTGCCCGCTCTTATGTTAAAAATAAGGTGGATAGAGTATGGAAGCTTGTTTCTCTATTTTTATACAGAATAAAAATAGAAAAGGTAATTGTGAATTTTTTCTCGCAGCTGCGAGTTTATACCTCACAATTCGGACTTTTTTTTTCTCAGAATTGCGAGATTTAAACTAAACTAAATTGTGAGATAAAAAGTCACAATTATCTTTTCTATTTTTGAATTCCGATGGCGGAAACAGGCTTTCATAATAGAGTAACTTTTAACCAAAAAATTCCTAAATCATATATTCACTTGTCTTTCAAGCCTGTTCCAAGGAGACGATCACTGATGTTATCATCAGTGATGACGCCTTCCCCTATGGATACAATGAGGATCAGTTCAGGAACTGTCTGAATGCTGATGTAGTGAGAGACAACCTCGCTAGCCTGTGTGAAAAAATTGAGGATAACGCCTTCCAGAGAATCATTCTGGACAAACTCAATGAGGTAATATGACATGTATTAAGATCTGATCAAATCTTCCAGGATAACCAGGACAGTTTTGATGTAGATGTGTTGATCTTGTTCATCAGATATCGCCAAATGGCCTTTCAGAGGATCAGGTCCAGGTGCTGAAGTCAGTGTCCAGGAACGCAACAACAGATGAAATAAGCAAATGGAACATCACTAAAGCCGACACACTGGCTGCACTGATGAATGCCAACGATGGCGAATGGTCCTCTGCACAGGTGCGGATTTTGACGTGAATATTATGGTGAATCTTACTTATTTTACAGATGCCAGCTATTTGGTTTTGTGTTGATATTTTAATTTATCTTTCAGAGCAAACAAATCATTACAAAATACCTAAGCGCTAACAATACTCTGACCGCCACTGATCTGAGTATGGTGAAAGGACCAAATCTCTGCTCTCTGGATGCCAGCACATTGTTAACAATATTGACTGAAAGCATACGGTAAAGACTGTAGCAAGATGTAGCACTCTGAAAGATGTAGCACTCTGAAATGTTTAGTATTAGTGTTTTACACACACACACACACACACACACACACACAATTGTTCAAAGGTTTGGGGGTTGGTAAGATTTTTTCATGTTTTTGAAAGAAGTCTTACAAAAGCTGCATTTATTTGATCAAAAATATAGTATAAACAGTATTATTGTGAAATATTATTACTAGGGCTTAATTCCCTAGTTAATTTCGATGAATTAATCTGAGAAAAAATAACGCGTTAAAAAAATAACGCAGATTAATCCATTCCGTATCGACCTTTAAACCTGGAGCCGTTCTAGCCACCATTCGACTGTTCACACCAGACGCGACTTGCGCGAATAAAACGCGCTATTCACGCGTAGTTGGACGCTTGAACATTTTGAGGTTACTTTTTTTTTTTTTTTTACGTATTGCGTAACGTGTCAGCGCCCATTCAACGGCCCATTTTGGCTTCAGTTCAATATAATGGAAGGAAGCGGCGTCGCGTCGTCCATCTTTTTTTTACAGTCTATGGTTTACTCGCTTCATTCGCTCGTGAAATTCACTTCACAACAGACGCGAATTCGCGTCATCCCGCTCCTTTATATGTGTTTCGCGCGAATCACGCGTTACGCGCGTCAAACGCCCGAAACGCTCAATTCGCGCGAATCGCGCCGCAGCCAGGATGTCTATTCGCGTCTTTGCATTGACTTAACATGTAAATCACTGGACGTCAGTTAGCAATCACAATTACCTTGGAGTTACGGCACACACATCATCAAATCTTCTTCCTGAAGCACTTTTGAATTTATGTCCTTAGCATATTAGGTCATATTGTTGATTGTTATGTCCATTATTTGAAAAGTGAAAATAATAAGAGTTTTTGAACATTAATGTCACTAATGCTGATTATACATTGATTCATTTGAAGTGAAATATTTAATACTTTCACAGCAAAAATTATGTATGCGATTATTTTAGATTAATTAATCACAGAGTATGTAATTAATTAGATTAAAACTTTTAATCGATTGACAGCCCTAATTATTACAATTTAAAATAAATGTTTGCTATTTTTGAATATATTTTAAAATGTAATTTATTCCTGTGATGCAAAGCTGAATTTTCAGCAGTCTTCAGTGTCACATGATCCTTCAGAAATCACTCTAATATGATGATTTGATGCTCAAGAAACATTTGTTATTATTATTGAAAAAATTATCTTGATAACAGCTGATTGTTTTCAAGATTGTTTGTTGAATAGATGAAAAGCAGAATTTCGTCTTCAAAATAGAAATCTATTAAAACTTTAAAAAAGTCTTTGTTGTCACTTTTGATTAATTTAAAGCATCCTTGCAGAATAAAAGTATTCTTATCTTACTGATCTTACTGACCCCAAACTTTTGAAAATTATAGTGTAGCCTATACAGTCAATCAAAAATTATACAGTCAAACCAAAAATGTATTCAGACACCTTGAACATTTCATTCATTATTATAGTTTATTCACTATAGTTTAAAAAAATGGTAATATAATATAACAAGATCTCAGAAAAAATCACTCGTAATAACACTGACATAATTACGCAAAACATGGTCAGGTCAAGGTGTCTGAATAATTTTTGGTCCCAAATTTTTTCTCAGTTTTACTGGTAGTCTACTGTATGAACAATTTTTGGGTATGATATGTCACAGTTTACTTTATTTTGCTATCCTCGCTCACATAAATGAACTACAGTGTCCTGCACCCACTAGTAAAAATATATCAAAAATATCACAAATGTCTTGACTGTATATCTGCACTGCATTTAAATGCTTAATCACAAGATTTCTCTGTATCATCCTCAATAACAGGGATGCCGATGCTTTGAATGTGACAAAATGTTCATCTGCCAACAAGAAGGCACTCTTCACCATCGCTAACAAAGCATTTCCCATGCCATCTGTCAGAGCCTCGAGTAGCGTTCTGTCAGCTTACCAGCTCATTGAACCCTATCTTGGTACGAAAGCACTTCAGTCGTTAATTCAAGCCCACCGAATGCACATTCACCTTGACGTATAATTCAAAATGATGTCACTTTTAACAACACCAGCTCTGGTTTGCACACAGACTGACAAATGATTAGTTCACATTTATTGTTTATTGTTTTTTGTAGGAGGTGCAGATCTAAGTTACATCAGGAATCTGTCATCATATAATGTCAGCATGAGCCTGGCCACTTTCATAAATCTGGATGCAAGTGTGATCGCGGTGAGCAAAGAAAAGCATTTTATATTTTGTTATTTCTTCCGCTATGTTTTTATAATGTATACACTGTTTAATTTTCATGTTTAACTTGACATCACAACGTCCACTTGTTTTATGTTACAGAACCTCACTGTGCAGGATGTTGTGAGTCTTCTTGGTAGCAATTTGCAGGATCTGAAAACATTTGAAAATGAACCGGCCGTGCGGACCTGGATCTCAATGCAGTTTCAATCAGAACTGGATAAACTGGGTCTCGGTCTCAGTGGAGGAAAAGCAGATCCAACAACAACTGCTGTCCCGACAACTGTCACAACTGTGAAGACTACGGTTGCTTCCACTGCAGCCACTCCAGGTGAGGTGTCCTGCACACTGTATAGCTATGTGGAAAAAAGAACAATTTACTCACCCTCATGTCGTTCCAAACCTACACTTCCGTTCATCTTCGGAACACAAAGGTATTTTTAATGAAATCTGAGAGATTTCTGTCCCCCTAGATGGAAATATGTGAATAAAAGCCTAAATTAAATCTGTCCATCATATAAAGCAATGACTTTATGAATGTTTTGAAGTGTCAGAGGGACAGAAATCTTTCAGATTTCATTAAAATATCTTCATTAATGTTCCAAAGATGAACAAAAGCCTTGTTTTTAGTTTTTTTTTTGGAATGACATGAGGGTGAGTAATTGACAGTTTTCATTTTTGGGTGATCTGTCCCTTTAAGTTTATTAGAAATCCTAACTTTTTGTTGTTGTTTTTCAAGGAGTTGGACGCAGTGGATGGTCAGTTTCACTCAGCATACTTGTACTCATTTTTACCATCATCAAAGTGGATATTATATAGCGGGACTGACCCCAAATCAGCCACACAGTAATTTTACCAAATAATGTATCTGTGAGACTCTCCAGTGCACAAAATATAATATATAGAATTATTACAATCTAATTAATCTGTCTGTAATCACACATTTTCTTCGTTTGATATTTGTCTAATTCTATCATTCATCATATTCACAATTATCATATATATACTGTAATTGACATATGGAAAGAGTAATTTTGTAGGGATGTACAGTATTTTGATTGATATACTCGTACAACTGTCTAACACAATAAAGCTTCTACATTTAAGTGTTTCAAATCTTTAGAATCATTAAATGAATGCCTTGAGCTTTTCTTTGTTTTAATATGAGAAAAAACAGTGTAAATGTTCTATGACTGGTACATGTTTATTGATGATAATGATCAAACCTGAATATGTGAAATGTAATCGTATAGAAATTAATAAACGGTACTCTATGATGAACAAAATTACAGCTATTTGGTTTTATTCTTCCTTTGCAAGTTTTTACAGAAGATTGTATTGAACCTCTTAGTCAGAATCTATAGTTATCATCATTTCTAACAAGATGACATTAAAATATTTGATTCAGTATTTTAAATATTGAATATAGATGGAGTGCTGGGAACTGATAACATGTAATCAGACAGGATTACACAATCAGATTCCAAAAATTAAGTACTTCTAAGATTATATTATGTTAAAATACTCCTAATCAGACTACAGTTACTTTTCTGTTGATTACATGTTATTCTCACAGTGGCAGTAAATTATACATAATTCATTGATTCTCTGTTCTACTTCTTTTATATTTTCCTTTCTGCAAAAGTCTACTGCTTATATATGTTCAGAAACTCTTCCAGGTTTGTGGAATCGCACACAGTCACGATACCAAAATTTTGACTTCGATACGATACCCAACTTAAATATCACGATACTGATACTAAACGATACTATGGCAAAAAACCTAAAACAGCAGGAAAAGTAAATAAATAACATATGACAGAACTTCTTTCTTCACCCAGTGTGCAGCTGATAATTCTGGATTTGAGCTTCATTGCCGTGAAGTTAGAGTTAGATTTAATATATATTTTTAATGTTTATTATTTTCATGCTCAATAAAATTGTGAATTATTTGCTGTTACGCTTTTTTTTTATACATTTAGGTGTTTTTGACAGTAAGATTATTGTAAAAATGATATTACTGTAAATAATTAGAGCAATGTTATTAAAGCATAAATTGGTTTAAAATAACTGTATACCCTTCACATATTTATGTATTTTTAAATTAATTTTATTTTTGTAACCAGATATCACTTATTAAACTCAAGACTCAATAATACACCTCTTTGCCGAGATCTGCTTGCACGGGTAAAATAAATAAAAAACACTCATTTAATGTTTGAGAGCATAAACATAATGCTGGTATCACATTCACTAACCTGTCGCTCTTTAAATTCTTTGTACAAATCGGGATGTTTGACGGCAAGATGCTTTTGACTGCCTTCGCTTGCGGTATATCGTGCAACACTAGCACACACACAGACCAGCCACTTGTCATGTGACTATCACTGAAAACGTACTCGGTTACTAACGTAACCTCGGTTCCCTGAGATACGGAACGAGTACTGCGTATGGGGAAAGGTCTCCCTTTTTCCCCGCTGCTGAAGCCTTTTTCAATAACGCAGTGTAACTGCACCGTCATTGGTTCACTCATAGACAAGTTGTTGAACCAATGGCGGCGCGGCATAGCTGCGCGGCCTATGGCGACAAAGCGCGCGAATATTCCCGCCGAAATGGGCGGGGTATAGGGCTATATAAGCAGGCGTTTCGCCATAGGGTTTCAGTGTCAATCGACTGAAGCGACGACCCTGAGCCGCAGCCTCGTGGCACGGCAAGTGACGCAGTACTCGTTCCGTATCTCAGGGAACCGAGGTTACGTTAGTAACCGAGTACGTTCCCTTTCGATACTTCACTCGTACTGCGTATGGGGAACGAATTCAACCACGCCGTGCCACGGCTGGGAACGATATAGCTTGCATTTGGCCACCCAGAGGGGGGCAAAAAGGACAAGCGGAGGCAAAGCCTAACCGAACCCATGGTTACACTGAAGGAAGATACTTCCTATGGTGGCGTGAAGCGGGACCTGTTGGAAGCCGCTAATCACACCGACAGGACCCGAGCTTGTAAGGTCGGGACATCGAGGTGATAGAACCTGACAAAGGTGGACGGCGAAGACCAGCCGGCCGCCTCACAGATGTCTTGGATGGAAACTCCGTTGGACCAAGCCCACGAGGAAGCCATTCCTCTAGTGGAGTGGGCCCTGACTCCTATGGGGCAATTAGTGCCCAGTGAGGAGTAGCACAGGTTAATAGCATCCACTATCCAACGGGAAATGCGTTGTTTCGAGACCGGAGACCCTTTGGTGCGGCCGCCAAAACAAACAAAGAGCTGATCCGACTGTCTGAAAGACTGTGATCGGTCTATGTAGGTCCTCAATGCCCTGACTGGGCAGAGTAGCTGCAGCTCTGGTTCGTCCGCCGAGGGAGGAAGAGCAGAGAGCGAGATGACCTGAGCTCTAAACGGAGTTGAGAGCACTTTAGGGACGTAGCCATGCCTAGGTTTCAGAACGACCTTAGAGTCACCAGGCCCGAATTCGAGGCACGCAGGGTTCACGGAGAGGGCCTGCAAGTCGCCAACACGCTTTACCGATGCTAGTGCTAGTAGCAGAGCGGTTTTTAGCGTTAGGGGCCTGAGGTCGGCTGAACCCATTGGTTCAAATGGGGCTCCTTTCAAGGCCCTGAGGACCAGTGAGAGGTCCCAGGAGGGAATAGTGAGAGGGCGAGGAGGATTCAAACGCCTAGCACCTCTCAAAAAACGGATCACGAGCCCGTTTCGTCCCACCGATTGGCCAGCAATAGGAGCGTGGAACGCTGCAATGGCTGCTACGTAAACCTTAAGCGTGGAAGGGGAGCGCCCCATTTCCAAGCGTTCTTGGAGGAAAGACAGTATGGAAGATACGTCACTCTCCACAGGGTCTATGTTGCGTGTTGAACACCAATCAACAAAGACTGACCACTTCTGGTCGTAGAGGCGCCTCGTAGATGGGGCTCTAGCCTGAGAAATGGTATTTAGGACGTCCTCGGGGAGGCTAGCCGGCTCCCATCGAGGGACCAGAGGTGCAGAGCCCAGAGCTGCGGCTGTGGGTGCCAGATTGTTCTGTTTGCCTGAGAGAGGAGGTCCCGTCTCAGGGGAATCGGCCACGGGGCTCTTAGAGAGAGCCTGAATAGCTCTGAGGACCAAACCTGGTTCCTCCAGAGCGGGGCCACCAGAAGGACTCTGTGCTGGTCTTCTCTGATACGCCTGATGACCTGGGGGATCAGTGCGATCGGAGGGAAAGCATAAAGGAGCGTGCTGGGCCATGTGTGGGCCAGAGCATCTACTTCCTTCGAGAAAAATGTTGGGCAATGAGAGTTGTCTTCTGAGGCGAAGAGGACTACCTCTGCCTTCCCGAAGAACTCCCAGATCGTGAGGACCACTTGGGGGTGGAGCATCCACTCGTCGGAGGGGATGTTGCTCCGTGACAACATGTCCGCACCCAGATTGTTCCTGCCAGGAACATGAGTCGCTCTGAGCGACTGAAGCCTCGGAAGAGCCCATTCCAGCAGACGTTTCGCCAGAGCGCATAAGCGGCTGGACGAAAGACCGCCTTGGTGGTTCAGGTATGACACCACCGTCATACTGTCTGACCGAACTAGAACATGACGTCCCGTCAAGTAAGCCTGAAAGAACTGAAGGGCTTTCATCACTGCTAGCATCTCTAGACAGTTGATGTGTAGATGGCTTTCCTCGTGGCTCCACGAGCCGAAGGCCGGTCTGCCCTCGCACACAGCGCCCCAGCCCAAGTTGGAGGCGTCTGTTGAGAGCACCGTCCTCCGTGAGACCGCCTGTAAAGGGACTCCGCGTTGGAACCATACTGGATCCATCCAAGGTTTCAGGGCTAGAAGACAGGCCCGATTGACCTTGAGACATAGGCGGCCGTGCCGCCATGCGCTGGGAGGAACCCGGAACTTCAACCAGTACTGAAGAGGCCGCATCCGAAGAAGGCCTAGCTGCAGCACCGGGGAGGCGGAAGCCATCAGCCCTAGCAGCCTCTGGAAAAACTTCAGAGGAAGATAGGCTTTGTTCGTGACAGATGCCGTGAGCTGCTGAATTGCCAGGGCGCGCTCTGGCGAGACTACTGCCGTAATACGGACCGAGTCGAAAACTGCTCCCAGAAACGAGATTCGTTGAGTGGGGCATAGCGAGCTCTTGGCTAAGTTGACCCTGAGACCCAGGCATTGTAGATGGCTGAGGAGCACGGATCTGTGGCGTTCCAGCTCGTCTCGCGAACGGGCTAAGATGAGCCAGTCGTCGAGATAATTCAGAACCCGGATTCCCATCTGTCTCAGAGGGGAAAGCGCCGCGTCCATGCACTTGGTGAAAGTGCGGGGAGCCAGAGACAGCCCGAAGGGCAGGACCGTATATTGGTATGCCACCCCTTCGTATGCGAATCTCAAGAATCGTCTGTGACGGGGGGCTATCTGGATGTGAAAATACGCATCCTTCAGGTCCAGCGAGCAGAACCAGTCCTCGGGGCAAATGTGCGCGAGGATCTGCTTCAGCGTCAGCATTTTGAACTTCCGTCTCATGAGGGAGTGATTCAAAAGCCTGAGGTCTAGGATGGGTCTGAGACCGCCATCCTTTTTGGGGACCAGAAAGTAGCGGCTGTAAAAGCCTGTCTCGCTCTCTGACGGAGGAACCATTTCCACAGCTCCTTTTTCCAGCAACGACATGACTTCGGCCCGGAGGACATGAGCGTCGTCCGGATTGACCGATGTTTGAAGCACCCCGGCGAAGCGGGGGGGCCGTCGTGCAAACTGGAGCGAGTAGCCCTGGTTTACGATCCCCATGACCCATTCTGACACATCGGGGATGGCCTGCCAGGCCTCGGCCCGAGTGGCTAGGGGTTGAATAATGTTGGGTGACAGACCGCCGTTGAGAGGGTCGTACACCGCGAGGGGTGGAAGAGGAAATTTGCTCTTTTTGTGATGAGGTAAAAATTTGTCCGCCGTGAAAACGGCGTTTGGAGTGGGCGCAACAGGTGTGGGCCCAGCTGTCACTTGGAGTATGTTTCCCACGCCCGGAAATAAACGAGGCGGAGGGGAAATTACCCGTGGGAGCTTTTGGGGTGGTCCGGTCGTAACGGGACGGTCCCCCATCCTCTTCCTGTCCGACGAATCAGGACGACTTCGGAGGCACCGGGTCCAGCACAATCCTGGGCCGGGGTCCCTGGCGCCTCGGGAAGGGAGGGCGCTTCGCAGGGCGCGAGCGCTGGCGATGCTCCTGGGGCGGCGCTGCCTGTGTTGCAGGTGGGGCTGGTTTGTTCTGCTGAGCCGGCGCAGTCCTGGGGCGGCTAGACGCAGAAGCGGAGCTGGAGCGCTTAGGCAAGAAATGCCTCATAGCCTGAGACGATTTCTGCGCAGCAGTAAAGCGCTCAGTGAAGCCATCCACTGCAGGCCCGAAGAGACCAGAAGGCGAGACCGGGGCGTCTAAGAAGGCCGTCTTGTCTAGGTCTTTGATCTCCGTTAGGTTGAGCCACAGGTGGCGCTCCAACACGACCAGGCTGGCCATGGAACGACCGATGGCCTGGGCCGTAGCCTTCGTAGCTCGCAGGGCAAGATCCGTGGCGCTGCGGAGATCTTTGAAGGCTGGCGCGTCGATTCCAGACTCATCCAGAGAGCGGAGGAGTTTGGCCTGGAATGCTTGAAATATGGCCATGGTGTGGAGCGCAGAGGCAGCTTGGCCCGCCGAGGTGTAAGCCCGTCCAGCCAGAGTAGAGGTGGTCCGACAGGGCTTGGAAGGAAGGGCCCTCTTCGTCTTCCAACCCACAGCCGCGGGAGGACAGAGGTGAGCAGCCACCGCTTCATCTAGGGGTGGCAAGCGCTCGTATCCCTTCTCCTCGGCGTCGTCGACGGCGGTGAGGGCGGAGCGGTGCGAAGTGTGGAGGCGGGCAGAGTAAGGAGCGCGCCACGACTTCGTCAGCTCTTCGTGGACCTCAGGAAAGAAGGGCGCTGAACGCTGGCGAGGTGCTTGGCGGCGGCCTGGCAGAAACCATTCGTCCAGGCGGCTGCGAGACGGCTCCTCTGGAGGGGCCCACTCGAGGTCCAGCTCTTCAACGGCTCTAGACAGGATGCGGAAGAGCTCGGCATCCATGCCCTGGCCATGCTCGATGGGTTCCAAGGGAGGCGGTGGAGCGGGGTCTTCCGGCTCGCCAGCCCATCCTTCCGCTTCGGAAGCCGCAAGAGACATGGAGTCGTCTTGTTCGTCGTCTGTTCCCCCGAATGAGACGAGGTCACTCGCTTCTGCGGAGGGACGCTGCTCAGGGCGAGAGAACAGAACTGGAGAGAGTTCCCTGGGAGGAGAGGGCGAGGCACGCGGGGGCTGGGCCGGCGTGAGCTCGCTCAACTCCTGGCGCTGAGTCGCTCTACCCCGCTGTCTTTTCCTCGCCGGACCGCGGGAGGAAGGAGACGGGAGGGCGCGAGCGGCGAGATCGCCCTCAGTGAAGAAGGCGACCCGCGAGCGCAGGGAAGCGAGACTCATACACTCGCAGTGAGGGCATGAGTCTCCAGCGAGCGCGCCGTCTGCGTGGGGCTTGCCCAGGCAAGCGACACACTCGCTGTGTCCATCGTAGTGCAGGGGGGCCCTGCAAGTACCACATGAGTGGCGGGGCATCGTGAGACGCCGCTGCCGTGAAAACGGCAATTGGGTGGCTCTTTTAGAGCGGCGAGGGCCGCGGAAGCTCTTAAAGCGGTGAAAACCGCTGGAAATCGCTCTTTTAGAGCGGCGTTTAAGCCGCGGATGAAGCTCTCAGGCGGCGCGCCGGATGGCGGCAGGGGACGCACAGGAAGCGGCCGGAAGCGGGAAGCGGGAGGCGGCGGCTCGGCGACGGCGCTAGAAGCTGCAGTCCGCGAGGGCGCCGGCGCTTTCTTCCACCGGCGAGTCCAGGCGAGTCCGCTGCGGGAGCCTCTTCAGACGGCGGCGAGAGCAGAAGGCGGCGAGCTTCTTCGGCTTCAGGCGGAGATCAGCGAAGAGAAGTAGATGTCGTCGCTGAAGGAGAAAACACTGAAACCCTATGGCGAAACGCCTGCTTATATAGCCCTATACCCCGCCCATTTCGGCGGGAATATTCGCGCGCTTTGTCGCCATAGGCCGCGCAGCTATGCCGCGCCGCCATTGGTTCAACAACTTGTCTATGAGTGAACCAATGACGGTGCAGTTACACTGCGTTATTGAAAAAGGCTTCAGCAGCGGGGAAAAAGGGAGACCTTTCCCCATACGCAGTACGAGTGAAGTATCGAAAGGGAACTGAGACCCACACAGCATTTGATCACTGGATTTACAGAAATCATTTCACTTTTAACAAGTGTTTTCTCAACATTGTTTATGTAATCAGCTCCTGATGAACACATTAATTATTATTTGAATTATCAGTGAGTCATTTAACCATGTATTACTGTCTCTGTACATTGAAATGTACAAATCCACGTCATTTCATATTTACATGCAATGCAGGAATTTCCCAGTTTTTATGCCAGCTGAAATTCGTTGACCTAATATTTTTACTTGAAGTAAACACTTAGATTTTAAGTTAATAGGTTAGGTCAATAATAAAATTAAGTCAATAATAATAATAATAATAATAAAATAAAGTTCACAGTTCTCTGATGTCAGTTAATGGTCAGATGCAAGTGAACATAAAATATTTAATCTTTTTTAGTAAGTGTTTTAGTTTGATTATTAAAATTAATGGTTATGATTTAATTAATACCTTTTCATTAAACTCATGAACCCCCTACAGTTCCCAAACCCTAATATTTAATACACTTCATGTTGTTGGTAACAAAGAATGGAATATATTTTCTTTCTCTTTGTATTTTTATATCAATCTGGTACAAGATTATCCTGTTCAAATCAATATAATAAACGAATTAGGTCAGAGTAATCAAAAAGTAGTCAGATTTTATATTTCTTTCAATGTGTAATGTAATGGGCTACGTTAAAAAAAAACAAAAAAAAAAAACAATAAGCCTTTATTTTGAAACAAAGTCGTCACGTCCGGTTCGTTCATTTCACAAATGAAAAGCTGGCGCGATATTATATGCAGCAGCAGAGAAGAAGATGATGGGAGCAAGCTTTCTGTCTTCAGAAAAAACTCGCAGTCCTCCAGTGAAAGTGTTGTCCAGCCAGCTGCGTGAAGGGAAAGAGTGCCAGACATCCACCGGGAGACCAGAGTATGTTATTGAGCGACTGGGACGGGGCGAGCGGAGCCCGCTCCAGGTGTCAGTGGTGTGGATGCAGGGCACAGTGCTGGAGGTGCAGTCCGACCACAACACGGTGCTCATCCTGGACGAGACCGGGAACTTTCTCGTCAGCGGCATCGACAGCGTGCCCAAAGGAAAACCCTGCCTGAGTCCAGGTTAGGACTCGCTCTTCAGATGTTTTAAGGCAGATTCTTATCATATTTAGTTAGACTTTCTGAGGACAACCTTTGTTTTTTAATGATGCTCACACACATCTTCTCACTGGTCCTTCTTATTACGTTACTCACGAAAGAGAAGATAGATAGCCTCTTGACTACCAAAAAAAGTGTTGTGAATTTAGTATTTTTTACGGAAGAGGATTAGGGCCAAGCAATAATAAAAAAATAAAACCATCTCGAGATTAAAGTTGTTAAATTTCGAGAAAAAAACTCGTTAAATTTCGAGAAAAAAGTCGAGATAAAATGTTGAGAATAAACTCGTTAAATTACGAGAAAAAACTCGTTAAATTTCGAGAAAAAAGTCGAGATAAAATGTTGAGAATAAACTCGTTAAATTACGAGAAAAAACTCGTTAAATTACGAGAACGAATTCGTTAGATTATGAGAAAAATGTCGTTAAATTTCGAGAAAAAAGTCTTGATAAAATGTTGAGAATAAACTCATTAAATTATGAGAATAAAGTCATTAAATTACGAGAAAAAAGTCGTTAAATTTGTTCTCATAACAAGTTTATTCTCAACATTTTATCTCGACTTTTTTCTTGAAATTTAACGACATTTTCTCATAATTTAACGAATTTGTTCTCTTAATTTAACGACTTTTTTCTCGTAATTTAATGACTTTATTCTCGTAATTTAATGACTTTATTCTCAACATTTTATCTCGACTTTTTTCTTGAAACGTAACGACATTTCTCTCATAATTTAACGAATTTGTTCTCTTAATTTAACGACTTTTTTCTCGTAATTTAATGACTTTATTCTCGTAATTTAATGACTTTATTCTCAACATTTTATCTCGACTTTTTGCTTGAAATGTAACGACATTTTTCTAATTTAACGACTTTTTCCTCGTAATTAAATGACTTTATTCTCAACATTTTATCTCGACTTTTTTCTCGAAATTTAACGAGTTTTTTCTCGTAATTTAACGAGTTTATTCTCAACATTTTATCTCGACTTTTTTCTCGAAATTTAACAAGTTTTTTCTCGTAATTTAACAACTTTAATCTCGAGATGGTTTTATTTTTTTTATTATTGCTTGGCCCTAATCCTCTTCTTCCGTAATTTTTTTATGTCATTACACTGTTTAAAGCATAAGAAAAAATGGATTTTTTTTTTTTTGTTTGTTTTTTGAAAAAAAATTATGTTTTATTCATATGTTATGCCATGTTCTCTGTAGTGGACACCAGGACTCAGTTTTTAAAAAATAAAATTAGACATGAAAAGGCAAAAACAATGGGATTTTTTAATCACCAATCAACTTTTAGGTTTTTTCAAATGTTTTTAAGGCAGATTCTTATCAGATTTAGTTAGACTTTCTGAGGACAATCTTTGTTTCTTAATGATGCTCACACACATCAAAAGGGAAGATGTATATCCTCCTGACTACCAGGAAAAATAAAGTTGTGTGAATTAAGCTTTTTTTTTAATGTCATTACATTGTTCAGAGCATAAGAAAAAAAAATGGAAAAAATACATTTTTTGAAAATGATATTTTATTCATATGTTATGCTATGTCCTCTGTAGTGGACACCAAGACTCAGTTTTTAAAAAAATAAAATAAGACATGAATAGACTTGAAAAGGCAAAAACAATGGGATTCTTTTAATCACTAATACATTTTTAGGTTTCAGGATTTTTTATACCAAACTTTGCATAAAGATGATTCTCAACTATGTTATGAAACATATAACAATGATTTGATATTCCATTTTGCTTTATGCATATGTGTGTAAAATGGCCATAGATGTTTTTTTTTTTCCTCCATTATATACAATGTATCTACATTCTGTGTGTAATTTGCATATTGATATGTTCTTGAAGGAACATGTAATGAAAAGAAGTGTAATAATGGGAGTAATAATTGGCAAGGTTTTTATAATATCTTCTATTTCATAGGAACATTATATATATAATATCTTTCCCTGTATTCACTTGTTGTGTCTCCCAAAATGCCTGATAAACATGCTTTAAGTCCTGGTGTCCTCTACAGTGGACATGTATGAAATCAATGCCCTGTTTTGTAACAGAAAGTCATATGTTGATTTAAAACCCCATAACATTTTCCTGAGATGTTGGTTTATGACAAACAATTTGAAAACTAGTCATATGTAAATGATAAATAACAAAATATTATCATATTTCCATAAGGTTGTTAAATTTGATCACTAAATTAATGTCAGCCATATTTAAAGACCAAGGAGAGCGAGTGTTCATGGTGAAACCTCCGAACATTTGGTATCTCTGAAAAGCCCTGAATGTGGGACATGTCTCAGAGAAATTCACTAAAATATAAACTCCATAGCTGGTTGTCAGGAGGATATATACTTTTAGATATGTACTCATGCACTATTCTATGTAATTTTAGAGTATAAATAGTGTGAGTAAAATAACTGTATAAAATTCATACACTAGACGGATGAGTGTATAGTGCATAGTGTATATTAAGTCATTTGGAACACAATGCTGTTAGTGTTCCTTTGTGTGAATTTACTGTCCTGTTTGACTCATGAATATTAATTAGTTTACATCAGCGAACACGCCACAAAGAAAATCTTTTCACTATTGAGGTATTTTTCATTTTTCGCATTTGCGTAGTTGAGTTTTCAGACTGTCCTTGCAATGAAAACTTTTTTTTTTTTTTTTTTTCCTTACAGGTAAATACGTCATGGTTATGGGTGTCATCCAGTCTCATAGTCCAGAGCCAGTGTTGCGTGCTGTGAAGATGGCAGATCTTTCTGAAAATGCATTGATTCACCGGAAAAACTGGATCTATGAAGTAGAAGATCTCCAGCAGATTTTGCCCTAAATCTGTTGTTTCACTTATGTGTTTTCTTTGTGCTCTCACTACATTTGCGAAGCAAACTGAGGGAGAAAACAGAATTTACAAGACATGCACACAACAAGAGTTTTAAGTGAGAAAGCATAAACATATTTATTTATATATATATATTATTTTTCTAGGTCAATTTGATTAGAGATAGAACTGAGTATATAGTAATTTCACAGTAATTATATACAAATCACATTACAGAGGTTTCTTTACAATGGTGATGTATGTTAATACAATTATATAAAATTAATTTTTCAATTAAATCAGTTTATAATGAAAAGATGAGTATGTTAAGGTGTATGTATATGTATGAATACAAATGTGTCAGTGGCCCAGATACAATGAATTCATTCCTTAGCAAGAGGTGTAACTTGTTTCCCTGTATAAATACACAATAGGTGTGTTTCACAACTCCTTCATATGTTATGGAACAACTTCAGATTCTCCTGTAGAATCCTAAAACGCTGCTGCAGTTCGGACAGTGGTGTATCACATCCTTCAGGTTGTCAACACAGAAAGGAATCAGGCAGCAGCCGTAGATACATCTATAACGCAAGAAACACGAGCAGAACAATCAGGGGAGTGTCCTTGTGCTAAAGAAAAAAACGACTGTAAAACTGGATATTTTGCAATGCATCTTACCCAAAAATAGCCAGGCCCGCACAAGAGAGCCAGACTAATGCTCCTGATGTATACTCCAGACGGGTTATCACGTTCTGTATGCATACCGGACAGTGTGCCTGCACTGGAACAGTCCCGAACACCAGACCAGGCTGAACGTACACGGTCTGAACCGATACTAGAGGACAGTAATGGGAATGCTTAGAAACACTGTGCTGGGTATGTTTATTATTATTCAAAGTAAAAGATTTCTTATTCATTAACTCTTCAAATATCAAATATAATATGAGAGAATAAAAGAAAAGAAAAACACATTAACATGGTCAGTAAATGTAAGGCTAGTGAAAATGCCTGACAGTTACTGATCATGGCTCCATCCGAAAGCTGAAAACGCTGCCTTCGGAGGACGCATTCCAAGGTAGGAAGGCATCAAGGCACGTCCGAATCAAACGTTAGCTTCACTTCCTGTCTCCTGAGATACCTTCATCTGATCGATTTTTGAAGGCAGCATAGATTTATCCTGTGCTTTCCATCATGTGACAGCTGAGCTAAAAATAAACAAGGCGTCTAAAAGTGGTCAGTTTGTGTGTAAACGTACATTTTTGACCAACCGTCATTTCTAGCAAGAAACTACTATTGTAGTGTAAATATTTGCTTAGTTCTCACCAAAGCTCTCTCTATTTTGCTGTAGATCATTAAACTGTTTGGCTGCCTCAGAAGTCTGTCCGAAATCATTTTCGTGAGGTGCCTTAGTGTGCAAACACTGCCTGCAAGGTCACTGCCTGATAGGGCAGCGAGGCAACAAGTCGGCTGATGAAGCTTTCAGACGCAGCCCATGTCTGTGTTTTTATTGGTTTTAACTCTGTTAGGAAAATATTTAATGAAACATATATTTGTCTTAATGAAAAAAAAAGCTTTATTTAAATATTATTATATAAAAGAAAATATATTTTTAATTAAAATTGTTTTTATTAAAAGATTTTATATTAAATTTAATTTCTTATGCAAATTGAAATTATAAATAAAAATGAAATCTCAGTTGGTATTCCAGAAAGCATGGTTAACTTACCGTCACAGATATACCCTGAACTCTCGGTTGATTAATCCAAACCTTGCTTACTCAAAGCTATTCAGGTTCCAGAACAGGTCTGGAGTAAGTTCAGTCAACCCGGAGTATGAAACTCAGGGTTAACAGTGACCACACAAAGACATTCTCAACTGAGCGCCGAATCAGTCACCATGAAAACGGAAGGCTGTGTCTGAAATCGCCCCCTATACCCTTAAATAGGGCACTATTTGAAGGGAAAAGCCATTTGTAGTGGTGTCCGAAACCACCAGTGGACGTTATCGAGTGCACTCATTTAATCCCACAATGCACCGCAATAAGTGTTATGCTCAATGGCTAAAGAATACCCATAATGCACTGTGAGGGTCACGCTGAATGAATCTATCTGGCTGAATCATGGCTGCGTTCCACTCCAGTTTTAGACACGCAAACTTCCCTAAGCACTTCCCCTCGGGAATCCCTGCCACCATTTTGAAGTGCGCTCCACTTCGTGAAGTGGACGGGGGGACATTTATATGGACAGACCCTCACTCCCTCAATTTTGACCGAGTCTACTACATATGTACATTTCAAGGGTTAGTTCACCCAAAAATGAAAATAATGTCATTAATTACTCACCCTCATGCCGTTCCACACCTGTAAGACCTTTGTTAATCTTTGGAACACAAATTAAGATATTTTTGATGAAATCCGACGGCTCAGTGAGGCCTCCATAGGGAGCAATGACATTTCCTCTCTCAAGATCCATTAATGTACTAAAAACATATTTAAATCAGTTCATGTGAGTACAGTGGTTCAATATTAATATTATAAAGCGACGAGAATATTTTTGGAGCGCCAAAAAAACCAAAATAATGACTTATTTAGTGATGGCCGATTTCAAAACACTGCTTCAGGAAGCATCGGAGCACAAATGAATCAGTGTATCGAATCTGCAGTTCGGAGCGCCAAAGTCACGTGATTTCAGCAGTTTGGCGGTTTGACACGCGATCCGAATCATGATTCGACACGCTGATTCATTTGAGCTCCGATGCTTCATGAAGCAGTGTTTTGAAATCGGCCATCACTAAATAAGTCGTTATTTTGTTTTTTGGCGCTCCAAAAATATTCTCGTCGCTTTATAATATTAATATTGAACCACTGTACTCACATGAACTGATTTAAATATGTTTTTAGTACATTAATGGATCTTGAGAGAGGAAATGTCATTGCTCCCTATGAAGGCCTCACTGAGCCATTGGATTTCAACTAAAATATCTTAATTTGTGTTCCGGAGATTAACGAAGGTCTTACGGGTGTGGAACAACATGAGGGTGTAATTAATGAGAGAATTTTCATTTTTGGGTGAACTAACCCTTTCAGGCAGCTCTATATACCACAATGCAACACAATTGTGACGTCACCGCATTTCGCGTTTAATTTACCCCACTCTATGAAATATTATTTTTTTGAATATTTAAAACTCCCCAAACACACCTGTATACATATAGTATGCTGCATTAACCAATTTTATAAGGGGAAAAAAAAGAATAATAAATCAACTAGTGGATTCAATGACATACATCTGAGTGAACGAGACTGAGGGAAGTGACCCTGTGTTCCATTCGGATGGACTCATCCCTATGCCATAATCCCTTCAAAGGGTTTACCCTCCGGAGTGAGAGCTTCGAAGGGATGAAGGGTGTAGGGGTCATCTTATCAAGACAATCAAGGAGGAGTAGATTGTGCAGGCTGCACCCTTTGTTTAACATTAGTTTATTTATTTATTTTTGGTTTATCTCACCATAATGTATATTGTGTCTATGTATTTTAAACATTTGAATGGACTGATAAAGGGAGCTGTAAAGTATTTTTGTTGAAGTACAGTGTAATTTTGACCATAATAATGTACTAAATCTAACTCGTATAAATATTACAGTAGTATAGAAAAATACTGTACATACATTTATAGGTAAAATCAAACCTGTACCCATTCTGTGACGTCAAACAACTTCACTGTGCAAAGGATTATGGGGGTCTGAAGTGTCCATCAGTACCCTTCGAAATCCTTCATTCTGAAGGACCCTTTAAAGTGGCCAGTTTTGAGCACTTCGGTTTGGAACGACCCTTCAATATGGCGGCCATGATTGTTTTCACTCCAAAGAGCCCTTCGGAGGGCGATTTGAGGCAAGGGCATAAAAAAACCAAACTGGAACACAGCCCCTATGTGTCTTGCCATAAGATGGCGCCTGAAGATAAATCATCCATCCATTTTCCATTTTAATTAGTGTTTGTACATAGTTTCCATATTTCAAATAATTATTAAACAGCAAGCACAAACTATGCAAAAGCGGCACAATCACTCCCTCAAGTGGACTATATTAGTACTTACTAATGTAGGGAATAGTGAATAAGGGTATAGGAGGCGATTTTGAACACAGCTTTAGTGTGCAATACTACTTCTTTCTTCCTTCTTTGTTTAAAGGATTAGTTCACTTTCAAATTAAAATGTCCTGATAATTTACTCACCCCCATGTCATCCAAGATGTCCATGTCTTTCTTTCTTCAGTCGAAAAGAAATTAAGGTTTTTGATGAAAACATTCCAGGATTTTTCTCCATATAGTGGACTTCAATGGATCCCAAACGGTTGAAGGTCAAAATTACAGTTTCAGTGCAGCTTCAAAGGGCTTTAAATGATACCAGATGAGGAATAAGGGTCTTATCTAGAGAAACCATCACTCATTTTCAAAAAATATATAAATCTATATGCTTTATAAACACAAATGATCGCCTACTAAGTGCTTCCGCAAAACCACACTTTCGTATTTTTCAAAAAGCTTACGCTGTATGCCCTACGCCTTCCCTATTCTACTTACAGAAAAAATGTAACTGGCGCTGCGTTCATTCCCTAAGTAGAATAGGGAAGGTATAGGACATAAAGCATAAGCTTTTTGAAGAATACGAAAATGTGGTTTTGGCAGAAGGATGTGCAAGCCGATCATTTGTGTTTATAAAGCATATACAGTTGTATTTTTTTAGAAAATGACCAATCGTTTCACTAAATAAGATCCTCATTCCTCGTCTGGTATCATTTAAAGCCCTTTGAAGCTGCACTGAAACTGTAATTTTGACCTTCAACCATCTGGAGGCCATTGAAGTCCACTATAAGGAGAAAAATCCTGGAATGTTTTCATCAAAAACCTTAATTTCTTTTCAACTGAAGAAAGAAAGACATGAACATCTTGGATGACATGGGGGTGAGTAAATTATCAGGAAAATTTTATTTGAAAGCAAACTAATCCTTTAATGGCTATTTACATTTTTAATACATATCGCCAGCTATGGGGCAATTGCACAATAATTTAAGAGAGTAAGTTGCTATGGCTACCTGAAAGTTACCTCAGGTTTTGGAATGGAAAGGTAATCTTACCCAGTTAAGTCACACAACCTGGAAGTTTTCTGGAATACCCCCTGAACTAGTTGCAGATAGTAAAAAAAATCCTAAATAAGACAGTGTTTAACTGGAAAATCCAGATACAACCAACTTCTGTTTTTAGCTGGTCCGAGTTGGCTTATGTGGTTCATCAACAGAGCTACAGGTCAGTGGGGGCAGAAGTCAACCAGGTTAGATCTGTCTTAAGACATTATTCTTACCTTTTGAGTGCTGAATACAACCTTTTTCTTGTAAATACTTGTTTTCTCTGAGTTTATAATTGTGTGGTCAGATAAAGTCATGATGAAAACATGTGTAAAGGCCATTACCAACAGGACTGGTGACAGGTTGACCTTGTTGGGGTGGTGGTGGTGCTGCATACGCCTGGCCGTAGGCTTGTGTTGGATATGGAGGCACGGGTCCCTTCATATCAGCTGGAGGAGGATAGGGTCCTGGTGGGTACATTGGGTTTGATCTCAACGCCTCCTCATATGATGGAGGAGGCGGGTGTCCCACAAGTGTTGCTGTCTCCATTGGGGGTGCACTTGCCATCGCCTTGACTGCTGCTTCAAATTCATGACAACAAAAGCTTTTTAGTAACAGTGGTTATTGTAACGTGACGTTATTCATAGCATTGCGTAATTCCCGAAGGATCCGCACTTCACTTTTCTGAGAAAACGCGTAATCTACAAAACTAAAATACATGTATGATAAAACTTCTCAGAGTTGTAACCTCAGAACGATAAAGCGACGATCGTTTGAAAGAAAAAAAAGGTATAAACACTTACTGTTTGTTTCGTTTTCTTGTGAACAGACTCGCGAGCGATAAGCAACGCGTTTCCTGTTTCTTAGTTCTGTTACGCACTTACTGTATTTCCGCAAACCGATGGGTGGGCTGAACTGTGTTCAAATATGATCAGACGAACACTGGAAAGTGTCGATAATGTGTGCTCTACGAAGTCAATATGTATGCATATAGTATAGGTAAAGACGAGCAGCAATGGAGGATTTTTACAAAAACAAAACAGATGTTTCGACGTCTCCTCAAGTTCCGTGTTTGGTCACATGAGTTACAGGCAGAGAGTCCCTCGTGAGACTTTCAGTGTTCAGCAATAACTACTTCATTTTATATATCTGTAGTTTGGGGGGAAATATATCACCTACTCTTGGTGTAACGCCTTTGATAACAATGATATAACTTAATATTAATTATTTCTAGTATTTATCCATTTACATATTTATTTGTATTTGCATGAATATATCAATGTATAAAGTATCAGTAGTAAATAATGACAAAAAAATATTAAAAGATAAAAAGTACATTTACCTCCTTTCTTTGAAAGACGTGAAATAAAAAGTAAAACATTTAGCATATAATTATATTTGTAGGTAATGTAAGTATATATGGTGTGTTTTGCTTTTTCTATTATTATCAATTAAATTCAATTCAAAATTGCTTTATTGGCATGACTGTAAATAATACAATATTGCCAAAGCTTGGAATACACACATACACTACCGCTCAAAAGTTTGGGATCGGTAAGATATTTTTAATGTTTTTAAAAGAGTTTCGTCTGCTCACCAAGGGTGCATTTACTTAATTAAAAATGCAGTAAAAACAGTAATATTGTGAAATATTATTACAATTTAAAATGACTGTTTTCTATTTGAATATATTTTAAAATGTAATTTATTCCTGTGATTCAAAGCTGAATTTTCAGCATCATTACTCCAGTCTTCAGTGTCACATAATCCTTCAGAAATCATTCTAATATGCTGATCTGCTGCTCAAGAAACATTTATTGTTTACAATGGTACAAAATATTTGTGTACAATTTTAGGATTCTTTGATGAATAGAAAGTTCAAAAGAACAGTGTTTATCTGAAATCTAATCTTTTGTAACATTATAAATGTTTTTACTTCCACTTTTGATTGATTTAATGCATCCTTGCCGAATACAAGTATTCATTTCTTTAATTTCTTTTAAAAAAAATAAAAATAAAAATTCTTACTGACCCCAAACTTTTGAACGGTAGTGTATAATGTTACAAAAGCTTTGTATTTTAGATAAATGCTGTTCTTTTGAACTTTCTATTCATCAAGGAATCCTGAAAAAAGTACATAATAATAACAAATATTTCTTGAGGAACTTATCATCATATTAGAATGATTTCTAAAGGATCATGTGACACTGAAGACTGGAGTAATGATGCTGGAAATTCAGCTTTGCATCACAGGAATAAATTACATTTTAAAATATTTTCAAATAGAAAACAGTCATTTTAAATTGTAATAATATTTCACAATATTACTGTTTTTACTGTATTTTTTAATTAAGTAAATTAAGCCTTGGTGAGCAGACGAAACTTCTTTTAAAAACATTAAAAATCTTACCGATCCCAAACTTTTGAGCGGTAATGTATATAAAACAATAATAAAAAAAATCTATATAAAAGAAGAAAATATTATCAAATATTATAACACTATCAAACATTATAACAGAACTTAAACAAATTAATGTGTAACAATTAGAACATATCTGAACATTTGATACCACATATATTCACACATACTATTTTTTATCTTTCTCTGCCAAAGAGAGATACTAATTACATCTAATTTCCAGTTTCCTGACACTGTAAATTAGATGTTGTACATCATTAGGTAATTTTAAAACACACTTACTTGCCCGGGCAATTGTTGTTAGCTAGTTGGTGCATATCTGATGGTTTTGTGTAAATGTCATGTTTGTTCTTATTTTCTTTTTGCTTTAGTTTTGGTTATTTATTTTATGTGATGTTTTAATGGAAAGCACTTTGGTCAACTTGTGTTGCTTTTTTTAAATGTGCTAAACAAACAAAAGAACTTAGACAGAAAGTACATATTATTATTCTAAATTATTCCAGCTGAAGAGAGAAGTGCAAAACATTCATGTGCATGTCTGTAGGTGGGAAGTATAGAAATGTTTCATATTCACAAATAAATGAAATACATAGTCTCTTTCCATTTATGTGTGAATGCAAAACGAATATCACCCCCATAGGAAGACCTTCTGAATTACATCTGCCTGTCTGAGCACCATTCCTCTTATTTGATTGGATATTAGCCTTTTTGCTGCCGTGATATCATTTCCTGTACAGTGACAAGCTGCATGTATTTATTTATTTATATATCTGCTCGGGCTGGAAATGTAAGCGACTGGTTTTTAGATGTATGTAACATAACAGCTGGATCAGTGGACGCATACCGATTGTTTATGCAGATGTCAGCGCGCACGAGCGTGAACTGTCGTGAATGCGCGCAATGGTTCGCAAAACGCACATAAGCGTTATTCTTTGATACAAAATCGGCCTAGTTTTGGTAAGCTTTAAATTACCTTCTTCTATTTATATCATTAATTGTACTCGAAAGAGCTGTGTATTCCGTTTAGATCGCATAAAAAAATTGCTGTTTTGTAGCACACATCTATTTTTCCGTTCAAAAGCACTGTTTGGGGGGAAAAACGGCTGCAGCCGTACTTGCTGCTGTCGTTTATGTAGATAGTTAGCTCTGTGCTGCATGAATGTTGTTACATGTTTCAGTTAGTGGCACCGGAAAGGCCTCGTGCCACTCGGGTGAGTTCAAGCACGAGCGCATTTAACACTGTGGCGCGTGGGCGAAATGGAAAGTCTCGATGCTCAAGATGCTCATAACAAATGCGTTGCATAACCTGTGGCTTCAAGAAGGAACCATGACTTTTATAACCCGTGACGCTGGTAAAAAGTTGAAATTGAAAGTTTCTCGCATTTCTCGAGAGAATCAGAACATTTTTAGGAAGTTTCTTGGAATGTGATTATTGTACACTGTAAAAAAAAATGTTTTAAAGAAAAAACAACAAACAAAAAAAAAAACTGGTAGCTGTCGTGTTTCCGGAGTGTTTCTGTAAAAATACAATACAAATGTAAACATTTACAGAACATGTAAACATTTACATGTTACAGTTTAAAACTGTAGTTTATAAAAGATTACATTTTAAACTGGTAAATCCAACAGCCCTTTTCTGATGAATTAAAAATGCAATATGTAAGAATTTGTGCAGTAAAATATCCAAAAACCACTAGGCCAGTGTTATATATTTTGTTCACTTGAGTACTTACAATATCCTAAATGTTTTCAACTATTTGTAAATCGTGAGAAAATTGTAATTTTATCCAAGGCTCCGGGACGTGTGAGGAGTCGCCTGTCAATTGCGTCATTCCCGCGTTACCCTCGGTTTCCGGTTTTATTTTGTAGAAACCATGGAAACACCAAAGACTCTTTAATATATTACATGTTTTAATAGACAAGGGAACAACTGTTTTGATATATTTATAGACAGAAAATGAATCATTGTTATATAGCTCAACACGTTTAGTCTTATTGTTTAAATCTAATTTTCTTTATTTTTTTGCGATGATTTTACCATGCTTTACCATGCCTCCGAGAAAAACACTATTTTATGAAGTAGCTAACATAGCATAATCAGATGCAGCTTTATTTTTAGTAACAGTAATACAGAATTTTCTCCATCATACAATACATTTTAAAATTAATTGCATGCCATTTATCAACACAAGCCATCCAGTATTTAAAAGTGCTAAAGAGGATGTTTTGTTTTATACATTTTTGCAATATTACTTGAAACTGTCTTTACTAACTGATAAAAGACTATTTATTAGGTGCACTGAAAGGAATAATATTAATATACATCATCTGTGCACGAGGTAGGGCCTTAAAAACATCAGCCAATCGTTTACGCGATCATCACGTAAACGATTGGCCCTCTGGCTTGTCAATCACTGCCATGACGTTCCTTATGAGAGACATGCGCGGCTGCGCGCTCCAGTAACTTTCCACACTCCACAGGCGCCGCATGCAATGTTTTTGTCCGGAGACAGGAGTAACAACTGCAGATTATGAGTCACCTGCGGTGAGTCCGACATAATGAATCCACTAACACCACACAGCGAATGCCGGTGGTAAACACTCGTGTTCCAATACGAGTGTTTACGAGTTTTGGGAGGCGTTCCTTCAAAGGAGGGGGGTTGTTCTTGCGCATGCGCTCATTTCAAAAACTCAGTAACAGTCTTTGGTTTCTCAGTCGACGAAAAGATCCTCTTTAGCACCTTTAATATGATCTTCTAAAATCGATCTATCTTACTGCAGTGTGTCTCAAACAAGTGTCTCACAGCAGGCGCCGAGCGAACGCACAGAGTAACGTTATAACATCATTTTCAACACTCTCAAATGTATCTAATATGATAAACAGAGCTGCGTTACCTTGTACTCATGACTGGAAAAGCGGAAGCGGCGCCGGCAACTGTGTCATAATAAAAGTCCCGCTGCTCGTGAGGCGTGTGTTGCTCAATCACTCCAGCGGTCTTGTTTAGCTCCACAACACTCACTCCTGCTCTGCTTCATACTACAGTGACGTTAATAATCTCATCCATGAACATGATTTCTTCCTGAGTCCTATCCTGATTGTTTCCACTGGCTATGAGGTGAAGACCACATGTCCCAAGATTCCACACTCAAACTTGCCGTCATCAAGCTACGCCTTTGTTTTAAATAGACCTCTAGCGGACAGAAATCTTACATATTGTACCTTTTACAAGGTACTGAAATCTTTAACCTTTAATCACAAGTAGCTGCGTACACAAGCTGAGATAAACACTTCTTACAGAAGTTGTATTGTCATAACACAAATTACACTAAAATAATGCAATAAACATTCATTTAGCATCATTAGAGGTAACAAAACATTAATGTACACTCAATTGATAAAAAAATCTTAGAAGAAACATTAAAATGATTAAACAATATTAAAAAAACATCAAATGTGAAGTTCACACAGGGAATGTCAGTATACTTACTTTATACTTTATTTGTCCCTGTTAAGGGAAAATTGTCTTGGGCAGTACAGGTAAAGCTGCACAACACAACACCCATTAAATGAAACGGCCTTTCTCTGCAAATTATAAGATGATTTGTTCTTTTTTTACAAACAAAAAATGGCGCATTTAACAGTACTTTAATGTAAAATGACATAAAATGTAAGGTTAGATCTATTAGTGTCACCCCATATGTAGTAAGAGAGCCTACTGTTAACCAGGTTTTTACTGTAGCATTTTTACAATATTTATTTTATTTTTACAGTGTTGAATCATCCTGAGTTTGTCCGTCTTTTGTCTTTCAGATGTAGGAGGAGCGGTCAGCCAAACCTACACGAACCCTGCAGAACTGCCTCTGGTGGACTTGTGAAGGCCAGCAGCTGAATTTCCCTCGACTGTCAGGATGTCCATCATGGATCATAGCCCCACCACCGGGGTCGTCACCATTATTGTAATACTCATTGCCGTTGCCGCACTGGGGGCTTTAATTCTTGGTTGTTGGTGCTATTTGCGGCTGCAGCGCATCGGTCAGTCTGAAGATGAGGAAAGCATTGTCGGAGAAGGTGAAACCAAGGAGCCCTTCCTGCTGGTCCAGTATTCGGCCAGAGGCCCACGGGTGGAGCACAAGACCAAGCTCAGTCCTAACGGCACCGAGAGCCACACCTAAGTCTGCCTTCGCAATGCATACAATGTATAGTGGGGCGTCCGTCAGTCTCCCTTACGATATCACTCAACACTGAAATGAATCCACTCTGCGTTTTAAACAAGGTGATAAACGAAGGCAAACCTAGTGCATGCAGTTGTCTAGTTGCTTTGACTGTTGATTTTTTTTTCGTGGTGGTAGAGCCCTGTTATAATGTGAAATCGACGACTGTAAGCGTTTTGTGCAATGCTGTTTGTTTGTAAAGCTGTAGCTGAGTTCTGAAGCTAAATCAAGACTCATTCTGTTTATTTGGTTGTATTTTTACTTTACCATTTCATCCAGAGCTGGCTCTGGTATTAAGAAATTCTGCACACATTTCAGTGGACTGATGTCAAAGCTTTTGAGGCTTTTTATCCAATTCATTCCTTTTTTTTCAGGAAAATATTCCCATACAAATGCTTTATTGAATTGCAATACAAAAAGGAACATTTTCATTACAAATAAGCACTTCAGGATACCATAACTTGCCAAATTATGTAAACTGGCTTTTATAAGCTCTTACATTATGTTCATGAGATCATGATTTCATTAGCACTTTTTATCTTTCCTGTGGTGATTTTATATCAGCTGGTTCCGGTCTAAAACTGCTAGGAAACCACTAAAACAACGAAAGCCAATGACTGTGGTCTTTTTATTCTTGTTGAATACTGTTGTGGCCTCAGAGGCGTTCATTTTTTTTGTGGTTGAGCACATTTTTACATAGCGAGAAGTCATTTGAAATCATTTTTATAGATGGCTGGATGCACAGCTGGATACTGAAAAGTCATTGTCTTAAGTTTTTAACCTGTTTCTTCACAGTATTATTTAATTCCACATATGTTTGTGATAACATGATGTTTGCTGTTTGTACATGCGAGATGAAAGTGAGAGAAATGATTTATTTTTATACAATATTCATGCAAATGTCAGTCAGGCATTTAGAGAGAAAGATGAAGCCTGATAAAGCAGCTAATATGATATGTTACTAATACCAAATCTTTAGGGTTCTGTCACACATTTGTCGACAGTTTTTTTCTGAATTATGTGCTGTTCTATATACAGGAAAAAAAACAAGGAGGACAGTACATGCATGCTAATTTAATCTGCATATTTAAAGAAAAAAAGCTACTTTTTATCAGTTAAGCTCTCGGTATATTGCTTATGTCACTCCAGCCAGTGTGTCTGTCCAGTGTTTGACTGTACTGAACAATAAAACCTCCTGTTACTAGGGAAATGTTTGCTCACGAGTTTTGTGTGTATTTGTTTTAAATGTAACTCCAATTCTTTTCTCTTGTAATACTGTGCTTGAGTGATATGCATTTATGGACAGTTTTCTTTTAACATAAGTGAACTTAGTTTTAGGGCATGGAATATATTAGTCATTCTGGTTTGTGTTTGTGTTGTGAACAGTTCCTGTTTATGGTGCAAAACCAACAAAAAATGTCTCATGATGACTGACCCGCTTAATGCACCCATTTAGAACTAATGCAAAGTTCATCAAACTGGATAAACTTCACAAATATCAGATTTACCACAAAGATCAGTCACTACAGAAAGATATATGGTATAATATGCATGTTCAACGATGTTGACCACCACAGTATTTTACTGAAATCACTTTATGCTAGGATAACAATACAAGACAGATGGACCTTCACATGCATCTAACAAGGTCAGTTGAAGGCAAACCGCAGCATGTGCAGAACTGGAAGGAAAGGCACACATTTCTACAACAGTGTGCAGTTTATACTCTTTTCCAGCTTTGGGGGTAACGCGTTACATGTAACTTTACTAGTTACTTGAAAAAAGTAATCTAAAGTAACGTATTTAAACCAAATCTACACCCTTGTCTGAGTAACCTTTTCAAATAACGTGTTATTTTGTTTTCCCATTCATTGACAGCTCTCCTGTCTCCATGTTGAGAGAAATCAGGAGTAAATGCAGAGGCGTTGTGTGAACATGATGGTTATTGTAGACTAGTTCTACACAAAATGTGATTGTGAACAAACATTTACTCGTTTACTTCTCCTGCGTCCAGTTCTTCTGTATTCCAGAATGGCAGCACAGCTGAAAGGCTTGTTTATTTGAACTGCGCCCTCTACTGTACAGGCATGAATTTGCATTTCCTTTAGCCCGAGGCTTGTTCATTTGACTTTTGGTGTGAAAGTGCCTTTACAACTGCCAAAAATAAAACTTTTTTGTTGTTATAAAAACAAACAGCCCAGCCTAGATGAGTAAAAGGCAACGCAACGCATTACTTTCCATAAAAAGTAACAGACACAATTAGTTACTTTTTAAGGAGTAACACAATATTGTAATGCATTACTTTTAAAAGTGACTCCCCTTAACACTCAACTCAAACTACAAAGTATTTTATCTGAAAAGAAAAATTAAACAAAATATTTGATCCCATTCTTTACTGTACTTAATTTTGAAATTGTTTTAAAATGTTATTTCAATCTTATAAGATGTATTAATTGTTTTTTAAACTAAAGATTTTTTAAATTTTTTTATGTATCTTATGCTCACCAGGGCTGCATTTATTTAATCTAAAATACAGTAGAGTGAAATTATTACAAAATAACTTTTCTATTTTGATATATTTTCAAATGTAATTTATTTCTGAGATCAAAGCATCATTACTCCAGTCTTCAGCCAGTGTCACATGATCCTTCAGAAGTGATTTGATGCTCAAGAAACATTTCTAATTAGTTGTGATGCCTAATCATATGGAAACCTGAATATATTTATATGTTTTTTCACAATTCTTTGATGAATAGAAAGTCCAAAAGAACAGAATTTGAAATAGAAACATCTCTTGTAACATTATAAATGTCTTTACAGTCACTTTTGAACAACTTAATGCATCCTTGCTGAATAGAAGTATTAATTTATTTTAAAAAAGGTCACTAGCATTTTCATTAGAAAAAAAAAAAAAAAAAAAAAAAAAAAAAAGCAAGCAGTTAAATTCAAGTGAAATGAAATAATTATTACAGAAATGCACAGCAGGTCCAACTCACAACCCATCAGATGCAGCTGGCAGATTATCGCCTATTCATGATCTCCCCCTAGTGGCTAAAATATCTTGACAATACCCTAATTCACGTACAGTCAGTCGTTCTCCTTTTCGCTTTTTAATAATACACCGGTGTGGTATTACTTCCCTCACCGTTTTGCTTTCAGGAACTAGGCACGCCAAAAAGATGAAGACTTTATTGTTTATGTCGGTCCATATAATACCAACAGGCATTAACACAGCAAGCAGACAACATAGTAATTTGGTGCAGATGTAGAATAACCGAGAGATGCAGGACCGAACATTCCAAAACAAATTAAAAGGCGGGAATTTGTCACAGAAACATTCAAAGGGATTCTCAAAGGGCATATCTCACTGTGCGTCATTTCTTGCCATGCCTATACTGCACTTCTGCTTTGGGTTTCATTAACAAAATCCTGTTCTTGAAAGGTGATCCGCTGTGTGCTATTTAATAAGAGAAACATAAAAGGCGTTTACTTTTAACCGGTGATCAAAGCAACAAAGCCGTGATTACTCAGAACACAAGGCCAGCTCTGTGCTTTCCGTGAAAACCCAGAAGGAGGATGTCCTCCCACTCCACGGACACGCCTGATTCAATACTGAACTCAAGACATCATAGTTCCAGAACACCCTGCATCAAAAGATTCAGATTAATTAAAACATTACTTAATATCTTTAAGCAGAAAACTATATTTGCCAAAGTCATTATCATTTGGTGCTATCAAGTGATCTTTTCTGGCTTTGGCGAGCTTCATCAAAAGGAATTCTCTTCTGTCCATCCATTCCTTCAGCTCCTCATCTCCATGCGCCAGCTTACAAAGCTCTTCCTCCGTGCAGGTGCCCTTGAGGAACCTGGAGGGGGTCGAAAATCAGTTCGTTATCGACAACAGTTAACCGTTACCGTGATACGAGTGGCGTTACACATTGGCGTTAAGCTCACCGCTCGCAAACTTTGAAGGTGCCCGTGGGGAAGCGATACTGCCAGCAGTTCTGATCGTCCTCAGAGTTGAACACTCGCTCTTTGTGCTTCTCGGAGGTGATGTGCTGCTGCCACTGCTTATCACTGTTGCAGTTCTTCCCACACAACCAACAATGGTTGCCAGCCTGATGAAACACCATTTCGAGGTTATGAGGATTGCATTCATGAAGAAATGACTTAAAGGGATAGTTCACCCAAAAAATGACAATTCTCAAAAGTTTTTCCACACCAGTAAGAATTTCTTTCTTCTGCTGAACACAGAAGAAGAAATTTTGAAGAACCAAAAAGTTGACTGCAGCCATTGACTTCCATAGTATGGAAAAAAAAAATACTATGGCAGTCATTGGGGTCCATCAACTGTTTGGTTACCAACATTCTTCAAAATATCTTCTTTTGTGTTTAGCAGAAGAAAGAAATTCATACAGGAGTGGAACAGTTTGAGGGTGAGCAAATGATGACAGAATATTAATTTTTGGGTGAACTCTCTTTTTCATGAAAGGAAATGTGTATGAATGTGCAGTGAATTACTACAGATGTCACCGTTTTCACAAATTTGCATTTTTGTAGTTTTCAGAGACTATGATGGTATAGTTTTCAAAAACTTGCACTTTAAAACCTGTTTTCAAAAGTTTGCCTTTTCAGGCCCCCAAAATGCAGTCGTCATGGAAACAAAGGGCCAAACCGCATTAAAAGTTTTCAGATTTTAAGCTGAACACAGTGTCGTGTAAACGGCCCCTAAATATCTGTAAACTGGCATACAGATCTGCCTCCATTCAGTTAACAACATCCAATTCCATTTAATCAATTCCCGATGGAAAAAAGTTTTTTTTTCTCCCTCATTTCAGAAGCCGTTTCACTCGGATGTACGTCACAATAGGGAAGAAAGCACTATTACAACTTCCGTTTCATTCCGACTTTACACTTTCATGACATTTATAACAAAATAAAATGCTATGTATTATATGTAGCAAATGTTTTATAGTGTATTAATAAAAGTTATAAAGTAATAATATAACTTAAATAGGACACCCATAAACCACTTTTTTTCTCTTTTTTTTTTTTAAAGGGATAGTTCACCCAAAAATGTAAATTGTCCCATGATTTACTCACCCTCAAGCCATCTTATAGGTGTATATGACTATCTTCCTTCAGACGAACACAATCAGAGATATATTTAAAAATATCCTTAGTCCTCCCAGGTTTATGAAGTTTATTTTGGAGTCTAAAATAAAATCAAAAATGCATTCATCCATTAAAAAAAAAGAAAAGAAAAAGTAATCCGTAGGACTTCAGGGGGGTAAATAAAGGCCTTCTGAAGTGATGCGTTTACTTCAGAGCTTTAACTGAAACTTTATACATTCAAATAACTAGCTTCCGGTGGACGACCGTATGCAGAACGCGCAAGTCGATTGCAGCGGAAGAGTATCCTTTGACCTGACACACAACGTAATGACGAACACGGAGGCGTGGAGGAGAGAGCAAAACAAAACACCGGTCACAGATTATAAGTCTAAAATTATAATTTTTAAAGAGAAATTCCGATATAAGAGAGCAGATACTGCGAGCGTCATCAAAGCTTACGATACTCCTACATCCTGCGTCATACATCGCGTCCGTCATTTACTCATTTGGCGCAAGTCGAGTTGTGCATTCTGCATACGGTCATCCGCCAGGAACTAGTCATTTGAATTTATAAAGTTTAAAAATACAGATATTTTTCTTACAAATAACATCACTTCGTTTCGAAAGGCCTTTATTATCCCACTGGAGTCGTATGGATTACTTTTTTTAATGGATGGACGCATTATTTTTTAATTCAAAATGAGGCCCCTCATTCACAACCATTATAAACCTTGGAGGACTAAGGATATATTTAAATATATCTTGGATTGTATTCATCTGAAAGAAGATAGTTGGCTTGAGGGTGAGTAAATCATGGGATAATTTTCATTTTTGGGTGAACTATCCCTTAAAGTCTGTATGCTGTAACATACAGCAGTGCTACTTTGGTAAAGGATTTGCTCATGAATATTAATTGCATCGTGACATTTGGCCAGTAAGCTGCAATACAGATGCTATCATGTTTGTGTGTGTGTGTGTGTGTGCTAATCAGTTGATTCATGAATATTTATTAAGTTACAAGGCTCTTATAAGGTTACCAAGCAATAGAATGCAATTAATATTCATTCACTATACCTTACTTAATAAATTATACAGGACGTGATTAGTGATCAGCTAGAGGAGCACAATAGACTGGAAGAGATTGAAGAGGTCGAGATGCATTTTTAAATGCTTTAAAAAAAAAAATTTGACCTGACATGGCAAACTGTTGTCCAAGAAGGTGAAAACACAGAGAGAGAGAGAGAGAGAGAGAGAGAGAGAGAGAGAGAGAGAGAGAGAGCGAGAGCGCAGAGCAGACAAAGATGTGCAAACATGAGTATAATAGAGCCCTGAGTGTATGCAGCATCCTTAACAGTCAGTGTTTTGTAATTTCCCTGGCTTTTCTTTACAAAATCAAGGACACTAAGAGAGATCAAGGTTGTGTCAAACAGATGTGTGATAATGTTTGGAAATATGAAAGCTGCTCAAGTTTCCCTACCACTTCCTCAGCGTAGTCTGTGGGCATGTGAATCTGTTTGCCATTCTCTCGAGTTGCAATGTTGGTGCTCTCCTCGCTCCAGCCCGGCTTCTGAGACTGCAGCCACATTTCATACAGCTGCTCCATGTCTGCAACTGCATACACACCATCATTATAAGTGACGCATGATAAATCTGTCACAACATCAGTATCTGTCAACACTGGGTGATAATACGAGTCAATCTATTCATTTTACAATCATATTAAGAGCACAATTCAAAAGTTAGGGGTCAGTAGGATGTCTATTTTTTTTTCTTTTCTGAAAGAAATTAATACTTATATTCAGCAATGATGCATTCAAATGTTAAAGTTTGACAAAAATAATTTGTATGTTACAAGACATTTCTATTTTATGTAAATGTCATTTCATACAAATATTAAGCACAACGGTTTTCAACATTGATAATTAGAAATGTTTCTTGTGCATCAAATCATCATATCATAGAATGATTTCTGAAGGATCATGTGACTGAAGACTTTTCAGTAATGATGCTGAAAATTCAGCTTTGACATCACAGGAATAAATTACATCTTATAAATATATTCAAATAGAAAACTGTTATTTTAAATTGTAATATATTTATTAATATTACTGTTTTACAGTACTTTTGATCAAATTAATGAAGACTGTATGCAAACCTATGTTTAAGTATATAACTAACTGGCTAATTATTAATATTGTTTGGCCTGGCTGACATCTGCAGAACAGGTAAGTTATTTTGATTAGATATTACTTTAAATGTTGACTATGTAACTTCTTTTTTTGTTCAAAATTAACAGAACTTGTCAATATATAATGAGCCAATACATCATCAATCCTTCCAAAATTAGTTTGATTCACTATGGTAAGCCTATAATAATCGTTTATATTTTAGTTTTCACAAGAAATTGTGTACATATGTCACTCGTCCGTGTGTGTCTCGTCATATCTGTAAATAGAGAAAAGTTGCTCCGGGTACTTTGACATATGTATGGTGTCAGTTGTCACAACGAGTGAGAAAGATTGACTTGGAGCTGCTAAAATCATGAAACCTCTGGAGAATCACAAAAAAAAAAAAAAAAACGCAGAGCAGAAGAGTCTGCTGGCAAAAAGAGAACGAGTGAATCAACATCAGCTTGGCTTTTTGGAGATGGCGTAACTGAGAAATTTGAATTGTTGTAAAAGCGATGGAAGTGTTTTTTATTACTAAACAGGTGAATAAGTAAGGGATAATGTAGATCCAGCTGGTTGTTTTCACAGAATAAATCCTGCTTATTACACGGCTACTTGCCACTAGGCATGTGACGATATAAAATTTTCATGTTGCGATAATTGCTGAAGCTTTTTTCATGGTATACAAATTTTGATATTGAAATAAGTTGCAAAAAAAAATGTTGTCATAGAATAACACGTTTAAGAACTTTCTTATAATAAAAAGAACTCTGAACATTTAAATACAATAACGCAATACACAAATTATAAAAGTAAAATGTTTCAAACAAAATGTTGCAAAAGAATTATAAAGAACAACAGGTAACACTTTACAATAAGGTCTCATTTAACGTTAGTAGGCTATTTATATTCAAACCTTAAACATTTATTAAAAAAAATAAAATTTTGAAAATAAATAGCCTATTAAGTCTTTAAGTATTTGGTGCTGTGATGAACAACACTGTGAATACAAACAACTGAATGGCTGTTTGAGGCATTTTAAATACGCAGCTGCTTTGTGACGGGGTTTCCGGGGTAACCGCTGCATTTATGCTGTTCCATCAGCTGCTGTCAGAGAGTGAACGTGCACTTTGCCTTCATTCAGCACGTCTTCACTAGTTCCGCCATGTGCTTCCCATGCATGTTGGGCTTGTTTACATCTGAGTGCGTGTCCCTTTGACGCAGCATACAGTGGTGTTGTGCATTTTATACGGTTGATGGGGAAAGTATTCTTAAAATGTATAATAAAAATGTGAATAATTCGTAATAAATAATAATTTGCAGTATTTTGAAGTGGCCACAATAACAATATCGTGCATATTCATTATCGTGATATATCGTATTACCGAATATTGGCACTTCTACCTGCCACATAATGGTAAAGCTACAGTTATGTCTTCAGCTCGTCAGCTTGAAATCCTTTCCATCCAAACTGGTTATATCTCTTAAGCTTAGTAGCGAGTGGTTTATTAGCAGCAGGATAATCATATTCATCTGCAGAGTCATGCAGAGCCGAAACACACCCAAATTAATGTTCTTCCACAAAATACAAGCAGTTTTATTTTTTAACTGATATAGGGCCAAAAGTTACATAGTGTACCTTTAAAAACAGGTGTTCTCAACTCATGCAGAGTTTTGCTCCAACCTTGATCAAACTCACGTTTTGTTGGAACAAAAATTTGCATGAAAGTGGATCTCGAGGGCCAGAGTTGAGAACCCCAGCTTTTAGACAAACAAATGGTACATAATACCAGTCACTAGCGTTGTCACATTATGACTTTGATTTGATACCCGTCTAAAATATCTCGCACCACTGCAAAAACTAAAACACAGAAAAAGTAACTGAATAATATGACACAACTTAAAATTCTTAAGAAATTAAAAACTCACTTGACCAGCATGTTCCTGCCCTGCTTTTTGACCATTCCCTCTCCTTTATTTAAAAAAAATAATTACATGCCACAGTGTGAACGTCCTTACAGTGATATTTGCAATTATCACATTATCAATCATGTTATCAATCACACTCACTAACCTTTCACAATTCTGAACAGGTTGGAATAGGGGTGGGTAGTGGGAAATTAAATTTTGGTCATGAGTAATATATAAATATTTTATATATATATATATATTATATAAATATATAATTTTATATCACACTACAGTTATTTAATTTTATTTTATCTTTGTTATTAAAAATAAGCAAAGACTCAAATTACAAATAACAGGAACAAAATACAACAAGAAAATTAAATAGTGCTTTAAATTTCAGGTAGGCTACAGTAGGTCTATATAAAATCAAGAAAGAAATTATATAATCAAATGTAAAAAGCACTCCACTCTATACACTGATTCTTAATAAATGTATTAAATATAGTATATCAAGCAGTGGGTGATTTTCTATTTTCTTTTGTTGTGTGTATTATAAAAATGACTTATAAAAATGGTGGTTGAAATAAAATGCGGCGTGGAGTCAACCAATCAAAATGCTGTGTGAACTCAACCAATCCGCTTGTTCAGTGCCCAAGTCCCACCCCCAAAAGATCCTGAACTTTGAACTAGTACTACCTTGCGAGCAGGGACTTTCTGAGGTGGGAAATTTTTATCTGGAACTTTAACATTCAAAACCTGTTCCCTGCAGTTGAAACACACCGAGTACCACCATAAAGTCCCTAGTTCCTGGGGAAAGTTCATGCCATGGAAATGTGGCTTTAGACGCAAATTAAGGAATATGGGCCTTATTAGAATGCTGTCATTCTTTCTGTTCTAATAAAATGTGGAATCGTACCATTTTTAATAGAAGGCTATCATGATACCATTCTAGTACCGGTATATTGTGCAACACTACCACTCACTGTATTGGTTGTCATCATCCGAAAGTAAATGACCAACGAAGCCAAACTAAAATAAAAATAATTTCTATATATGTGTCCCTAAATGATTATCATGCAACTTTACCACTCAAACACACAACAAAACTTACTATTGTTATCTTTCATGAAGGTCCATAGATCTCTTTCTTCTGTGCTGTGAGCAAATGTGCAGTTTCCAATGTACTGACACTTTTTGCCTGCTGCCACATGCAAGCAAATCTAAATGCAGGAATAACAATTATTCAAGAGACAGTGACAGAATTAATGAACCATCAATTTCTGTTCATATTGTAGAAAAATTGTAGAAAATATTTTCGGCATGAAAAAACAAACAAACAATGCAACACTTACTTCAAACTGAGCAGGAACAGGCTTTTTTGTTGGGAGAGGTCGAACTGTAGTCCACTTTTTCCGTTCAATAGAACTAACCAGAACCACTCGTCTCTCTTTAGACCAACTAGTCAACAGAAAGTGACAAAACATGAGTTATTATCAGACTCCGGCAGAATATTAAGGATGAACTTATGCCCCTTTTCAGTCTTGATTTTGTTTTTAGGCTCTACTAGAATATGTTTTCATGCTTGAATGTTTAAAAAACACATTTTACATTGTTGCAGCACCTCTCTTCACAGTCAGCAACTCTCTTTTTAGTTCCTGTCTCTGAGAAGCCCCTCCAGTGTGTTGTGATTAGTTGGAACTCAAAACTTTTTTTGATCAAGGCATTTGAGGAAGTTCAGAAACAGTGCTTACTGATAGAAAGATTAACTCCCTTTGGTGTAGAGCTGCACAATTAATTGAAATTAAACCACACATGGCAAAGGCTTTTTTATGTGCAGCTTCTCAGTGAAGCACAGCTCTGTGATCAGTAGTAAATGCTGCTCCATCTGAAAGCCAGAGGGCGCTCTCGCGCAGAAACTCCAAATACGCCCTGTAGACGCGTTAATACACGTCAGTCCAGGAAACCCCTATGGTCATCATACTATTGCTGTAGCTGAATAAACAAAACATTGAAACGCTTTGTTTAAAACATAACTAATAACCATATATGGTTTATCAGAGTTCTTCAAGCCTTCTCAGGTATTTTCATGATAAATTATATTTATAATTTAATGCTAATCAACATTGCCTTTATTCACTGTATAGAATAATATGAAATATGTTGTGTGTCTTATTCTGTGCAAGAAGCCACTTCATCTCACAGAAGGAAGTTATCAAACACTCAAATGATTTTATGAAGTGAGTTTAGAGTAAAAACATGTTATTACATTTTTTCTTTTGTTGGACAAGAGGTTCATAAACCTTTCTCAAGTTTGGAAAGATGCCTGATGCGTGTTGATTTTTCAAATGCACGTTATAAGCGATTCAAACTTGCAGTGCTTTCAGATGGAGCAGCATTTACTAATGAATCAGATTGACTTTGAGCTTTGTAATTTTGCAGACCTTTTTCATACTCAAACAGCAACATTACACACTAAAAGCTGAAAATGTAAAAAAAACAAACAAAATAGGACCGCTTAAGTTAAGGTTAAAGGTTAAAGGTAGTTCGCTCAAAAAATCTGGTCAATTTACCTGCACTTAAAGAAATAGTTTTTCATGCAAAAATGACTTCCACAGTATTTTTTTTTTCCCCATACTATGGAAGTCAGTGGGGTCCTGTTTGGTTACCCATATTCTTCAAAATATCTTCTTTTGTGTTCATGAGAAGAAAGAAATTCATACAGGTTTGGAATAACTTGAGGGTGAATAAATGATGAAAGAATTTTCATTTTTGGGTGAACTTGTATGAGTCTTTCTTCATTGAAACAGGAAATGTGTTGAAGAATGTACAAACTATTTTTTCACATGAAATGAAAGTGTATGGGGATTCACATTGTTCTGTTCACTTTCATTATATGGAAAAGAGTAGTACATTAAACATTTCTTTTTTTGTGTTCCACAAAAGAAAGTTGTGCGTGATGACAGAATTTCCATTTTTGGATGAATGTATGAGGAGGACTCACGGATGCCTGGCCTTGGCACTGCAGTACTTCTTGTTTTTGTCCGGCTCGCTGACTTGGCCATTCCTCCAACACTGAGCACATACAAACTGCATCTTCAGGTTAGCTGGCCCAAATCTACGCAAGGCTGGTGGGAGCTCCTATGGAATTGCCACAAGACAGACATGAGAAATCTCTCACAGAAACATTACACACTAAAGAAAGTTGAAAATGTAAAAAAGCATAACATGACCCCTTTAAACCACACGTGATTTGGCAAAGGCTGTTCTATTAGAACGCATGTATAAATTCTACCTGGGCTTGAACTGCAGCATCCATATTCCAATATTTCTGTGACTCCTGAACAATACCTTCATGTGTGATACCTGAAATAGATCAATACAATACAACAGTTAGCGTTTCCCATCATCTTTGATATCTGATAATTCGTGAGACCTGAATAGCAGCTCACCTTGTTTACTCTGCATCATCCACACTTTGAGCTCGATGAGGCTGTGGGCGTAAAAGCAGGAATCCTCACGCTGGCAGCCATATCGCACCTCATGCCTACACAGATCCATCTGGCAAAGAGGGATGTATGGACGGATTTTGGAGTACCTGACGGTTTTGTCCCTTAAATAGTGTACAAGGCACCTGACAAAAAAAACGTGTTATGAGCGTCAATATTATACAAGTAATAAAAGATCTCACTTAGGGCTGGGCAATATAGACTACAAAAATGAAAATGCATTCACATCATGGCTCTCTGGAATACTTCATTTTGATTGGTCAACTGCAGCATCTTTGGGTCATATGATTTGTATAATGACCACTAAACTGTATTTGTCTTGATAATTATTTATTTGCTCAGAAATGTCTTGAAGAGTTAGTTCACCCAAAAATGTAAATTACCCCATGTTTTACTCACCCTCAAGCCATCCTATGTGTATTTGACTATCTTCTTTCAGACAAACACAATCTGAGATACATTGAAAAAATATCCTTAGTCCTCCAAGGTTTATAATGGTTGTGAACGGGGGGCTGCGTTAAGTAAAAAATAATGCATCCATCCACCATAAATATAATCCATATATCTCCAGGGAGTTAACAAAATAGAAATATGTATATTTAAAACTTTATAAACTAAAATAACTAGCTTCCACCACACGACAGTATGCATACTGCGCAAGCTGACTTGCAGCAAATGAGTAACCCCCTGAAGCAATCCATGACACAGGATGTAGGAGTATCATAAGCTTAGATGACTCTCGTGGTTCAAACAAATAAGGCTGGGCAACAAATTTCAGCTCCTATTCTCTTCTATCAAAATTTCTCATTTTAGACTTCTAATTCATGACCGTTGTTTTGTTTTGCACTATCCTCTTCACTTCCTCATTCATCATTACGTCTTGCGTCAGGTCAAGGGTTACGCTTTCACCACAAATCGATGCGTAGGCTGTCTGCTGGAAGCTAGTTATTATAGTTAATAAAGTTTTAAATACAGATATTTTTCTTACAAAAAACCCATAGCTTTGTTTCAGAAGGCCTTTATTAAAGGTGATAAAGAGGATCTTTTCGTTGAATGAGAAACCAAAGACTGTTACTGAGTTTTTGAAATGAGCGCATGCGTAAGAACAACCCCCCTCCTTCGAAGGAACGCCTCCCAAAACTCGCAAACACTCGTATTGGAACACGAGTGTTTACCACCGGCATTCTCTGTGTGGTGTTAGTGGATTCATTATGTCGGACTCACCGCAGGTAACTCATAATCTGCAGTTGTTACTCCTGTCTCCGGACAAAAACATTGCATGCGGCGCCTGTGGAGTGTGGAAAGTTACTGGAGCGCGCAGCCGCGCTCGTCTCTCACAAGGAACATCACGGCAGTGATTGACAAGCCAGAGGGCCAATCGTTTACGTGATGACCGCGTAAACGATTGGCTGATGTTTTTAAGGCCCTACCTCGTGCACAGATGATGTATATTAATATTATTCCTTTCAGTGCACCTCATAAATAGTCTTTTATCAGTTAGTAAAGACAGTTTCAAGTAATATTGCAAAAATGTATAAAACAAAACATCCTCTTTAGCACCTTTAACCCCCTGGTGCCATATGGATTATTTTTTATGATGGATGGATTCATTTCTTTGGGCTTCAAAATCACGCCCCCCCCTTCACTACCATTATAAAGCTTTGAAGAGCCAGGAAATATTTTAAATCTCGGATTGTGTTCATCTGAAAGAAGATAGTCAAACACCTAGGATGGCTTGAGGGTGAATAAATCATGGGCTAATTTGCATTTTTGGATTAAATTTCCCTTTAAATCAGTGAAAAGCCACCATCTACTTAATAATCAAAGTAGGTTTGTAAATGCTAAATAAATATTTTAAAAAACAATTGATAAAGGCCAAAAAATAAAAATTGTTAATATATTTTTAAGTATTTGTTATTTCTACTATAATTATTTTAATAGTTGATATTTTAGTGTATATTTATCTCTTTTGAGTGATCTATCAAATTATTAAATCAACATTTATCCTTATAAATATTAAATTACTTGAATGACTTCTTCCTTTTCATCTTCAAATACTAGAGAATATGATGAATATTGTCTATACCTCTCAGTGAGAGAAAAGTACAACTTATCAGTATGTTTTGGGAATCTTTCCTGTTTATAGTTAAAGCTCGGGCCAACTTCAACCTTGAAGAAGCTTTGAATCCTGTGTATCTGTGTATGAGCACTAGTGTTCTGTATGCAGGTCCTGTACTGGTACTGATGGACAACTGGCATTCTACTTGGGACCTTTCCAGGGTCTGAGCATCAGAAACATGATGGATGGAGATACATTTCTGTCTATCAGTCCATGTGTGGAAAATTACTGATTTTGTCTATTTTTCTTAGCCAATCAGAATCAGTTAACCTGGAGTAATGATGTAGTTAGTGGACTCTGTTAAGAGTATAATTTATTTTGTAAAATTCCCCTAGAAAATAAATTAATTATATATATATATATATATATATATATATATATATATATATATATATATATATATATATATATATATATATATATATATTAATTAATTAATTTATTATTTGTAGGGGAACTTTACAGTTAAAGACCCAATTTTACAGTTAAAGCATGTGAAACAACACTAGGTTTTCTGAGTTATGATAAATCTGTGATTCAAGCTGATTCACTGAGAAAGTTTGCAAAAATTAATGAAACTTCACAACTCTATTGATGTTTAAATCATAGACGATTAAGATATATTTGTCATAACAAACTCATGGCAAGGTGTGGGTGTGAAGCTGACCTGCAGTCACAGTTTAAGAAACTTAAATTAAAAAAAGGTTTCAGAATGTTGCTTAAATTTTCATCAAAAAAATATTCAGATGCATTCATTAATTCAGACCAACTGCATTCACAGCAAAGCATGAATCTGCACTTTTAGATTCTGAACATGTCTTCACAAGAAGAGAAGCTTACTTCTTTTCCTCAAACGCATGCTTTGTCACTGGGTGAGAGCATAGACCGGGGTTGTCCTTATTGGTTTTGCTGATTATTCTGGGTTTGTGATCAAAGCACACCTACAGACCAAGTCACACATGTTAGGCATTTGTACAGCTCCTTCAAACATTAAACCAATGCAAATTTCAGCAATGACGAAAAAACAAACACAAACTGAAAACCCTTTTTTTTTTTTTTTTAAACCAGTCATTCCAGTTCAATGATGAAATGAGAGGGTGTGTTAAAAGACAGACAGTCAGCTGCTTAAAAAAAAAAAAAAAAAATCTCCAACAAGAAAAAAAAAAAAAAAAAAAAAAAAAAAAAAGGTCAAACCCATAAACATAAAAAATAATTACATTTGGTCAGCTGACTTTCAAGTGTATCACGGATTATTCACTAATTCCAGCTACAATAAGCAAGCTATTCAAACATACTTTACCTCACAGAGGAACATAAATATCCCATGGTGCTCCTGTAGGATTTTGGCCACGGTCAAATTGATCTTAGGTCTATATCCATAAGGATCACACAGATTGTCCCTGCAGATGAAGCCTTTGCGTTCTAGTGTCCACACATCAATTTCTTCTTGGCAATAAGCAAAGGTACAGTGGCCGAGATACCGGCATTCTTGTCCCATCGCCACATCTAAAAAGCACAATTTGAGGATTTTTAGTATATAATACGCAAAATGTCAAGAATAGGCCATAAAGGGGAACAATGCAAGCACCTTTGCAAATATAATAAGGCCCCATGTACTGGTTTTTAGTGGGTCTCGGGCGAATAAGCTTCCATGTTGGAAGTTCTGCATGTTTGGTTCGACCCAAAAGCAAATCTTTTTTGCATTTGTGGTCCTCTGGATGGTAAGTGTAATCCAGCACTCCAGGTCCTGTGAATAATCGTAAATGCAAAACGTCACTGTTTGCATATTTAAAAGTTTGTGCACTGCAAACACTGCCTAGCAACACTTCCTGCATGACTGATGCTTACCAGTTTTAATGTAGCATGAGGAACAGGCCTGTTTAAAATCATGTGTATCAGCAAGTGGGTTCTTGGCAAGGTCTAGCTGCTGCGGATAATCCTGCACAAATGCCCCATCGGATGTACTGAAACCCATCCCAATGGGTGGAATGGTTGGCACTGTCATGTTGCTATTGCCCAGCTGAAAGAGCAAATAACGGAGATTAACCAAAGAGAACCAAAGAGCTGAATATTCAGGAGAATACAGAAGTAAATTAACTCTTACCGACATAAAATGTTGCTGGCTAAAGGCTTTATCTGGTCCATAAGGATAAAAAACAAAACAAAAAGGAAATGGAAATCAGAAATTATAAGTAAACAAAAACAAAACAAAACCAACTCTAGTTTTTCAACAGACACTGACAGCAGGGTCCAAAATTAACACTTGTCAGGACCCCAAATAGGGGTTAACTTTAGGCACTTTACTGCTAGGATCTGCAATAAATACATTGTGACACAATAACCCACAGTGTTTATCACAAATAAACCAGGAAATGTGCTCAATGCACTGTCATGGAGTGCTGCAGTATTTTTGTAGGTCAACCCAGATGTGACCGTCAATTGAATTTTTCCACTGGCTTTTTGATTATTACAGAAAATAAGGTCTGTGACCAAACAAAAGCTTGATTCTTGCACGTTTGTTGCATCATGATAATCGTCACAAATTAACACAACTTCATGGTATAAATGAACTACACCACGGTCACACGACCGAAACTCTTTCAATCTCAAGTCAATAATTTGAAAGTTTGAGTGAGAATTGTTTGAGCGTGATCATAACCACAACAAGGCTGTAAAAGCAGACTAGCGAGTAGATGAGCTCAGCTCAGCATAATGATGTTTACTGTCCGACAACCTCTGTAGTCCCATTTAGACACTTGCTAGCAACTGCCTTTTTCAAGTAAAAGCTTAATAAAAGTACAAATGAGGTATTACTAATGTATTTTATGTTGTAAAATAAGCCATGACAATATTTTGACAATGGATCCAGAAGTGCAAAAATGCTAACTCATTCCTTGGTTTTAGGACTCATTCCTGCAGCACTCTATGTTGAGTTTACAGTTTAATTGCTAGTAATAAATAATTAAATCTGGTAAATTATCTTAATTCACTCAGCATTTGCAGGCGAGTGCAATTTTGGACCCTTCACCCCCCGCCACCCCACAATTTTGAAATAACAGAGCAACACACCTGTCTGAGAATCTGAAATCGACAAACTATCCAATGAATCCAGTGCTGAGGAAAATGTATCCAGACCAAGAGGATACGATGAAATTGGCTTGTGGTACGGTGCGGGCAAATTTATTGTGCACTGTGGAGCCATACTGAAAAACGGATGGCTCAGGTGAGAAGGCATGAGCAAAGGACTCGGTATCGAACTACTGACGGCAATACTGGTCGGTAAAGGAATAGGTCCGTCCACTGTAGGAATATCCTGGGTGGGGAGAAACAGAATCATCAACATGACTACTCGCATGCACTCAAAACTTGTGGTTCGAGCAAAAAAATGCAGTCCTCTAGCTTACCAAAGAAGAATTAGAAGGACTTGCTCTGTCCAACAGCTCATCCAGATCATCCCCAATAATATCTGTATCATAGTCCAAGCGGTTGTCTTGTACTACGTAAGAGTCATTGGGCCTGGTTCCATTAACCAGAGGCATATGTAATGGCATGGGAACAGGCTCTGGGTGATGGGTCTCAACAGGGGCTACCGGAGGTGAGATGACACTGACGAGAGGCTTAGACTCTACTTCTTCCATCTCACTTACAGTAGAACATACTGGCATGCTGACTGGTACTGGGCCATCCATACCCTGCATAGACTGGCCCACTTCTATGGAGACAAGGAAGCAGTAATGAGCTGACTGCAACCGATTCATACATTTATTGTATACACTTAAAATGCATAAATTAATTATTTACACTTCTGTTCAGGGTTTTTGAAGTAAGTCTCTTATGCTTATCAAGGGGTGTACCGCAATTCATTTTTAATATAATCGCAAATTAATCACACATCAAATTTGGTTGAGAAATTACCCCCAAAAGATAAATTTAAAGTCATTGTTGTGTTAAATGAGAAAAGCATCAAAAAGGTATTACAAAAAGTAGCTTTACAAAAGAAGCTTAAGCCATTTTAAGTCAAACACATCTACTGTATTAGGCAAGATAAATATTATTATCTTTTTTGTATTCTATCAATGTCGTTGCTTACACAATCAATTCTGTTAATCTTAAATGAGTTACATATATTTCTTTACATAATACTTACACAACTTTTTAATCATGAGAAAATTTGTTTCTGTGAGAAGCAACTTGGGAATAATGACTCTTTCTGCAGTCAAGATCAGTTTAGGGAGTTAAATAAGATATTTCCAATTAAAAATATTTACACACATCAGGTGGGCACAACTATTATGGGATGTTGGTGATGATTATGGGATGTCGATGAACTGGAAAATGTGCATATATGATAAAAGGAAGTAGGAGGCCTTATGATAATTAACTCATTTGTTTATCCAATCAATTTTGAAAGTCTCGGTTTGCTGAAACATTAAAATGTATGATTTGACCGAATAAGAGAGACTACCCTAAATTTCGATTTTCAGAAATAAATTTGGTTGAATAATTTTACTATTGAGTGGCGTGACTTTAATCTTATAGGTGAATTTCCACCAGTTGCTCAGAGAGGCACATTAGTTCTGCTGTGGCTTTATATAGTTAGGCTACTATTTTTATGGCTAATATTTGGCAAAATTGAGCAAAAACAGACAATATTGTGTCTAAAATATACCACAATATTAACTTCTTATTTACTGAATTGTAAATCACTGAAAATCATTTATTGTAAATTAATAACACATTTGAACTTGTGCTATTCAGAACAAAAACAGCACTTGTGCGATACTGCAGTCATTGCTTGTGTGATATTACTAAATATGAGACAAAAACCCATACGGGCAATTTTTGCCCTAATATCTTGAATTTTAGGGGCATTATAACTGCATTCTATAGGCTCCATCATGCAGTGAGTTGTTGCTCTGCTTCATGTTTGTCACCAATCTACTTTATGAAATGTAAGATGACCTACGTGGGTCTGGGGCGGGACAGGTGCGGTAATTCCGTTAAATAATTTTAATCTTGTTATTTTTCCACAACTAATTAAATTTACATGTTAAAATCATCTTACTGACCCCAGTCTTTTTAAAGGTAATATGAAATACACCGACTTACCCATTTCAATATCCTCCACAGATGCAGAGCTTTGAGAATGCTGTTAGGAAATAAAGCAGCTCAGTACGGTTGCTGAAATTGTTCATTTTAAGCACACACACATACTCATATAGCATCTTACCTTATCATTAACCGCACCTGATAAACTTGCACCAGGCAAAACATTTAAGGCAGGCTGATTTCAAAACAAAAGAAAAGAAAACAAAACAAAACAAACTGGTCAGGACCAAATAATTACAGATTATGCGCTTTAATTTTTCTGCCACAATTCTAACCAATTAAATTCTTTTTCCCCTAATTATCTAGAAAGTAGACACACCTCAGATTTTTTTGGTATGTTTTTTTTTTTTTCTTCCCGCAATCAGAATCTTTTTTTACCTTGTTTCTCACATAAGCCTTACGGATTTTCAATCCCAACATTTTGGCAAGCTCCTGGGTCATTTCAATCACACGAGTGTCCTGCAAAACAAATGAAACATGAAGAACCAAGTAATGCAAAAGCTACTTATAATAATAATTAAAACCTCAACGTAAAGTGCTCTGACCTGAGGCACTGCCAAGGAGCATTTAGCAACCGCCTCGTACGCCTCTTGATGTCTTCCCATCTCTTTCAGACACCGAGCTTTCCGGTAAAGTGCTTTGTAGTTGCTTTCATTGAGTTGAAGAGCTTTTTCAGAGTCCTCTAGGGCTTGATCGTGCAGTCCCTGCATCAATAACCACAAACACATTACAGTGAATTAAAAAACCCATCTGGGACAATTACCTATGCAACATACACAGATGTCGAACACTAATGGAAATACACTTTGTATACTACCGTTCAAAACATTTTGCTATTATATACTAATGAAATAGAGCTGCGTTATAAAATCATTAAAAGATCACAATCTCGATTCAAACAGCCATGCGATCTTATTCCTAAATGAAAATTCAGCTATTTCTATTAGACCTTTGACAAGTACGAACACAGTGGACATTCCAATCTGTGTTGGTGCTGCTGCTGAGCCAGAGAGAGCAGTTGTCATGATTAGCTTCACAAACAGTGTTAACAAACACACAGTATCATAATTTCTGTTATAAACATTCAAATTATCACAGAAGTACTAGGATAAAAGTTTATAGTTCGGACATAAACACTGATGTCTAAGGTAGTGAACAAAATAGAGTTAATTGATGCATTAAATAAAGAATGTATCAATTACATTGTTACAATTATGTCATTACACACAACTGACCGCAAAAAAAAGGTATGTCACAGGGTTTGGTACCGAACACGGCACTTTTAAGGGAATTACGCCAATACTACTGAGTAACGATTCACATTACATTGAAATGGTGCCATTACGATGCCAAATTTCAGTAACTGAGAACTCTTCTGGGTGCGAGAGGTATGTTAGAGAAAGAGGGATACCATGCGACGTCACCCCTGCAACTTGTTCAAACACAACACACAGGGCAATGGCTAAAAATTCTGAAGTGTGGTTACATTTAACAAAACAAGCTAGTATATGATCCATGATGTGCGATGCGAGCGTTTCCATGCATTGTTAGTCAAACTCCAGCTCTGACAGCATTGTGGGGAAAATGAAACACTTCTGTGCTACTGTGCTTAGGAAAAATACACTAACGGCACATGTCCTGAACGCTGAACAGCAGAGGTGTAGAACAGCGCGAGAAACGGTCTTTTATGACATTTGAATTCTCCGCTGTAACGCGTTCTCATGCATACTACAGCGCACATATGACTGTTTATTGTCGTCTAGTGTGTAAAATTTCTAAATAAATAAAAAATGTTGACTTATTTTTTCACTGAAATAAATGTTTTTGTTATTACACAGAGAAAAGTACAGAAAAAAGGTACAATTGGTACCGGCACCGAATTTCAGGTATCGATACTGGTACCAGCAATGGTTAAAATGTGAATGGTACCCAACCCTAGTATGTCATTGCATCATTCATTCAAAAATGCTGATTCATCGAGTAATGAAACAAGTCTTAATCAGGAAGTCATTGAATTATTCATTCAAACATACTGTTTTCTAAATAATTAATTTAAATTAATTATTTTAAATAGACCAATTAACATTTTGTTAATTGGTTAATTACATGATATTTTGTTTAGTTGTCTATTCAGAATCATGATCTCTAATTTAAACAAAAAGAAATTGTAACTATAATGAAGTATATAATTTTTAATATTTTTGAAAGAAGTCTCTTATGCTCAGCAATAATGCATTCATTTGATCAAAAATAGAGCAAAACAACTAATATTGTGAAATATTGTTTTCTATTTGAATATATTTTAAAATGGAATTTATCAATGTGTTGAAAAACTGAATTTTCAGCATCATTACTCCAGTCTTCAGTGTCACGTGATCCTTCAGAAATCACTCTAATATGATGATTTGATGCTCAAGAAACATTTCTAATTATTATCAATGTTGAAAACAGTTGTGCTGCTTTTTCCCCATGATCCCCCATGAACAGCTTTTATTTGAAGTCAAAATATTTAGTAACTTCATAAATGGCTACTGTCACTTTTGAACAATTTAAGGCATCCTTTCATAATAAAAGTTGCATATCTGTATACATGCAAGTGAACGTGTATTCTTACAATGTTCAAGTAGGACGCAGCACGGTTCGCATGAAGCTTCTCCCTTATTTCTTGAGGGATAATGATGTCTTCGGATTCGGCATACTCTGCTATGTTTAAGGCCTCTGTGTATAACTCAACAGATCGTGCCCATTCGCCTTCAAGGAACACATCATTTCCCTCGCCAAACAGATTCCTCACCAAACTCTGAATGAACACCTAGAGGAATGAATTGATGCATAATATTACCATCAAAGCCACAACTGAAATCTGTGATGGACTGATTGAGAGTGAGACACACATACCTCATACTGCTCCTGAGAGCCAGGAAAAGGCAGGGTAGATCTACAATTAAGTGGAAGGTAAAGAAAACATTGAGACTATTAAAACACAGGTGCAATGAACATGAGCAATGACAGATTTGCTGAGAAAAAAACATGTCATTGCAAATCAGTGAAGGTTAGGTGACATAAAGCTGTGTGTAATTTGCATTCCATCAAGTGTTTGAACTGCAACCAAATTCTTTTCATAGGACAGAAATAAACATCAGAGGATGAAGTCAGTCTCAAACTATTTCTCTTGCTTTTCCTCTATAACACAAACTGAAGTCTTCTTCCTTGTGATCAAACTCACTGATGTTCACAGGTTTATACGAATAGTTAAAAGCAGAACACTTACTGAATGAATTGTAGGCCTTTCTGAATGTCCTGCCACCGGCTACTTCGGTCCTGGCATGTGCCTGACATCTTCCCATATGTGTGTAGGACTTGACTATGGGTCAACACCTACGTTTATATACAGAGGAAAGACAGATTCGTTGATTTAAGGCAGATTTTTATTAGTATCATCCATTGGCATTACATTAAGTACATTAATGGAAAAGTATTTCTGTTCTGCTCTCTGTTAAGAGCCAACAATGCTTTCTCATCCAGCACATTAGCGATGCCTGACCTTTTGTGCAAATTGATTCTTTAGAATGGTTCGTTTCAAACAACTACATACAACAAGCTCTAAAAAGGTATTTTAGAAGTATTAATGTGTATTTTCCAATAGATATACACAACACGTTGCCGGTTAATGCATTTTTTTTCCCCGATTGTAAGTTAAACAATATTTCAGCTCTTAAAAAAATCTAAGTCAATTTAGAAACAATTATAATGCATTTATAATACAAATTATAAAATTCTATAATAAGAAATATATATCAGGACCATTACTGAAATGTTCTCATTATCAGCTCATTCATCAGTCCTAGGCCTACAAGACAGATATAATTAACAGTTTAAGCCCCGGGTATACTTCACTTTCCGCGCGCAGTCACGTCTGCGCGTCTTTCAAAGTATACTACACCACGTATGCGTGCGGATGACCGCGTTCGTCACATGCGCAGTACAGTTTTTTCTATGCTCTACCAGACATCGGAGAGCAGCACTGAGTCGTGTCATCAACAGGACATTCACTGGGCATGATCGGAGAAGAAAAGAAGTGCATCCTTTCCCATATTTTACTTATCCCCCTCCATGAATTTGCCGCCCTAAACACGTCTTTGTACACTTTCAAACATGAATTGTACAAATGTGGTTACTTTCTAATCTCTTCGCACAAACGCTGGTCAAGTTCGCTGTGTTTTTCTCTTTTTTTCAAGCATGTTGTTAAACCAGTCTTTTCACACTCTTCTTTGACGGCTGAACACTGTGCTCAATACTGTGCGTATTGCCACCTAGTGGACTCTTCTATACTGCTTGCGCATACGCTGTTGCACGCGGACTGTCCGCAGCGGTCTCAAAATTTGGCCTGCACGCGGCCAGGGTGTGTGGCCGGCCGCGAGCCCTCCACATGACGTAATTTTCGGTGCACGAACGCGGACGGCCGAAGTATACCCGGGGCTTTAAAGATTTGCCGACAGTTGACTCGAAAGCACCTCGGTCGGGTTCGTAAATGAATCGTTCAGTCCGGTTTTGCAAACTAATTCATTCAAAACACCCTACTCCAATCCTGCTCCTCGAGGGCCACTGTCCTGCAAAGTTATGCTGCGTACCAGGCAGGTTTTTGAGTCACGACTTCAAATCACGACTCACGACTTTGTAGCGTTCCAGGCAAGTCACACCAAACTGCCTGAGCGCAAAGAATTGTGGTAGCTAGATGTAAACAAACCAGCATGGCGGACCGTACGGGGCTTATGCTCATTTACCATAATTTCTATCGCCAAAGGTGCTTACTCCTTGCTTATTTGAGGGAAACGGAGGAGGGAAAAAAATGGCGCAAGCTGTTATACCTTTTATTTTACATTATTTGTATATTTGGAAATGTATTTGGTATTAATTCATTCTTGCACTCAATGGACTGAAAACTAGCTGCCATTGTTGCGACGTCAGAGCGCAGGAACTGGGAGTACATCGATCTAGTATGAGTTGGTCTAGCGGGTTGGAAAAACACAGGTTACGGGTTGCCTGGAATGCGGCACAAGCTCCAACCCCAATTTAACACACCTGAACCAGCTAATCAAGGTCTTACTAGGCATACTAGAAACTAGGACTGCAAGAAAAATTCAATAACTTGTTAAATAACACAATATTCGATATGCGATGCAATAATGCATGTTAAGTGTGTAAAATCAATTTAAATATATTTTAAAATTATATTTCTGGGGAAACAAAGCATCACCACAACTTCTGACAGTGAACAGCAGTGTTTTAGCCTTACATAAAAAGTAATGTCAGAAATCTGACAGTCATTTTAACTTTAATGTAACGTTAAGCAAGAAAACAATCGTTCAGATAGCCGTTGCGATATGCATACCGCGGTATATCGATATATCGTGCAGCCCCTACTAGAATCTTCCAGGCAGGTGTGATAAGGCAAGTTTAAGCCAAACTCTGCAGGACAGTGGCCATCCAGGACCACATTTGGACACGCCTGTCCTACTTAAAAAGAAAAAACAGTAAGGAATTCGCTATAAAACATAACATACTTCTTCAACCTTAGGCCACTTGGAGGCGGACCAGGGAAATTCACAGAAAAGCGGCGTCTGATATTGGTTGATTTAATCAAATCTAAACTTCTCACACAGTTCATAAAAAGGCGCATTTACAAAGTCTCGAAGCCAAGTGAGCCGCCTAACTACACCAGGGTCCATAACGCTTCTCGAGCGCGCCTCGACGTCCGACAGTAACTGTCTAGATAGGCAGCTCCCTCGTTATTGAAACACAACCATCGTATGACCAAATATTTTCACAAACTGTAAACTCCGCTGGGTATTTTTGCTGTAAATCTGGCACCGGAAGCTCTGACCTGTTTTTCCTTGAAGTCAGGAACACGTAGATCTTGTGTGCTAGCCAAACGGCTGGTCATGCAAACTCTTGTGTGAACAGTCGCTAGGTAAAACTAGCATGATAGCATTTTACCGCGCACCTCTGCCCACTCACTCGACTATCAGAGGCCGCCCGAGCTTATGAATGTGGGCGAAAACATCTAGTTATTACTGCTGAAAAAACACTCACCTTGAGCAGACAAATTATCAGCAGGAAAGAGACTGATCCATACGGCCACTAATGTTTTCATGTGTTCGTCAATCCTGCCTCTTCTTTGGGCAACGTGATCTTCGTGACGTCTTGTTCACTTTTTCAGTTAGTAGTTGAAGATGGTTACAGCGCCCCCTTTTGGACACACTCGAAAACAGCCGGCGTGAATGATCTCCTCAAGCGTTCACTTCCAAACATCTAGCTGGCTAGCCTACTGAACTGATGACATGCAGACTAGCAAAATAGTATTTAATCTGCAATTAAAGGATTAGTTCACTTTCAAATTAAAATGTCCTGATAATTTACTCATCCCCATGTCATCCAAGATGTTCATGTCTTTATTTTTTCAGTCGAAAATAAATTAAGGTTTTTGATGAAAACATTCCAGGATTTTTCTCCTTATAGTGGACTTCAGTGGCCTCCAAATGGTTGAAGGTCAGAATTACAGTTTACAGCGATCCCAGACGAGAAATAAGGGTCTTATCCAGAGAAACCATCGCTCATTTTCTAAAAAAAAAAAAAAAAAAAAAAAAAAAAAAACATAAATGCTCATCTTGAACTAGCTCTCTTCTTCTTCTTCTTCTTCTTCTTCTTTTCTATTTGAATTCCAGCAGTGTAGACACTGCTAAGTGTATTACTGCCCTCGGCTCACAGGTCAAAGTTTGAACTAATTGTTATATACTTGCACTAGTATATTGTATATGATAATTTAGTTAAACTTTGACCTGTGGAGGGCAGTAATACACTTATCAGTGTCTACACTGCTGGAATTGAAATAGAGAAGAAGAAGAGAGCTAGTTCTAGATGAGCATTTATTGTTAAAAAGTATATATATATATATATATATATATATTAGAAAATAAGTGATGGTTTCTCTAGATAAGACCCTTATTCCTCGTCTGGGATCGTGTAGAAGGTTTTGAAGCTGCACTGAAACTGTAATTTGGACCTTCAACCGTTTGGGCTCCATTGAAGTCCACTATATGGAGAAAAATCCTGGAATGTTTTCATCAAAAACCTTAATTTCTTTTCGACTGAAGAAATAAAGACATGAACATCTTGGATGACATGGGGGTGAGTAAATTATCAGGAAATTTTCATTTGAAAGTAAACTAATCCTTCAATGCCACCTTCACGTGCTCTCTGAATTATCTAGTTTCCGAGATAAAAACTGCACAATAATCATGACTTCAGAAGTGGGATTTATCAGATTTACGATAGCACGTGAAGGCAGCATAAGTAACCAGGGATGGGCAGTATTTATGATACATGTATTTCAAATACGTATTTCAAATACAAAGTAGTATTTTGTAATTTGTATTTGATAGGGTTGATGAAAATGGCTTTGTATTTTGTATCAAAATACTTGTGTTTTGTATTTTTGTAGTTTTAAAATACTGTAAAATACTTTGTAAGAAGTCTACATGATGACATTATAAAAATGCGGCCTCTGATTGGTGCTTACTCAGTAGTTTGCCCAGACTTGTTGAGTTCAGAACAGATGTTAAGCTTTGGTGTTCGTTTTGGTAGCCTAGGCTAAATAGTTTACCAACTTACATAATGTTCTTGAAAACTATTATACCGAGCAGCAGCCCCCTATATTTATGATTAACAATCAAATGATTAATTAGTGTTATGAATACAGGCGCCATCAGTTGTCTTCTTATGAATGACTTGTTTGTCATTGAGTCAGTGTTGCTGATGCAAAGTAGGCCCTTTGTTACCAAACACCAAATAACGAAATTAGGATACAATTATGATTCATTTGCAAACCTTAAAACATTAAACTGTGGGTTACTTTAAAAAAAAACCTTCATCTGGGAGATCACAGGGATATGTGAATATTTGATCTGTTAAAGCTACAATATGTACATTTTCGCCACTAGAGGTCGCTTATCCTTGTTTTTGTGGAATCATGGGATGTGTTGTGTTCACGTCTACAGCCAGTGGAAAATAATCTGGATTTTATATTTGGTGTTTTATTTTAAAATACACTTTGATGTATTTTTGCCCAGTTATTTACCGAACCACATTTATCGCTGACAGCTTACTTACTTACTGACAACTTACTTACTTACTTGAAAAATAAAGTGGGTTTGAATCTGTCTTTGCACAAAGTTAACAAGTAAAAAATACCAAATAAAATTCTCAATATGTTAAAATGAGCAGTGCCAAGTAATGAAAAGTAGCTAAGTAGGAAATAGGGATAATATTTACAAAGAAAGAAAGAAAACAAGCCCAGAATCTAATAATAAAGAGATTCAATTGCCTTCGACAAGCACTAATATATTTGTCTACTTAAAAAAAATGCAAGGACATGCAGTTTGAATTGAGCTTAAATTATTTAATTGGATTTAAATTATTTTGTGATCAGAAAGAGGGCATGGCGACTGAAAGGACAGAACACAAGCACAGTTTATGTAGGGAAATAGCCTCAAGTCTGTTATTATGTAGTGTAACTGTCACTGACCAATCAGAATGTCCCATTTCAGTTCAGGTTTGCAGTTTTCAGATTTTCAGTTCTACTTCGAGCTTATGAATAGATCATTTACAGATGCAGGAGGAGAGAAATAGCTGCTGGCGTGTTCGATCTTGACTACTTCCCAGTTGGCAGGTCATCCAGCTTGAGCTGTTTGTATGGAAAAGCCAACCAGCAGCCATCATAGGGCGGTCCCGAGCTGAACACCCAAACAGTTATCAGAGGGGGCACATTATCCAGCATTCTCAGACTTCAACTTTCAACTTAATTTTAACCCTGAGGGAGGGAACAGCAGCCTCCAGCAGTGAGAGAGTGCGAGGATTACTACAGTAGGAGTGATGTCCTGAGATTACTCGGCATCTAAAATAAGCCCAGCAGCACTGAGGAAGTCTGTTTATCCGTGGCTGAACAGAGACTGCACTATTACCTGTGAGTGAGCACAATGACTGCGCTGTATCACACATTCCTGCTCTTTACAGGTGAGACTGCTCACATCTCATTCTCACTCTGCTTTCTTCTTATATGAGCTACATTTAGTCACTTGGCTAATCAAAGAAGTGGGATTAGGGTGGCACTGGACTGGACACCTGTAGTGTGTGTCTGTGTATATATAATATATATGTGTGTAAATATATATATATATATATATATATATATATAGAGCCTAGATACTTTTTATTTTTTACATATTATTAAAAATAAAATGACTGAGCAAATGCATTTATTAAATGAAATTATTTTTATTATTTTTAAAATGCATTTAGCTACTCAAAGTAGCTTTTGAAATTAGGGGAAAGAACTGTAAAATGTCTTTGAATAAGTTTTTATTTATGCAGAGTGCGCAAAACTAAGTAAAATAAAAATCTTAATGTTAATTAAACTACCAAAGTTGTTTAAGCAGATCTTATAAAAAAATATTCTTTTGACAAAGAGCGAAACACTGGTCATTTTGACTCTTAAGAAATCCCACACAACTGGAATCTAACACTTAATCGGTGGAATCTGACACTACGTTGGTGAAAAATGGCCCTATTCTTTCCTTGGGAAACTTTGGACAATAGAAGTACATGCATTTAAAGTTTTACAGTGAGACTTACAGTAGTTTGTTTACAATAATTACCATCAGTGTAAAATATTTTGGATATGGTATCATAACACCAGTGTTGGGTGTAACTAGTTACTAAGTAATTAGCAGAGCTGGGTAGATTATTTATGAATTGTAATCAGTTACTGTTACAGTTACAGTTACTGTACAGTTAATTTATGTAGTTTTATATTATTTATTTGAAAGAATTAAAAGAGCCATTTCATGTCTGTCGTTTTATTATTTATTAACTCGTCGAGGTTCATAGAAAGCAATTAGTGATAATACTTTTTGGAGAGAGTAATTTGTACAGTAATCTAATTACACTATTGAAGATGTAATTAGCAACAATTAGTAACTTACCCAACATTGATAACAACATAGCATTATATGTGAGAATATGGCAATATATGTTAAAAGGATACAGCATAATAAAAATACTATAGAAATTTATAGTAAATACTATAGTGTTTTTGAACCATACTATGGTAAATTGTAGCATACTGTATATATTGTAGTATTTACAACACTTTGTTAATGAATGCTACAGCATACTGTAGTATTAAGTGTATTGAACTGATAAACTAATAAATACTGTAGTATACATAGTTTTTACTACAGTAAACTGTAGTGTATTCAGTGTAGTGTGATATACCCTATAGCTGTAGAAAACTTAGTACAGTATTAGGTAAAGTAATTTGTTTATATTACTATAGGTGTTGTATTAACACAACAACTATAGAATTACCACAACAAATTAATTCAAGTACTTTACTATAGTATGATTCAAAAACACTATAGTATTTACTATAAATTACTATAGTATTTTTTCATGTTACATTGTATGTTAAAAGTGTTGTGAAAAAGTTGCAAAATGAATAAATGTAAAACACATGAGGGGATCTAGAAAATTGGTTACATTATAATGGGCTAAATTCACCGTCTTACTCTTTTTAGTCAGTATGGCCTCCCTGCAGCCACAGAGGTCTTCAAGGAGTAAAAGGGGTCTGCTGGAACTAGCTGGGGTTATCAAGTGTAGCACGGGACGAACAGCTTTATCTTATGTGATGTACGGATGTTACTGCGGTCTTGGGGGTCAAGGGTGGCCCAGAGACAGAGCGGACTGGTAAGACACCTTGCTACAAATATCATTGCTGTTCTGTGTAACGCCAGCAACAAACAACCTGTGATTGCAAGCACTTCTCTTTGCAGTGGTTCGATTTGCCCATTCTTTTCCATGCATCTTGGTCACAGTGTGTCCATTTCTGTTGCATTCCCTCAGGCATCTGGAAAAGGAATACTCCCAGTTCTCCCACACACAAAATAACTGTTTCCCTTAACCTCAGTTTAGGATTCAGAGACCGCTGGTTCCGTGTGAAAGAGCTCTTCGGAAGCAGACAGTGAGATGAAAAAGAATAAACAAACCTGCTGATATTATTGCACCACATTCCACAGTTGAATTGCTCATTCTAATCTTACAGAGTCAGCACTTTTTCTGGCCGACATACGCAGCGCCCCTCCGTGTATGAGATCATATTGTATTTCTACAAGTCTACATGAATTATATGTTACATAATGAAGAAACAATTCAAAACCAGACAGAACTGGGCTCGGTCCTCTGTGCCGTTTCATTAAAGATGATCTCAAGGGCATGCGTTCTTCTCTAGGTGTTGTCACAAGCATGACTGCTGTTATGGGGATGCAGAATTCGCGGGCTGTCAAACAAAAACGGACGGATATCAGTGGACATGCGACGACAATCAGGCTGACTGTGGTATGATGGCTTTTCTTAAACAGCATACACTCTAAAAAGTAATTCAGGGGACCTGCTACCACAGCTTAAATGCATGGTTAAAAAATGATTGTTTTAATTACACCTTTTAAGTTGCAAACATTATTTTGTTGAGTTATGTTGACATAATAATGTTGATCATTACATCAACTTAACATCGTTTGTAATTTAAACTCAATTTTTTTTGAAGATTAAAGGATTAGTTCACTTCAGAATTAAAATGTTCCTGATAATTTACTCACCCCCATGTCATTCAAGATGTTCATGTCTTTCTTTCTTCAGTCGAAAAGTAATTAAACATTCCAGGATTTTTCTCCACATGGTGGACTTCAACGGCTATGGATTGAATAAGTGTCTTATCTAGCACATTGATTGGTCATTTTCTAAAAAAAATAAAAATTATATATTTTTTAACCACAAATGCTCGTCTTGCACTAGTTCTGCGATGCACATTACGTAATCACAGTTGGAAAGGTCACGCGTGACGTAGGCTGAAGTACCGAGCAGGTGTTTACAAAGCGAACGTGTAAAGACTAAATCAAATGGGCTTTACAAAAAAAGGTAAAACAACAATGTCGGACGATTTTGAAGTTGGAGGAGAAAATGAGATGGACTTTTGAGATGGACTTTTGCCTTCGTCACCTTTCCAACATGATTACATAATGTGTGACGCATCACAGAACTAGTGCAAGATGAGCATTTGTGGTTAAAAAGTGTATAAATTTTAATTTTTTTAGAAAATGATCAATTGTTTCACTAGTCAAGACCCTTATTCCTCATCTGGAATCATATAGAACCCTTTGAAGCTGCATTTAAACTACAATTTGGACCTTCAACCGTTTGGGCTCCATTGAAGTCCACTATAAGGAGAATAATCCTGGAATGTTTTCATCAAAAACCTTAATTTCTTTTCGACTGAAGAAAGACAGACATGAACATCTTGGATGACATGGGGGTGAGTAAATTATCAGAAAAACTGAATTCTGAAGTAAACTTGTTGTAGTTGTAGTAACGTAATTATATTGTCTTGATAACTTTGTATATTAGGCATATTTCTAGTTCCCAACATGCTTTGCATTGGACTGGATAAGGAGAATAAATGTTTAAATTAAGTGTTATTTTATGTTTTTTAAGACCTGTTAGTGTAATGGAGTTTCTGTAATGTTTTTGTGGTTTTGTGGTTACCATTATAAGCAGTGACTGCGCTAATGCCAGTGACAAGTAATATCTTACTTGTTTAATTAAATATACATGCTAAATAAGTTGTGTTGGCATGTGCTATGATAGCTGTTTATTTGAAATAGATAAGATTATTGGTTCCAGGGCTACAAATCAGGTAGTTGGAGTGACTTAATTTTTTTGAATAATCAACTTAAAAATTTGTGTTTACACTACAAATTATTAAGTTCCTCTAACTCAATGTAGCTTGTTGGTGGAACATAAATTCGCTCAAAGTTGTCATAACTCAAAATGATGCAAATGTTGCGTAACATTTTTTTTGAGCCAGCATTATTTTTAGAGTGTATTTACACTCTTTTAGATCACTTTTTACATTATAATAGCCTGAGATCTAAATGAGAAACAGAACAAGTCAGTAAAGAGGAAACTGGGTGGAAAAAATGTGTTTTGTTTGATATTTTTCTTCAGCTTGAGGAAGTAGTAGTAATACAGGGTGTGTATTATAACAGACAGGCTGTTCTTAACCAAACCACGGGATATTTTAAGATCTTGTCCTTGTAGTAAACACTATAATGTGCAATACTCATGAGATTTATAGTATATTGTTTAAGAGCCATAAAGTGATGGTTTTAATATATGGTTAAAATATGGTTTCCTTCACTCTATATGCAAACTACTCATTTTACACAGCCAACAATTTACATTCATGTGTCTTCAACGCAGACTGCGCTTAATGACAGATGTGCGAAAATCCTCTGCCGATGTGACAGGGAAGCAGCCAGATGCCTCAGAAAGGCGCCGTTCATCCAAAAGTACGCTCTGTGGCCGGATTTCCTCTGTGGATGTGTTCATCCTACCTGCAACATTTACTAATGTCAGGACAAAATTTGGTAATCAAATCTTGTAGAGCTTGTATTGTATGTTTAGTTTGAATTTATATTGTTTAAAGGATTTCCACTTTCTTATGTATTTTATATTTACATAGTTGACTTTCATAAGTGAATGAATTAAAATATTTGCAAAATAATCACAGTTTTGCTCATCCTTTAGATATAGCCAAATTACATCATGACACGAGTATTTTCTGAATGGCACTTCACCATTTTGGTCTGTAGAGGTGACAGGGGCTTGTCAAGCTAGTTGCCCAGTATTTCTCAGGATATGTTTATTACAGTCAGTTTAGACAAATGTGTCACAAACAATAGTTACCGCACTGTAGGACTTCCTCATACAGACACCACAATACACAAAACAGGTTCAATACACAAGACATACAGGTTTAGCACTTCCTGGGAAACACTGTCCCATTGATGTTCTGATTTTATGGACCCTTTGGTTCACACCTTTACAGACGGAAGCAGTTGATTGCATCTGGGGCAATGCAATTGAATTTGACATTCACTTTTACATGCATTTTGCAGACACTTTTATTCAAAGCGACTTTAAGGAACGAGACGTCAAGGAGCCAACAATATTTGCAATACACGATGCCAGGTTTATTTGACAACTGGATTGGGAAGCAAGCTAGAGAAGAGGTGTGTTTGTGTGTGCATGGTCGTAGCCTGCGGAGGCTAGTAGCTACTAGCTACTGAATGATGCTACAAATAAATGATATTTGCAACTCGAAAGTAAATATGCTTATAATGCAGGCTATTCATTTTGAATTATTTTGTACATAAATTAATAAACCCAATAAAACTCGTCTCTCCAATCTCATTTGAGTAAGAAGTTGTTACGTGACGAATTTTCATTTTTTTTGACGGATGACCGCATAAGTCTTAAAACAGACGGAAAAAGAAACTCAGCATCGCAGTGTCTGGTTACGTGCACGTTACTCTCCGTAGCAGTCATAGTAAAAATCACTTAAATATTACAATATAGGCCTATGGAGTTAGACGGTGTGTGAGTATGAAGGTTTAGGCTACTAGCCTACTATAGAAAAGCTAAAATTTGATTAAAATGGTGACTGAATGCTCGGTCTGCCCCCCAGTGCTCACACTCGTGCACACACGCGATTTTCCCGGCAAAAACGTTCCGAGTCCACATAAAAATCAGTCTACATACTTTCATAGACAACCTAGGAAGTCGAGGAAGGTCTCGTATTTAAGTTTTGTTACAAGCTGTTCACACATTGGCAATAAAAAAGCGATTAATACATGGAAATTCTTACATATGGCTTTTTTTTAAAAAGCAAAATTCAACATCAAAACAACTATAAAACAAAACTCATGACACATCAAAAAAGGAAATGTAACATGCAATAAAATAAAATAAATAAATAAAATAAAATCGAACCATTGTTTATGGAAAATGAAATTATAATAAATTATTTAAATATCAACATGTTGCAACTAGCCCTGGTCGATATTGTATTTCCTGAATGAATGAAAAACATGTTATATTAAAGGATTAGTTCACTTTCAAATTAAATTTTCCTGAAAAATTTAGTCATCCCCATGTCAAAAGAAATTAAGGTTTTTGATGAAAACATTCCAGGATTTTTCTCCTTATAGTGGACTTCAATGGAGCCCAACCGGTTGAAGGTCAAAATTACAGTTTACAGTGATCCCAGACTAGGAATAAGGGTCTTATCTAGAGAAACCATTGCTCATTTTCTAAAAAAAAAAAAAAAAAAAAATTATATACGTTTTAACCATAAATGCTCATCTTGAACTAGCTCTCTTCTTCTTCTTCTCTATTTGAATTCCAGCAGTGTAGACACTGATAAGTGTATTACTGCCCTCCACGGGTCAAAGTTTGAACTAATTGTTATATACTTGCACTAGTATATTGTATATGATAATTTATTTCAAACTTTGACCTGTGGAGGGCAGTAATACACTTAGCAGTGTCTACACTGCAGGAATTCAAATAGAGAACAAGAAGAAGAAGAAGAAGAAGAAGAGAGCTAGTTCAAGATGATCATTTATTGTTAAAACGTATAAAATTTGTAATTTTTTTTTAGAAAATGAGTGATGGTTTTTCTAGATAAGACCCTTTTTTCTTGTCTGGGATCGCTGTAAACTGTAATTTTGACCTTCAACCGTTTGGGCTCCATTGAAGTCCACTATAAGGAGAAAAATCCTGGAATGTTTTCATCAAAAACCTTAATTTCTTTTCGACTGAAGAAAGAAAGACATGAAAATCTTGGATGACAGTGAGTAAAGTTTTCAGGAAATTTTAAATTTGAAAGTGAACTGATCCTTTATTTGTGCAGTTTTTTTTTATAGAGATAACACTTAAATCAGTGGTTATCAACCAGGGGACTGGTGCCCACTAGGGGGCCTCAGCAAACTACCAAAGGGGACTTAAGATGATTTAAAATGGACAAAACAATCATTAGCCAAAACAAAAAGCGATATATATTTCTGGATATTTCTTATTTTAATTCACCTGCTCAACAACATTTGTTTTTTCTTTGAAGAACCTGGATTTCTTGAAAAAAAAAAAAAAAACTGCATAAATGAAGTGGTAAGTATGATTTCTAAACCTGGAAAAGTCATGTAAATTAATAAAATCTTTATGTGCATTTCATAATGAATATACATTTTTTTTAGGTCCAAATTGTGACTAAAAAAAAAAAATTATTTAGTGAATCACGAACAACTGGAAAAGTCATGTGGCTTTTGAATATTGTTCTGAACCTCTGACTTTATTTTTAAATATAACTTAATATACTTGTCCTGAACATATGAACAAAAAGGAACATATTTAGCTTTAATACACAGTTTATGTCTAAGAGAACTTCTATATAACATTAAAGAGTTATTGCAGTGATCCAGCATACATACAGAACAAAATGAATGGATCATGGTGGAGCTTCGAATATGACCATAGCTGGTCTGGTGTGCAATTTTTTTTTTTTTAGCCTAAAATGAATGTGTTAATATCCAGGGAATGATGAGAATTCTGAAGCTGGCAAAGCTTGTGTTTTCTTTTCTAGGCCAAAAAGGAAATCTAGCTCCCCCACCCTGTGTCCTTAAAAAGTCTCCTCATAAATGGTGTGTGTCCTTTCTCTAGGTCTAATGCTTATCCTCGCTCTCATTCTCAGCATTACACAGAAATGACATCAAGTTCATTAATAGAGCTTGTTGCCTTTATGTGAATGTATGAGCTGAATGAAACTAGAGCAGTGGAGGGAATCACAGGCCTTAATACGACAACGGACTGATGGTCATTGGTTGCACGAAGCTTACCACTAGGTGGCATTATAGCATCAGTTTTTATTTACACACAAACCACAGACAACAATATGATTTTGGTCGTTTTCTCTTTATTGTTTTATCGTTATCAGCGTCATTATAAAATATACACCATCAATATTTTAATTATATTTTATAAAAAATGCAGTGCTTTTTAAATGAGATTCCAGTCAAGCCCGGACTATGACTAGCCTAAAGTCGTTTTTCAGGCATGCGCTTAATGCTAATAGGTAATATTGGTTTTTAAAGATACCTCTGACTCATAGGCTATGAATTTTGGTCTAAACAATAGGCTACTCGATCCGTTCATGACCTAACAAAGCCTTCTGTACAAAACATATTAATGAACAAAGAATACCCAGTGCTTTTTCATAGCTATTCCACTGTCTGTACACATCTATAAAAGTAACTCAATTGTTGGCTCATGTGTAGATGAGGTAATTTAATAATAGCAGCATGGTAAATCATGCTAATCTGTCTTTTGTTTGTTGCGGTGCTTGTTAAGGGATTTAAATGGACATAACTGGCCTTTGTATCCCATAGTTCCTTACACGGGACTCTCATGTGAAGTTCCTCACGGTCTGTTGTCAGGCAGGGCGAAGCTATCTGAAACAGGAGAAGATCTGCCCAACAGCCAGAGCCGGGGACTGAGACCTGAATATGTGGGGCAAGTTCCACAAACACTCACTCAATTGTGTCCTGCCATCAGTGGTTAATGAGCGATGAAGTTATGGAAGTCATATGCCTCTTGCAGTCACATGGAAGGGGGGAAAGAAGAGGGGTTTTAATTTCACGTCTACATGTCAGCTTGTTTACTTCCTCTGAGAGCATCTTGAAATTGTAGACAATGCTCTTACTTGTTCTTGAGCATGGGATTTTTATCTATCACCATGAAGTGCATCATTCTGGCTGCTGGAAGCTGAAAAACAAATAACTGTAACTTCAACTTCTGTATTGTAGGGTGAATTCAGGGTGATTGGGACACTTTTTGCCATTGAGATGACTTGGGAAAAGTTTCCCAATCAACCTGAATTCACCCTATATGGACAGGCTGGGTGAAGGTAATAATGACAGAAAGGTAAGGGGTAAACATGCGTGAACCATGATACCTTTACTTTTCCACATATTTGTCAATCACTTTTGCAGTCTGACACAATATAAGACATTTTACACAAAAATCTCCAAATACAGTGGCCTCAAAATGCGTTTGGAGCATTCTTGGGACACTTAAATACTCTTTAATGTCATTGTATTAAATGCAGATATCAAGGTTTGATAAAAAAAAGTCTTTTCACTCAGCTGTTCTTTTCAGCATTGGTCCCAAGGTGTATATAGTGAATGTGCCATTCAAAAGTTTGGGGTCAGTAAGATTTTGTTTAAAATAAATGTCTCCAGTCTTCAGTGTCACATGATCCTTCAGAAATCATTCTAATATGATGATTTGATGCTCAAGAAACATTTCTTATTATTATCAATGTCAAAAATAGGTGTGCTGCTTAATATTTTAGTGTAAACCATAATACATTTTCCCCCAGGATACTTCAAAGTATCAAAGTTCAAAAGAACAGCATTTATTTGATATAGAAATCTTTTGTGATGTATAATAAATCTCTTTACTGTCACCTTTGATCAATTTAAAGGGTTAGTTCACCCAAAAATGAAAATAATGTCATTAATTACTCACCCTCATGTCGTTCTACACCGTAAGACCTTCGTTCATCTTCATGACCACAAATTAAGATATTTTTGATGAAATCCGATTGCTCCATGAGGCCTGCATAGACAGCAATGACATTTCCTCTCTCAAGATCCATAAAGGTACTAAAAACATATTTAAATCAGTTCATGTGAGTACAGTGGTTCAATATTAATATTATAAAGCGACGAGAATACTTTTTGTGCGCCAAAAAAAAACAAAATAACGACTTTTCAACAATATCTAGTGATGGGCCAATTTCAAAACAGTGCTTCATGAACTTCTGAGCATTATGAATCTTTTGTTTCGAATTAGTGATTGGGATCTCCTATCAAATGGCTAAACTGCTGAAATCACGTGAACTGTTTCAAATATGTTTTATGGACCTTGAGAGTTTGAATGGCATTGCTCTCAATGGAAGCCTCACTGAACCTTAATGCATCCTTGCTAAATAAATGTATTAAATTCTTTAAAAAAAAATCTTTTGAAGAGTAGTGAATGAAGGCAATTACTCTCAAGTTCACACAAAATAAACACATCAACATTATGGACATGTTGAATAATGTCAAGAAAGTATCAAAAGAGTAGTCTTCATTTTTAAACCTAACAAGCTGTTAGGTTTAAAATGCACTGCTAATGCAGTGAAATTCATTTTTAAATGTGGCTAAAGTGTCCTAATACGTTTTGGGGCTTCTGTATGTTTCCAGAACAACACATGGGAAAGGCAACATGCAAACATGATCATAAATTCTTAGTACAATTGTGCAATTGTCCCATTCACCTGGACTCAATTGACAGTTAACTAGAAAACTAGGAAGAAATAGCACAATTGGACCCTTTAAGCTGTAAGTAGCTGCTGGGAAAGGAGAACAGGAAGGTCTCCGGTGGCTTCTTCTGAACATTTAAAGGAATCTAGAGATCACATTAAACAAAGATTTTGTTAGTAACAAAGTCTTTCAACAGAAAATAAATGAAACATTTAGAAACATCCAGTATACACAACATGAGTGGTGACCAACTTAATGTTAAAGAAACGCTGTAATATTACTACAGTTTCACCAGGGGTGTAATTGCTTCTCTTCAAAAAGTACTGTAAAATTGAGTTCTCATGTAATCCAGCCTAGATGATCACCTTCATAATAGCAAGCCATATAATTACACTCAAGGATTAATTACCTGCACTCGAACGTCTCTAGTTGTATCAGTGGGTTTATTTGGAGCTTGGCATTAGTATACTCTTAAAAAAAAAATCATTCCTCATATCCTTCCAGAAAAGGGCTTTAAACTTGACTTTTGGCTGTGTAAAATGCATTATGATCACAAGATAAGGTTGACCAGGGCTTAATTGGTGTAACACAGCAGCATATTGGTGTGGCTTTCACACCCTGAGGGATGGCTCTAATTGAAGTCTCTGGAGAACACAGCTACAGCTAGCATATGGAGCTCCTCTAACTGTTTCCCACCTGGCAACCGCTGCAAGGAAAGAACCTTTAGCTTTTTTTGGTCCCAGACCCTAAGCAACAACCCTATGAGTATAGATGGTGTGTGTATCAGCTGACCTCTCATGACTTTTGTTATCATTTTCCAATCTTTTTCTTTGATTATTTGCAAGTAGCCAGTAAAGTCAACATTTCAAGTATGATATATTTTTTCATGGGTTTTCCATCCATTTTGTTCAAATCGCAAAACTGTTAGGATGGTTGGTTCTGTTGATCAGACTACACCTACCCCAACCCTAAACCTACCCTTAGTGATTTATAGTGCATGCACATGCGTTCCCTGGGATTGAACCCACGATCGCATGATCACATGTTGTTGTATATTGCAATGCTCTACCAATTGATAATTGATAAATTGAAAGTGATAATTGATTAAAATGAAAGTGCCCTGTTGTCGATAGGGGCGCAACTTTAGTAAACTTTAGTATTTCAGGGAAGTGACAAACGACCTAACATATTTGGGTGTATTGGTTGGAGTACATGTTGGCAACATGCTACTGCTAGTTCAGAGAGGCCAATTCTAGATTTTTCTTTAATTCAATTAATTGTTGCCTCTCTGCCAGAAATGACTTGGCTGCTGCTTTTGGAAACAAATTCTCCACAAAAACACTAAAAAGATTAGATAGACAGACAGACAGACAGACAGATATAGATAGATAGATAGATAGATAGATAGATAGATAGATAGATAGATAGATAGATAGATAGATAGATAGACAGACAGATAAATAGATAGACATACACACAGACATATAGATAGATGATAGATAGATAGATAGATAGATAGATAGATAGATAGATAGATAGATAGACAGACAGATAAATAGATAGACATACACACAGACATATAGATAGATGATAGATAGATAGATAGATAGATAGATAGATAGATAGATAGATAAAGATAGATGATAGATAGGCAGACATAGATAGATAGATAGATAGATAGATAGATAGATAGATAGAATGACAGACAGTCAGACAGACAGACATATAGATAGAATGACAGATAGATAGATAGATAGATAGATAGATAGATAGATAGATAGATAGATGATAGGCAGACATAGATAGACAGACAGATATAGATAGATAGATAGATAGATAGATAGACAGACAGATATAGATAGATAGATAGATAGATAGACAGACAGACAGATAAATAGATAGACATACACACAGACATATAGATAGATGATAGATAGATAGATAGATAGATAGATAGATAGATAGACAGACAGATAAATAGATAGACATACACACAGACATATAGATAGATGATAGATAGATAGATAGATAGATAGACAGACAGATAAATAGATAGACATACACACAGACATATAGATAGATGATAGATAGATAGATAGATAGATAGATAGATAGATAAAGATAGATGATAGATAGGCAGACATAGATAGATAGATAGATAGATAGATAGATAGATAGATAGATAGAATGACAGACAGTCAGACAGACAGACATATAGATAGAATGACAGATAGATAGATAGATAGATAGATAGATAGATAGATAGATAGATAGATAGATAGATAGATAGATGATAGGCAGACATAGATAGACAGACAGATATAGATAGATAGATAGATAGATAGACAGACAGATATAGATAGATAGATAGATAGATAGACAGACAGACAGATAAATAGATAGACATACACACAGACATATAGATAGATGATAGATAGATAGATAGATAGATAGATAGATAGATAGATAGATAGATAGATAGATAGATAGATAGATAGGCAGACATAGATAGATAGATAGATAAATAGATAGATAGATAGATAGATAGATGATAGGCAGACATAGACAGACAGACAGATACAGATAGATAGATAGATAGATAGATAGATAGATAGATAGATAGATAGATAGATGATAGGCAGACATAGATAGACAGACAGACAGACAGACAGATACAGATAGATAGATAGATAGATAGATAGATAGATAGATAGATAGATAGATAGATAGAATGTCAGACAGATAGATAGATAGATAGACATACACACAGACATATAGATAGATGACAGACAGATAGATAGACAAAGATAGATGATAGATAGGCAGACATAGATAGATAGATAGATAGATAGATAGATAGATAGATAGATAGATAGATAGATAGATAGATAGAATGACAGACATATAGATAGGTAGATAGACAGACAGACATATAGATAGATGACAGATAGATAGATAGATAGATAGAATGACAGACATATAGATAGATAGATAGATAGATAGATAGGCAGACATAGATAGATAGATAGATAGATAGATAGAATGACAGACATATAGATAGATAGATAGATAGATAGATAGATAGATAGGCAGACATAGATATATAGATAGATAGATAGAATGACAGATAGACAGACAGACAGATAGATAGATAGATAGATAGATAGATAGATAGATAGATAGAATGACAGACATATAGATAGATAGATAGATAGATAGATAGACAGACAGACAGACATATAGATAGATAGATAGATAGGCAGACATATAGAATGACAGACAGACAGACAGACAGACAGATAGATAGATAGATAGATAGAATGACAGACAGATAGATAGATAGATAGAATGACAGACAGACAGACATATAGATAGATGACAGATAGATATATAGAATGACAGACGGATAGATAGATAGATAGATAGATAGATAGATAGACATAGATAGATAGATAGATAGACAGACAGACAGACAAACAGACATATAGATAGATGACAGATAGATATATAGAATGACAGATGGATAGATAGATAGATAGATAGGCAGACATAGATAGATAGATAGATAGACAGACAGACAGACAGATAGATAGATAGATAGATAGATAGATAGATAGATAGATAGATAGACAGACAGATAGATAGATAGATAGATAGATAGACAGACAGACAGACAGATAGATAGATAGATAGATAGATAGATAGATAGATAGACAGACAGATAGATAGATAGATAGATAGATAGATAGATAGATAGACAGACAAACAGACAGACATATAGATAGATGACAGATAGATATATAGAATGACAGACGGATAGATAGATAGATAGATAGATAGATAGACATAGATAGATAGATAGATAGACAGACAGACAGACAAACAGACATATAGATAGATGACAGATAGATATATAGAATGACAGATGGATAGATAGATAGATAGATAGGCAGACATAGATAGATAGATAGATAGACAGACAGACAGACAGATAGATAGATAGATAGATAGATAGATAGATAGATAGATAGACAGACAGATAGATAGATAGATAGATAGATAGACAGACAGACAGATAGATAGATAGATAGATAGATAGATAGATAGATAGATAGATAGATAGATAGACAGACAGATAGATAGATAGATAGATAGATAGAATGACAGACATATAGATAGGTAGATAGACAGACAGACATATAGATAGATGACAGATAGATAGATAGATAGATAGAATGACAGACATATAGATAGATAGATAGATAGATAGATAGATAGGCAGACATAGATAGATAGATAGATAGATAGATAGAATGACAGACATATAGATAGATAGATAGATAGATAGGCAGACATAGATATATAGATAGATAGATAGAATGACAGATAGACAGACAGACAGATAGATAGATAGATAGATAGATAGATAGATAGATAGATAGAATGACAGACATATAGATAGATAGATAGATAGATAGATAGACAGACAGACAGACATATAGATAGATAGATAGATAGGCAGACATATAGAATGACAGACAGACAGACAGACAGACAGATAGATAGATAGATAGATAGAATGACAGACAGATAGATAGATAGATAGAATGACAGACAGACAGACATATAGATAGATGACAGATAGATATATAGAATGACAGACGGATAGATAGATAGATAGATAGATAGATAGACATAGATAGATAGATAGATAGACAGACAGACAGACAAACAGACATATAGATAGATGACAGATAGATATATAGAATGACAGATGGATAGATAGATAGATAGATAGGCAGACATAGATAGATAGATAGATAGACAGACAGACAGACAGATAGATAGATAGATAGATAGATAGACAGACAGATAGATAGATAGATAGATAGATAGACAGACAGACAGATAGATAGATAGATAGATAGATAGATAGACAGACAGATAGATAGATAGATAGATAGATAGATAGATAGACAGACAAACAGACAGACATATAGATAGATGACAGATAGATATATAGAATGACAGACGGATAGATAGATAGATAGGCAGACATAGATAGATAGATAGATAGATAGACAGACAGACAGACAGACAGACAGACAGATAGATAGATAGATAGATAGATAGACAGACAGATAGATAGATAGATAGATAGATAGATAGAATGACAGATAGATAGATAGACAGACATATAGATAGATAGATAGATAGATAGATAGATAGATAGATAGATAGATAGGCAGACATAGATAGATAGATAGACAGATATATAGATAGATAGATAGAATGACAGATAGACAGACAGACATATAGATAGATAGATAGATAGATAGATAGATAGATAGAATGACAGATAGACAGACAGACATAGATAGATAGATAGACAGATATATAGATAGATAGATAGAATGACAGATAGACAGACAGACATATAGATAGATAGATAGATAGATAGATAGAATGACAGATAGACAGACAGACATAGATAGATAGATAGACAGATATATAGATAGATAGATAGAATGACAGATAGACAGACAGACATATAGATATATAGATAGATAGATAGAATGACAGATAGACAGACAGACATAGATAGATAGATAGATAGATAGATAGAATGACAGATAGACAGACAGACATAGATAGATAGATAGATAGATAGATAGATAGATAGAATGACAGATAGACAGACAGACATAGATAGATAGATAGATAGATAGATAGAATGACAGATAGACAGACAGACATAGATAGATAGATAGATAGATAGATAGATAGATAGAATGACAGATAGACAGACAGACATAGATAGATAGATAGATAGATAGATAGATAGATAGATAGATAGATAGAATGACAGATAGATAGATAGACAGACATATAGATAGATAGATAGATAGATAGATAGGCAGACATAGATAGATAGATAGACAGATATATAGATAGATAGATAGAATGACAGATAGACAGACAGACATATAGATAGATAGATAGATAGATAGATAGATAGATAGATAGATAGATAGATAGATAGATAGATAGATAGATAGAATGACAGATAGACAGACAGACATAGATAGATAGATAGACAGATATATAGATAGATAGATAGAATGACAGATAGACAGACAGACATATAGATAGATAGATAGATAGATAGATAGATAGATAGATAGATAGATAGATAGATAGATAGATAGATAGATAGATAGATAGAATGACAGATAGACAGACAGACATAGATAGATAGATAGACAGATATATAGATAGATAGATAGAATGACAGATAGACAGACAGACATATAGATATATAGATAGATAGATAGAATGACAGATAGACAGACAGACATAGATAGATAGATAGATAGATAGAATGACAGATAGACAGACAGACATAGATAGATAGATAGATAGAATGACAGATAGACAGACAGACATAGATAGATAGATAGATAGATAGATAGATAGATAGATAGAATGACAGATAGACAGACAGACATAGATAGATAGATAGATAGATAGATAGATAGATAGATAGATAGATAGAATGACAGATAGACAGACAGACATAGATAGATAGATAGATAGATAGATAGATAGATAGATAGATAGATAGATAGATAGATAGATAGATAGATAGATAGATATGTGAAAATGACATGAATCTGTGATTGATTCTTTAGTTTGATTTGACTGATGAGAGTAATGTCTGGACTTGTAGCATACAGTAAATCTTTTTTTTTTTTTTTTTTTAATAACTGTCTGTTTCTCTGGGAGCAGAGACTCAAGTCTTAACCTGTCTCATCTGTTTCAGTCTAAAAAGGCTTTGTCATATAAACATGTAAATGAAAGATAGGGAAGCGCTACAACTGATCCATAACTGCCCTCTGTCTTTACAGATGTTGCTCACACTGTCATGTAATTTATGCGCATCTTGTCCTTCACTTCGAACCTATAAATCCATTTGGTGGGCTGAAACACTGAGGATGTGACTCAGAAATAAAAGCCATGTGCACTGGCTTCCTTTCTCATTTCCCCTTGAAAAAGGCCCAAGACGCAGCAGCCACAAGAGCACACAGGAAGTAAATCTTCAAGGACTACCACTCGGGAATCATCGCAGCGAGATTCCCCTGAAACCCAAAGACTTCCAACAGCTCCTCGCTGCGAACGCAGACAAGAAAAATGGCAGCGATGAGACAAACATGCTAGCAAATGAATATCAGATGACTGCCAGCCACCTTAATGCATGAAGCTGGGCTCAGCTTTTTTTTTCCAAAATAGACATTCATTCATTTGGTTTGGCTGTGAGGGGGTGGCATGTGGTTGTAGTTAAGAGCTGAACTGCTTGGACCGCTCGCTACAGCTTCGTCTAATGTGTGTGTGTCTCTCTCTTGCTTCTCTCTGACCCCATGACAGCACGGCTACGCTCCTCTCCCACACAACAGGAGCATTACAGATACAAAGAATGCAGACTAATGGTTTGCCACGCGGTAATACCCCTGCAGGAAGAGGATGCATGGATCATAAAATTTAAGTCTTTGCAAGGCAATCGTCGACAATAGAGCCAGTCAGCATTTTCCTCACCCCCTCCGATCTCTTTAATAGATAAAAGGAATCAAAACACCTCTCGGTAGATAACTTCTCTTGTACTGTAGTTGACATGTGCCTCTTTATGTAATATCGGGAGGTGCATTTTGAAATGTCTCTAAAAGGAATAGTACAAGTTAAGCTCGACCAACAGCATTTGTGATAATTAATTTCATCTCATCCCTCATTTTCTTTAAAAAAGGCACTAAATGGAGGCACTTACAATGGAAGTGAATTAAGCCGATCTTTTGAGAATTTAAAAGCAGTAAATGACCCAGTAAATGTTAAGGTTATACTTTTTATAAAAGCACTTTCTTTAATTCTTCTGTTAAAACTATGTATTAAAACTGTGTATTGATAATGGTTGTAAAAAAACAAAAAAACAAAAAAAAAAACAGCAGGTTGAGATGTTTTCCATGCATGTTATGCATGTACTGTCTTTTAAGAATCTGCTCAATAAAGATATATATATAAAAAACCCTGTGTATTATTTGAGCTGTACAGCTGTTTAAATTATCTGTTTTTACACAGATGACAACAAAGTTGTAAAATTGGATAAAACTTTAAATTAATAAGCTATTTTTTCCACTCATATTGTTCATGTCTTGTGGCTTTTATATTAAAACAGGATCTTAATGTTTGTGGATTGGCTCCATTCACTTCCACTATACAGTGGGAACGGAAAGTCATTTAAGTTCATTTTTTTCCCTCATTAATGTACACACAGCACCCCATATTGACAGAAAAACACAGAATTGTTGACATTTTTGCAGATTTATTAAAAAAGAAAAACTGAAATATCACGTGGTCCTAAGTATTCAGACCCTTTGCTGTGACACTCATATATTTAACTCAGGTGCTGTCCATTTCTTCTGATCATCCTTGAGATGGTTCTACACCTTCATTTGAGTCCAGCTGTGTTTGATTATACTGATTGGACTTGATTAGGAAAGCCACACACCTGTCTATATAAGACCTTACAGCTCACAGTGCATGTCAGAGCAAATGAGAATCATGAGGTCAAAGGAACTGCCTGAAGAGCTCAGAGACAGAATTGTGGCACGGCACATGGAGTTTACTAAAAAACACCTGAAGGACTCCAAGATGGTGAGAAATAAGATTCTCTGGTCTGATGAGACCAAGATAGAACTTTTTGGAAGGAGTGGCTTCACAACAACTCCATGACTGTTCTTGAATGGCCCAGCCAGAGCCCTGACTTAAACCCAATTGAGCATCTCTGGAGAGACCTTAAAATGGCTGTCCACCAACGTTTACCATCCAACCTGACAGAACTGGAGAGGATCTGCAAGGAGGAATGGCAGAGGATCCCCAAATCCAGGTGTGAAAAACTTGTTGCATCTTTCCCAAAAAGACTCATGTCTGTATTAGATCAAAAGGGTGCTTCTACTAAATACTGAGCAAAGGGTCTGAATACTTTCTGTCTGATAATTTTCTGTCAATATGGGGTGCTGTGTGTACATTAATGAGGATAAAATTGAACTTAAATGATTTTAGCAAATGGCTGCAATATAACAAAGAGTGAAAAATTTAAGGGGGTCTGAATACTTTCTGTACCCACTGTACGTTTTTTGGTAACACTTTAGTATGGGGAACAATTCTCACTTTTAACTAGTTTCTTACTAGCTTCCATATTGGCTGTTTATAAGTATTTATAAAGCACAAATGAATGCTTTATTCTGTATGACCATATTCCACATCCCTTAAAGGATTAGTTCACTTTGAAATGAAAATTAGCCCAACCTTTACACACCCTCAAGCTATCCTAGGTGTATGTGGCTTTCTTCTTTCTGATGAACACAATCGGAGAAATATTAATAAATATCCTGATGCATCCAGGCTTTATAATGGCAGTGATAAGGTTCAATAAGTATGAGTTGAACAAAGTGCTTCCATCCACACATCCATCCATCATAAATATGTGCTCCACACGCCACAGCTCCGGGGGGTTAATAAAGGCCATTATCCCAAATGTTTCCAAGAATGTTTAAATCCAGAGAAAAAAGCAAGTTTAAGCCGCAAGTTTTCCTTGTGAATCCACTTTTGCTAGTTTAACGATGGGAAAAATGGTCAGCGTGCCTGACGCTTGGTCTAAAAGGGTTGTCCCTATTCTCTTAATGAGTAATGGTTGTGTTTTGGGCGTAACGTGCAATAAACCAATCAGAGTCTCATCTCCCATTCCCTTTAAAAGCCAGTTGCGCTCTCACCATGGCGGAATTTGCAAACCGGATTCCGGGACAAACCGGATTCCACCAAAGCATTTTTATCTTTATGCACACAATAATAATCTTTTACATTGTTAATCCTTTTATTTTTAATATTTGTCATGTTTTGTGCTGCTGCATGTCGTTGTGTGTGTAACAAGCAGAGTGTATGCGCATTGTGCACTGGCATATAGGCGCATATTACTAACGTGCTCTTTAAATAACAAAACAAACATTGAAAACAACTGCGCCATTGACCAACTGAAACCTGGTCTAAAGTCAAGTCAGTGGCGCAGTCAGTTGCCTCAAAATAGCAACACGCCAACAATGCGCCTGAACACACCTCGTTTTCAGACCAGCACGCCCATGGGCGAACAGATGGCCGCAAATGCATTTGCTCTTTAAACAACGTGGTGCAGGATGTGAAAATGATAACTGCGTCAGGCTTAAACTAACAAAAAACATTTGCGCCGCACAGTTCTGGGTATATGATAAGGCCCATTATGTGTTTTATTAGACAGGTGAGCAACTGTTCAGATACATTCATCGACAGAAAACTAATCATTGTTATACAGCTCAACACAGTAAGTCTTATTGTTTAAATCTCGTTTTCTTGATTTGCCGTGAGTACCATGTTTTACCATGACTAATATCGATCTAGCTTACTGCAGTGTGCACAGTCTCATAGTAGCCGCAAAGCGAACACACAGAGTAGCATTATAACAACTTTCAACACACAAATGTATCTAACATGATAAAACAGCAATGCGTTACCTTGCATACGCATGACCGGAAGAAGCGGAAGTGGCGACTGTGGCATAATAAAATATTAGCGGCCTCATTCTTCTCCGACGGCTTTCAGCCACACCCTGCTTCATACTACAGTAATGTTAATAAATCTTTAATACATTAGCTCATCTATGAATATGATTTTTGCCAGAGTTCCATCAGATTCTCTTCCAACAACTCCCATGATCCCGCGAAATAATGCTGTCATCAAGATACGCCTGTTTTGAATAAGCGACCTCTAGCTGCGAAAACTACATACTGTGCCTTTAACCACTACAACAACTACCTTATTAACTATTAATACGCATTTTATTGAGGCAAAAGTCATAGTTAATAATAGTGAATATGTGTCCCCCATGCTAAAATGTTACCTTTTTTTTTTTTTTAAGAAAAGGAGGAACAAGTGGAAATGAATTTTTGTGGTAATCAACATTATGCCACAAATGCTGTACATTGTCCTGAACCTGTAATATTTATATAGCAACAATGATCCATTGTGAATAAAAACTTCTGCCATTGACTGTAGAGAAATAAGATGTTTGCAGCAGCAGTGAGAAGACAATTTGCTGTATCACAGGAGCATGTAGCCAGTGTGTGATGGGCTCGTGATAACCACAGACAGTGTAAGCAGTCAAAGAGCATGATCCATTACTGAGCCCACTGGCAAATCAAAACAACAAAACCAGCATTGTCAGGTCTGTAATCTCTTTTAAATGCTCACCAGATGGCAAGGCAACTTTAATAGCTTGTTTGGTAAAAGATAATTATTTTGTAAACCCTTTTCTTCGTACTGTTAATGGTCATGTTATCTCTGTTGTGGTGGCAAACTATCTGCTTTTGGGCTTGCCATTAACAACAGTGTCCAACAAACAAGACAGTAAAACAGAAAAGATGTATCAATATGCAGTGATGGCCAGCAGTGTCGCTAACAGTAGCAAAGCTATTACTTTTGTTACATTTCTCAGTGTTGAGATGGCAGCATCGCTAAAAAATCATCAAAATCATGAAGATATTCAGTAGCAAAGCTTTTATTGATGAAGTAGTGGAAGTTAGGGGTGTAACGGTACACAAAACTCACGGTTCGGTACGTACCTCGGTATTGAAGTCACGGTTCGGTACAGTTTTGGTACAGCAGGTGGAGAGAAAACTAAACATAAAATTGCTTTTTATTATTATTAAACAGAGGTTTACTGAACATATTGTGTTTTTGTCTTTAAATATATTAAATTAAATTAAAACTAAAAGTTTCTTAAGGATAAAAAAAATCTCTGCTAATGCTATAAACTATGTAGGGAGCCCTAACTTGAAAGAGGCCCAAACTATTAGCCTGAATTCAATTGCTTTTTATTTTTAGATAAAATAATCAACACTCAAATAACAAATTGTATGCAAACCTGTAAGCTGCACCTAAGGCAGTTTTTGCATTAACTTCTAAATGTTTTTACTCCAATTCGTTGTTGAAATATAATCATTTCTACACAGTGGCTGTTATTTTAACATCAGATTTATTTAAACATACATTAAATAGCCTAATCAGGATATCACTAAAAGATTAAGTAAAATAATGAATATATAGGCTAATACAGTGCATATATTAAGCGAAAGAGTTCATTTCTCTAGCGAACTAACAAGCTGTGAACACTGAATGGCTTTTCTGAGGTAAATGCATCATGACATATTGTTGAATACGGACGCTTTCAGTGATGTCTTTCCGCCGTTGAAACACTGAATGAGCGATTACATGAGATATGACCGTTTCAGTAAGTTGTACTGAATCTTGCAACATACCTTCAGATGTTCTTTCATGTTTATTCTGTAACTAGTATTAAGGAGGAAGAGATGAACACATTCACTTGCGCTCCGCGCTCGCGCTGCCGGTTGAACTGAGGCGCCTGTACAGTGATCTGTCACATCAAAGCACGTCAAAATGGCATTTTCTGTTTAAACTTCATGATTTCGTGGACAGAATTTGAAGGATGACACTTTGTTTCTTATCGAAAGTAACAAAACGCAGAGCTTATTGCGGTTATTGGTGGTGAATATTGGTTGCAATGTAATGCTTCGGTACACACGTGCACCGTACCGAAAGCCCTGTACCGAAACGGTTCGGTACAAATACGTGTACCGTTACACCCCTAGTGGAAGTGTAATGAATGGCTATTGAACGCCAAATTTTTCTTGACAATATTTCAGCAATAAAGACGTGTGTTCAGTATTCGCTGGGGGCTGAGAACAGAGAACGACTCTTTTGAATCTTAACTGTAAAGTTTTATCAGGCCAAATTCTAATTCTCTGAATCCACCTTCATTTTTTACATCAAGGCTTCCGGTCTCATCCCCTTCCAGTTATTTTACCTGTACAAAAACTATTATACCGCTTTATATCATAAACTGATACTTGTTATTATGATGCTTTAATTCATTATCATAATCATAAACACACGGGTTTGTAGCACAAATATATTTACCATTTATTGTGCTTTTTTATTCTTCTAGTTATTTACACAGCAAATGAATCGAAAGTTTTGCACATTCTTACAATATTCTTCTCATTCAAGTTTTAACACCTCAAGAAATGAATTTTAGCTTATCCGTAAATTGTGTTCCGTGTTTAAAATGTGGACTTTTCTAAATTTTCCTGTATTTATGGTATTAAATGTAGTGCAATTTCTCTACAGCTCTAAATGTATTTATTTATTTTTTAAAAGTTATTTTAAACGTCTGGGTAAAAAACAAAAAAAACAAAAACTTTTTTTTCTATTGAACACAATATATTTTGTTTTTAAGCAACATATACTGTACTATATGTATAGAACAGTACTATACATGTATGTCATGTTAAATAAGTAAATAAAATAACTGAATTCTAAAATAAACAAATTACAAATGATAGCACAAATAAATACAATAAAATAAAGAGACAAATGAAATAAACATGGCTTTAACGGGTTAGTTCACCCAAAAATGAAAATTCTGTCATTTATGACTCACCCTCATGCCGTTTCACACCTGTAAGACCTTCATTAATCTTCGTAACACAAATTAAGATATTTTAGTTAAAATCCGATGGCTCCGTGAGGCCTCCATAGGGAACAATGTCATTTCCTCTCTCAAGATCCATAAAGGTACTAAAAACATATTTAAATCAGTTCATGTGCGTACAGTGGTTCAATATTAATATTATAAAGCGACGAGAATATTTTTGGAGCGCAAAACATAACAAAATAACGACTTATTTAGTGATGGCCAATTTCAAAACACTGCTTCAGGAAGCATTGGAGCACAGTGAATCTGTGTATCGAATCTGCTGTTCGGAGCACCAAAGTCACGTGATTTCAGCCGTTGGCAGTTTGACACGCGATCTGAATCATGATTTGACACACTGATTCAGTTTACGCTCTGATGCTTCACGAAGCAGTGTTTTGAAATCGGCCATCACTAAATAAGTCATTATTTTGTTTTTGTTTTTTATTTGGCACACCAAAAATATTCTCGTTGCTTTATAATATTAATATTGAACCACTGTACTCACATGAACTGATTTAAATATGTTTTTAGTACCTTTATGGATCTTGAGAGAGGAAATGTCATTGCTGGCTATGAAGGCCTCACGGAGCCATCGGATTTCAACAAAAATATCTTAATTTGTGTTCTGAAGATGAATGAAGGTCTTACGGGTGTGGAACGACATGAGGGCGAGTAATAAATTACATTATTTTCATTTTTGGGTGAACTAACCCTTTAAGTTTTCAGGTGGGTCTAACAGTAGTATTCAGGTAAGAAATACAGAAATTAATGTAATCAAATGTAAAATAACACTGGATCGTTTTCGTTGTTGTAAAAATTAAATACAGATTAATACTTACAATTAAAGTTACAAAAGAACAGTGATTTTCTCTTTGTCTTTTGTTCTTTGATTAACATGATAGAAAGAAGGGTGCTGTCACTTTAAGAGTTTATGGACGGATCCAATATAATGTTACACAACATGTTTTTTTCTCTGAACCATTTTACAGTCCAAAACTGACTGTACTTACCTGAATACTCGGCAAGACGGGCATTTTGACATAATTCTGTATGTACAGTACAGTCCAAAAGTTTGGAACCACTAAGATTTTTAATGTTTTTAAAAGAAGTTTCGTCTGCTCACCAAGGCTACATTTATTTAATTAAAAATACAGTAAAAACAGTAATATTGTGAAATATTATTACAATTTAAAATAACTGTTTTCTATTTGAATATATTTCACAAAGTAATTTATTCCTGTGATGCAAAGCTGAATTTTCAGCATCATTACTCCAGTCTTCAGTGTCACATGATCCTTCAGAAATCATTCTGATATGCTGATCTGCTGCTCAAGAAACATTTAATGTGTACAATTGTACAAAATATTTGTGTACAATATTTTTTTCAGGATTATTTGATAAATAGAAAGTTCAAAAGAACAGTGTTTATCTGAAATCTAATCTTTTGTAACATTATAAATGTCTTCACTGCCACTTTTGATTGATTTAATGCATCCTTGCTGAATAAAAGTATTCATTTCTATAATTTCTTTTCAAAAAAATAAAAATAAAAATTCTTACTGACCCCAAACTTTTGAACGGTAGTGTATAATGCTACAGAAGCTTTGTATTTCAGATAGATGCTGTTCTTTTGAACTTTCTATTCATCAAGGAATCCTGAAAAAAAAAGTACACAACTGTTTTCAACATTGAAAATAATCATAAATGTTTCTTGAGCAGCAAATCAGCATATTAGAATGATTTCTGAAGGATCATGTGACACTGAAGACTGGAGTAATGATGCTGAAAATTCAGCTTTGATCACAGGAATAAATTACATTGTAAAATATATTTAAATAGAAAACAGTTATTTTAAATTGTAATAATATTTCACAATATTACTGTTTTTTACTGTATTTTTAATTAAATAAATGTAGCCTTGGTGAGCAGACGAAACTTCTTTTAAAAACATTAAAAATCTTAGTGGTTCCAAACTTTTGGACTGTACTGTATACAGTTTAAGCGTAATAAGCCACATAAAAAGAAGTGAATTTGGTTCTCGCGAGCTGTTTGAGAGTCGGCTTTAGATCGCTACAATGTTGCACGTGCTTTTGGTGTGAGCACGAAACCTGCTGGAGTGACTAAGATTACGCGCACTATCAAAGTCCCTTTGTTATTCTATAGTCTTTGGCACTATTCAACCGGAGTGAATGAGAGTGAGAGTGCATCAGTACGCCATCAGAGAGCTGGTAACGGTGTTTCGATACTGCAGAAGTTCGTGTATCGATTTCAGTGTCGATAAATGTCGACATTTTTGGCAACACTAATTTGACGTATTGCCTCCTCTTTAGCAGCCACTTTTCTTAAACACATTTACAAGTTGAATGTCCTTCCTCCTCCAAGCCGTGGCCGTCTGAGTGTTGTCGATACCCGAAAAATTTCCATACGGCGGACTTTGTCTTTTTCGACGGGGGAAAAAGTTCCAGGGTTTCACCTCTTTAGGCCATCCTACACAGGTGACTGACTGCTCTCACTTAACCAGAGGGGAAGGGGTCATGTTACGCTGGACTTATCGACACTCAAGTATCGACTTACCAGTGATTTTGTTCATTTAACAAGAAATCAAATGCGTAGCCTACAATATGTGTTGAATTGGACGAACAACCTATGTTAGCGAATAATTGTCTAGGATAGGGGCATTTTCCTGCTCATCAAGGCAGACCAATCAATCACAGAAAGCGTTCACTCGACACTGACACTGACACTGCATTCAAACTGGGATGCGTTTCCCAAAAGTATCATAAGAAGCCATTGATGCTTTTAAGAAACGCAGCCCAGAACAATGCTTATCATAGGACAGGAAAACATGTGTTTGAGTATTTTCACAATAAACAAACTGAAATTGTAGCCTAGCTATTTTGTGCAATTACATTTATTTTAGGGTGACCATATGTGCCATTTTCCCAGGACGCGCCCTGTCCAGGATTTCTAAATTGCCTAAAATGGCTTGAGCCCTTGCCTCTTTAATCGTGAAAGTGGTCATATCGATGTGCCCCCCCCCCTGAACGCGATTTCTAAATGGAGGTCTGTGCAAGCCACTGTTCTTATTGACAGTCTTCATGCAATGCATTAAAATGTTGTCGTATTTGCAATGCTTTGACTGTTCTCTGTAGATCCAGCCTTCTCGCAAGCCACGATTGGTCGATTATGTATAATGCACGCTATTGGTAAAATAATTTTTTAATCATTACCTTCCGCAAATATGAAAACAAAACCAAAACTACATTTTATGCAACTGGACAGGACGTGTCCTGGGAAAATGGTACATATGGTCACCCTAATTTATTTAAACTTAATGTTAAAAGGTTAGTTCACCCAAAAATGAAATTTCAGTCATTAATTACTCACCCTCATGTTGCTCCACACCTGTAAGACCTTCGTTCAGCTTTGGAACACAAATTAAGATATTTTTGATGAAATCCAAGTTTTTTTTTTTATATCCCCATAAAAAGCAACGTAATTACCATTATTCAAGGTCCAGAAAAGTACTAAAGCCATTGTTAAAACAGTTCATGTGACTACAGTAGTTCAACCTTAATGTTATGAAGCAACGAGAATACTTTTTGTGTGCAAAAACAAAACAAAAATAACAACTTTATTTAACAATTTCTTCTCTACCCTGCCAGACTCGCATGCAGTTGATGCAGTAAACACAGTTCAGCGCTTCCGTGTTTATGCCCGAATGCTGGCTTATTATTGGTCGGCTCCTGCGTCAGCATCACTGTACTGAGCCGGCATTCTGACGCAGAACCTGGAAGCGCTGCAACGAAAATACTGTTGGGGAATGACAGTGGAGAGACGAATTTGTTGAATAAAGTAATTTTTTTTGTTTGGTTTTTACGCGCAAACATTATTCTCGTCGCTTCATAACATTAGGGATGAACCACTGAAGCCACATCGACTATTTTAATGATAATTTTTACTACTTTTCTGTTGCTTTCTATTGATGATAAAAAATAAATAAATAAAAAAAAATCTTGGATTTCATCAAAAATATCTTAATTTGTGTTCTGAAGATAAATTAAGGTCTTACGGGTGTGGAACAACATGAGGGTGAGTAATTAATGACAGAATTTTCATTTTTGGGTGAACTAACCCTTTAAGTCCATATTGATCATGTTCTATTCTGTAACTAATGTTAATATAAATCATGTCAGAATAAAAAGGTTGCATTTTATGGGTGCAACAGCCTGTCACTGGCAGTCCCTTATGAAAATGAACCATGGTTTTACAACAGTGACCATAGTTCAACTATAGTATTTGTAGATTTCCATGGCTACCACTACAGTAAACATATTTTAGCCATGTGTAAACAAAAATATAACTTAATAAGTTGCAATTAAGGCATATTGAATGTTAAAATGCCTTTCAAATATAATGTTAAGTCGGTATCATTACCCATTTTACTCTTAGTAATTTAATAATTTAATCAATTTAATGATTTAAAAGTTCAGTTTAGGGGCATGGGTATTGATTTTGATGATACTGGCCTTTGAAAGTATCAGTATCGTATCGAAAACAAAATAAGTGGTATCGCCCATATCTGTACGCTGCACACAACCTGAGGGATTCCTGCACTTTCCATCTTAAAAAACTAGCTCATACCTCAGGAGCAGTAGAACAGAAAATTCTAGTGGTTTTGAAACCTTGACTTTTTCAAACCAGGTTATACCTTAAAACCGATAACCGTTCAGTAGCCAATCAATCATATCAGTAGCCAAATAAAAGCAATTTTATTTTATGTTGAGCAGACTGTCTCATGGGCACTTGATTGAGATCACATGACCAGCTGAATCACTTTTGATAACAGAATAAATGAATCATGACTAGCCTACAGAGAATAGATCATTTTTATAATGCCATCAGTAAACGAAAAAGGTAGTTTTTTATGATTGTTTAAAAATGTGCTATTTATATTACACAGAGGATATATATATATACTCTGTGTAATATAAATAGCACATTTTTAAACAATTAATTAGTTGAAGGATGTCTAAGAGAAGAGAAAACAGACAAATAACAGACATTATACCAGTTAGCAATATTCTGAATAATCAGTGAAATAACATCAAAGTGAAATAGAGAGGCTTAATCTGTGGATTGATCAGTCTAAGACATAGATATACTCTCATGGCTCGATATACTCCAGGGGACATCTCACCGCTCTCTGATAACATGCACCCTGTTTTCTGTTCAAACTTTCTGTTGATTTCTAAATATAACTCTGGGGCAAGAAACGGTAATCATATTCCTCTTGCGTTGCGCAAGGGCAACTTGTCACGTGTCCTTTTTCTATATCTTACCCTGCTGAGACCTGTGAGAATCATTGCGAGGGATGGTATTTCTACAAACCAGTTGGTGCACCAGCTGAAGAATTATTGCATGGTTATGTCTTGACGTTTAAGATATACCTATCAGCATTTCTTACTGATTTTTATTTTATTTTGAATTTTTTTCCAGAAAGCTCTATGAATGAATTACTTCTCTAATTATGGCTACTGATCTATCCAAAGCACTGTATGAACTTTATAAAAATATGTTTTACAGTCCTATTGTGAGCCATACTGATGATTTGGTTGTTCTTAAACTGTAATAATTGCATTCTAAGTGCATCGTTTCTAGAAAAGTTTATTTCCCAATGGATTCAGTTCATTTTGTTCAAACCTCTCAACGTCTGAAATTCTGTTAACCTAGTTTAGAATGACATCATTTTCATGCATTTCAAAATTACATCCATTCTGTATAGTCTATCACATGCAATAATTATTAATCCATTAAATGAAATCCCCCTATAGCGCTGAAATTAGTGATGTTTACAAAACATAACTCTTTTTTTGGTATAACCCTGCTGCTTTACCCCAAAGAAAAGGGTGAGAGACGCATTACAGAAGAGAAGAACACTTTTTGCTGCCTGTTTCCAAAGTAATGAGCATAATAAAAATCATGGAATAACAGGCACAAGCTGTGAGTTCTCACATTATTCTCCAACCCAACACTTCTCAAGAGGTTCACTTGTTTGAGCGAATGATAAGATCTTTTAATGAGTTACAGTCTTTTAAAATTAAGCTAATATGATGGCTTAGTTGATAATTAGATATAATGGGCTTTTCATCTTTTATCAAATAATTGAAGCTGGCAGTGGTGACAGATCCATGCAGAAACACTGACTTCACTGCTAACAAGCTAAACTTCTATTTGTGTACAGTAAAAAGTGTAAACATGGAGGGGGAGGGGGGAACACATACTGTATTTGCAGGAATTTTGACAGATTCTCCATTTTAAGAAGGCTCTTTTTGTCAGGGCAAGATTCTACATGGGGTTTTTGACAACCCAAACCATTTCATGCAAGACTGCCAACTCAGCACAAATGGCTCTCCAGTGCATTCTTTAAATCTGATTCAGAGGCTTTAATGACGTCAAAAGAAACAATGAGCAAGTGACTCTGCAAGAAATGCAACACTGTTTAAGAGAGGTTTCAAGTTTTTATGATCTTTGACAGATTAGTTTAACACTATATACAGTGCTCAGCGTAAATGAGTACACCCCCTTTGAAAAGTAACATTTTAAACAATATCTCAATGAACACAAAAACAATTTCCAAAATGTTGACAAGACTACGTTTAATATAACATCTCAAATTAGGGTGATGCAAAAATGAGTACACTCCACAACAAAAATACTCCATCTAGTACTTTGTATGGCCTTCGTGATTTTTAATGACAGCACCAAGTCTTCTAGGCATGGAATGAACAAGTTGGCGACATTTTGCAACATCTGTCTTTTTCCATTCTTCAAGAATGAGCTCTTTTAGAGACTGGATGCTGGATGGAGAGTGATGCTCAAATCGTCTCTTCAGAATTCCCCATAGCTGTTTGATTGGGTTCAGATCAGGAGCCACTGAATCACTTTCACCCTGTTCTTCTTCAGAAATCCAACAGTGGCCTTAGATGTGCGTTTAGGATCATTGTCATGTTGGAAAAGTGCACGACGACCAAGGGCACGGAGTGATGGTAGCATCGTCTCTTTCAGTATAGAGCAGTACATCTGTGAATTCATGATGCCATCAATGAAATGCAGCTCCCCGACACCAGCAGCACTCATGCAGCCCCACATAAGGACACTGCCACCACCATGTTTCACTGTAGGCACCATGCAGTTTTCTTTGTATTCCTCACCTTTGTGACGCCATACAGTTTTGAAGCCATCAGATCCAAAAACATTTATCTTGGTCTCATCACTCCAGAGTATAGAGTCCCAGTAGTCTTCATCTTTGTCAGCATGGGCCCTGGCAGACTCTTGGCAGGCTTTTTTGTGCCTGGGCTTTAGGAGAGGCTTCTTTCGTTGACGGCACCCATGCATGCCATTCCTCTGCAGTGTACGCCATATTGTGTCAGGGGAAATAGTCACCCTAGTTTGGCTTTCTACTTCTTTAGATAACTGCAGTGAGCTTGCATGCCGATTTTCTACAACGCTTCTCATCAGAAGACGCTCCTGTCGAGGTGTTAACTTCTGTGGACGACCTGGACGTCTCTGTGAGATGGTTGCAGTTCCATCTTTTTAAAATTTTTGTGCTACTTTTGCTACAGTATTCTGACAGATAAGTAAAGCTTTGCTGATCTTCTTGTAGCCTTCACCTTTCTGGTGTAAAGAAATTATTTTCTTTTTCAGTTCTTGTCACATTTCTCTTCCATGTGGAGCCATTGCTGACAGCATGAAATGGGAAGGGGTTTTAACACCCTTTTATAGTCAACTGTCTGCTGGACACCTGTGTAATGAATAATTAGACTCACCTGAGGTTGAATTCTTGTTAAATTAAACATTTGTAGTCTAAAATTTAGCTTTGCTCCAGAGACTTTCAGTGGGGTGTACTCATTTTTGCATCACCCTAATTTGAGTAAAACTGAAAATTTTGTTCTCTAAGTTATATTATTAACCTTACTTACATGTTAGTTAAACAGATGTTATATTAAACTTAGTCTTGTCAACATTTTGGAAATTGTTTTTGTGTTCATTGAGATATTGTTTAAAATGTTACTTTTCAAAGGGGGTTTTCACTATTTGCTTTCTATCTTACATCAATAGACGTTAACATACAGAAATGTGCGCCACTGAAATTTATTATGGTGACAGACACCACAACTTTAACATGTGAAGTGAGTTCAGTGAGGAAGGATGAACTGTTGGCTCTGTGGGGTGTCAATAATTACTTTCCCATCTGAAACTCTCCCTTTCTCCTATTACCACGAGTTGAGCCGTAACAGAGCCACAGAACAGAGAAAGCACCACAGCTAATTCCAGCAGGACTTGTGCCCAGAGATTTTAAAGACTCGCAAGCCAAATCGCCTGCAAATGTAATGTTACTATATAGTGATTATGGACCATAGAGCATTTAATTGTAATAAAGATGTCTAAAAATAGACGCAGAGTATGTGAAAGTTTACTACTTAATATTCCCAAGTATTGCAGTTTGGCAAGGCGTAACAAAACTATCCCCTACTCACATGTGGCATTAGGCTCTTCACATTCTTGGAATCACATCCTGTTCCCTCAACTAGCAATAGACCCCTTGTTCTTATAATAACATGGCATGATATGTTTTGGAGTACACTAAAAGATCACTAAAGGGAGTCGCTTTTGCTTTTTTCAACTGTTTTTGACGATCACTCTTTTGATTTGACATGAAAATGTCTGAGTTGTTGCTCCTTGTCATATAAATGCCCATATTGTTTACATGAAGCACATAGCAGCATTTACTCCCTTCATTCGTTCATTTTTGTCAGAAATAGCTCTGGGCAGCATCTCCTAATTAAATCATGATTGACAAGAATGAATGCTGCAGAGTGTCAAACTCCTTAGCCATTTATGACCAGCATTCTTCGCAATGACAGACAAATGATTTCCACAGAGCTTTACGCGGAGTTTGGAAATTCCTTTGGTTCTTGTCTGTTCTGTCTGTTTGAGCGACCCTCAGGGGACGGGCCCGTTCTATATGTTTCAGCAAGAAGATCAAACTGTGCATGACATAAATTGGAGACTGAAATGAGAATGAAACCAGACTGTTGCCACCATCGGCTGAATGACAGAACGCTTGAGTAGATGCAGCAGATGCTTAAGGCGTTTAGTGCAGGCCTTCGGTGCAGCACTACATAATTGAGCACCAAACATAATATGTGATATTCCCAAATGAATGGAAGAGGCGGCATTAGCCATTTCCATTTAATGTATCATACATAAGAGTAGGCAGACATGTTCTGTTGCCATCAGTTGTTTGGAATTCACAACTCTTTTTATGCCAAAATCAAAATTCACCCGCAACAAAAGCAGACTATGCATTCACAACATATGCATGTAAACATCTCATTTATAAATGGTGATCAGTGCAAGAGCAATAAGGATTTTTAGGGGCATTATGATGGTGAAACTGAAACACAAGTGCCCCCAAAAGCCCCTCATTCTCCCTGCGGCATTACATTTAGACTTAAATTTCAAATCATATGCATTTGCAACACACATTTATAAAGAACTTTCATGCAATTAAACCATTTGCCTCACTATCAGTGTTGGGTAGTAACTGATTACATGTAATCTGGATTACATAATCAGATTCCAAAACAATTTACTCACCCTCAAGACATCCTAGGTGTATATGACCTTCTTCTTTGAGACGAATACAATTGGAGTTATATTAAATAATGTCCTTGCTCTTCCAAGCTTTAAAATGGTAGTGAACAGAGGATGAAACCCAAAAAAGTGCAACCATCCATCATAAAAGATATCCACGCAGGTTAATAACTTCTAAAGAGAAGCGATGCATTTGTCTAAGAAATATTTCCATTTTTAAAACTTTAAAAACTTAAATAAATGGCTTCCGGCAGATGGCCGTACACACGTTGCCAAAAGAGTAACCCCTGACGCAGGATGTAGGAGTAAGCTTAGACATCTCTCGTGGTTCAAACAAATAGGGCTGTGCAACAAACTCAAGCTCCTCTTTTCTTATATCAAAATCCTCTTACATTTCTCTTAAAAATTCTCATTTTAGACTTTTAATTCGTGACCGGTGTTTTGTTTTGCTCTATCCTCTCTGCTTCCATGTTCACCAGTACATCATGTGTCAGGTCAGATTTCACTCTTTCACTGTAAATCAATGCATACGGCCATCTGTCGGAAGCTAATTATTTTACTTTATAAAGTGTTAAATATGGATATTTTTCTTACACACACACACATTGCTTCACTTCAGAAGGCCTTTATTAATCTCCTGGAGCCGTGTGGATATCTTTTATGCAGGATGGATGCACTTTTTTGGGCTTCAAAATCTCTATTCACTGCCATTATAAAGCTTGCAAGAGCCAGGACATTATTTAATATAACTCAGATTGTATTTGTCTGAAAGAAGAAAGTCATATACACCTAGGATGGCTTGAGGGTGAATAAATCATGGGGTAATTTTCATTTTTGGGTGAACTTTCTTTTTAAGTACTCGTAATAAGACTACAGTTACTTTTTATTGATTACATGATTACCTTATTCTCACAGTGGCAGTAAATTATACATAATTCATTGATTCTCTGTTCTACTTCTTTTATATTTTCTTTTCTACAAAAGTCTACTGCTTATATATGTTCAGAAGCTCTTCCAGGTTTGTGGAATCGCACACACACAGACCAGCCACTTGTCATGTGACTTTCACTGAAAACTGAGACCCACACAGCATTTGATCACTGGATTTACAGAAATCATTTCACTTTTAAGAAGTGTTTTCTCAACATTTCATATGTAATCAGCTACTGATGAACATTAAGGGCCAGATTTACTAAACAGGGCAAGTTAGCGTGAATTCCACAAATGCACCGATGGGAGTGGCAAGTTTAAAGTTTAAAAATTAAAGATCACAGACGCAGTCAAATCATTTACATAATGACCATGCAATCTTCCAAGAGCAGCGCAAATTAGCGTTGGGTCACAAATAAGCAGAGCTGATGCTCCTCTGGTGCGGGTCGACACAGGCGCAACTTGTTACATGTAATATACAGATAACGTCTTCCTTTGGCATTCCAAAGAAATTAATATGAATGGGAAATATTTTCTTTCTTCTACCACGCACTTTCTGTTCTCTGCGGTGTCTCCTCCTAACAGCAACAATTGCAGCCATGTCGCAAAATGGGTTAAAAATTAATGGCACTGATGAAGGTTTGATCCCGAAAACATTTTGCACTTTCTGTGGCCTCTAGACAATAAATTATTTTGAGCTTTTTGGCCTAATTTTCATGTGCGGATCTTTTATGCTTTTTGATCTTGCAAAATGGGTTAAGACATGCTTTTTTGGGGCGTTAATTAATGGGGATAAATACCAGTAAATTGACGAGCGCAAACATTAGTAAATTGCGTTACGTGATTAATTTAAATACTCTCCTCCCATACATTTTGTGTCTGAAAGGGAAACTCCTACACATGCATATGCAATAAGGTCAGCCGCAAAAACAACCCTCTCAACACCTTTTCAGTGCTAATTTTGCATTGCTTGTCTTTAGTAAATCCCAACAGTAGTTTTTTAATGCCAAAAAGAGGGTTTGCGCTGGTGCAAGCTGTTAGTAAATCTGGCCCTTATTATTATTTGCATTATCACTCAGTGAGTCATGTATTACTGTCTTTGGAAGGCTTTTGTCTTTCAAACACATTAAAAATAACAAATTCACGTCATTAATGCAATGCAGGGATTCTCCAAATTTTTGCCAGCTGAACCTCTTTGACCTAAGATATTTACTCCCCGTGAGATTTTAAGTTAAAAAGGTAGGTCAGTAATACAATTAAGTAAATAATAATAATAATAATAAAATGTTATGATTTAATTACTTAATAGCTTTTCATTAAACTCACAAACCCTTGCACCTCCATCACAAACCCCAGTCTGTGATGTAATGTAATATTTAATGCACTTCATGTTATTGATATCAAAGAACGGAATATATTTTCTTTCTCTTTTTTTATATCAGTATGGTACAAGATTATCCTATTCAAATCAATGTGATAAATGATATATTGAATGATTATATTACCTTATTGTGTAATATAATGGATTACGTTACGAACTACAGTTCTTTTCATGTAATTTGGAATCAGTATCTACCCAGCACTGCTCACTATCATCAGGCACAAACATGTCAATGATAATGTCATTATTTAGGGAACCTGTGATTGATACAGTTGAAGGAGAAATAACCACTTTAAGTTTAACAAGTATATTCTTGCCACGCTGTGAGAGTGCATCCCAGAAGCGGGACTTTGCGGGCCAGTTGGATTGAGATCAATACTCATCTTGCCCCCAAAGTCCCGTCACTGAAATCACAATGCATTTTTCATATATACATTTTGGCCTATATATATATATATATATATATATATATATATATATATATATATATATATATATATTCAAACATCAACAGCTAATAATAACTTAAACACCACAATGAATCAAAGACTAAAGCATTAATTTGCTGTATAATTTACAACTAGCTTCTGAGCAGGTTGATATGACAAAAACCACATAACTTGTATTAGTTATTGTCATATGGACATTACTTACTCATATCTGACTGATGGCAGAATACTTCCTGATTGTAACAGTGAAACATGCTTTTCCAGTGAAGCTGCTTTTAAACAATATGTTTTGTGAGAAGCACTTAACATGTATCGAATATGACAAATGCCATACATGGTTATTAATTTGATATTTTCAGGCTTGTTTTTTAGACATATAATCAAAAATAACAAGCAAGTGACCTTCTTCAGCCATGTCTCCAAGTGAAAATGTTACACATATGCAAAAATTACAGAGGCTACAAGGGCTATCGCATGAACTTCAGTTCTTTTCAAGCATATGGTTTGAGGAAGACATTAAAAAGCTTTTAAAACCCCTCTCCGACCTATTAAGAGCTTTTTGTTAGGAGACAACTGGGCGTCAATTGAGTCCCAGACAGTGTTTTCGACTCCCTAGAGAGTTCAGGTACTCTCTCAGACACAATCTGTCTGCCTCTGTCGGGAAGCAACATCCGCGAAAAGGAGCGATATGCAGCAATAATGTCACGCTGTTGCTTTGAAAGACACATAATAATCACGCACACCATCTCTATCTGTCCCTTTCGAATTCAAACGCGAATTCCCATTGTAACGGTTAGCAGAATGTCTATTATGACATCATCAATGGAATTAATAAGTATTCTGCGCGATGCCCCAATTCCGAACACACCTGCCACTGAAAACGCGCGCAAACGCATATCGATGTAATATCGCTTGAAACTTACCTCGAACGAACAAAGCACCGAGGGATTGAAAGAAACATCTGGCTGATTTGAATCAGATATTGTTTCTTTAAGTGCGCGCGCTATACGTGCTCCTGCTGGTGAGATGAGCAAGCGTCTCGAGGAGCAGACTGACTCTGTGCATGTTAAGATCTCTCTGCTCGTGCATTGCTTCATGGTCACGCTACTAGGTAAGCAGGGGCCGTGCAGGGGGAGATGCCATTTTCAGCAACACACGCCAATTGTGCGCTAAATTCCTCGCTGACATGCTCGAGTCTATTAATGATCATCAATGGGTGGCAGTATGTAAAATCGCTCACATGCGAGTCTCATGCCGTCCGATGCTTTTCTTTTGCTTTAAAAGGGAGCGAAGTCAAACACGTGGAACTGGATATGGAAATGGCAGTTTCTATTTTCCTAGAAGTCATTTCCAAATATAGAAACAAGGAAGGGACGTTCTTAGAAACCCCTGAGTCGCTATGACCGAGTTAACTTCTTCTCACTGTTGTGTCAGCTGAGTATTCGTCAGAGCTTCCTTCCATGTAACGTTAAAGTGTCTTTTTTGACCGTGATGTCACGTCAAACGAGCGTCTTTAAATACACGAAAATGTATGATTTATTAATCTGCAATCAAACCTGTAGGATTGCAGCACTGATTTGTTGCTCTCTGCCGCCCTCTGTTGCCGAGATTGTGACAGTGATTACATTTCAGTGGCGTCACGCAACAGCTCAACCGCGCTTCCGGGTTCCTCAGACAAGTTGCGGTGATGACCATTCTTGTTGATATTAACGAGAATTATGCTGTTTATAATATTTTAACCCTCTGGCCCTCTTTTTGAACGAAACATTTTATATTTTGAAATGTTAAAAATAGTAGCTTCATCGGAATGAGATGACACTTGGTGACTTTTGTTGCATTAGCAATATGAACACATATTACAACTTGAATATCAAGGACATGATTCGGACAGGTTAAAGTTCACCCAAAAATGAAAATAATGTCATTATTTACTCACCTTCATGTCGTTCTACACCCGTAAGACCTTCGTTCATCTTCAGAATACAAATTAAGATATTGTTGATGAAATCTGATGGCTCAGTGAGGCCTCCATTGAGACTTTTCAACAATATCTAGTGATGAATGATTTCAAAACACTGCTTCATGAAGCTTCTGAACTTTATGAATCTTTTGTTTCGAATCAGTGATTCGGATCTCTTATCAAACGGCTAAACTGCTGAAATCACGTGACTTTGGTGCTCCGATTCACTGATTCGATTCGTAAAGCTCTGAAGCAGTGTTTTGAAATCGCCCCATCACTATATATTGTTGAAAAGTCTTTATTTTGTTTTTTTGGCGCACAAAAAGTATTTTCATCGCTTTATAATATTAAGATAGAACCACTGAACTCACATGAACTGATTCAAATATGTTTTTAGTACCTTTATGGACCTTGAGAGTTTGAATGGCTTTGCTCTAAATAGAGGCCTCAATGAACCATCAGATTTCATCAACAATATCTTAATTTGTGTTCTGAAAATGAACAAAGGTCTTACGGGTGTAGAACGACATGAGGGTGAGTAATTAATTTAATGTATTAATTTATTTTCATTTTTGGGAACTAACCCTTAAGGGTAAAAAAAAAATAGTCATACTTACATTCTTTGCAGTCAAAAATGACCAACATAGGAAATGAATGGGAAATACGAAAAAATACGGAACTCAGAGAATCTTTTGTTGGTACAAACTACAATTACTGTGCTACAGAAACTACAGCCACTGTGCAGAAAAAAAGTGCACAGCAATAAAAGGGTGACACTCTAAAATGCCAAGAGTGCAAAATAGACACCCCCAACCCCCCACATATATGAACTAGCACGACTATAAGACAGAGCAAGTTTATGCAAATGATTGAAATAAAATCAATAATTCAGCCACAGATTGCCTCAGCTGAAGCGGCTCGTGAACTGATCATCTCTTGCTACTAGTTAATTCATAGCATCAAATAAACATGAATGAACATGAGAAGGAATATTGTTTCAAACAAAGACGTAAATACACACCATTTTTCAAGTTCAAGTCCACCGACATTCATTTACTAACTCCCCTGACTGCTTTGTCGGACAAAATGGCGGATTCGGCGTTATGATTGGTTAGATCGCCTGTCAATCAAACTCCAGGCAAAGGGTCAACTGAACCAGTGTGGCGGTAACAATATGGTAAAATTGAGACAAAAGACTCAAATAAAAGGTTGAAATCAGATCAGACCCAGATTTATTAAGCTGTAATAAAACATACCTGTTCATTTTTGTTATGTTATTATTGAATTTAATGTTATGTGTAACAAAATGTCCTCCTCTGTGTTCAGGTTTGATTGTAGTTAAAATTAATGCAAAAACTGACACTTGCAAACCAAAAAAAGTCTAAACATTAAAAAAAAGTAGTCTTTGAGAATGTCTAAGTATAAATCCAAATCCACAACTTAATAAAAATAAGTATTTGTCTGTAAAAACCACTAGAGAATTTATAAGACACTTTATATACAACTCTAGTGGTTACACCATGGCATTACATAGGTTTTTCTTTTTTTACCCCCACCAGATGGCACTAATCTACCTTCAAAAAAATGGATTTTAAATGCCATATCTCTATTTTAACATGGAATACTGCTTTAATTGAAAAATAATTTTTAAAAAAATTAGAAAAAAATGTGTATTATTTTCAATGGGGAAAAATAGCTAATAGTATCATAAAATACCCTCAAAATTTTATATAATAATCAAAAAATATTATTGAACAAAAATATATTATAAAGAAGGCAAGTGTGACTCCTAAACAAAGAGGGCCAGAGGGTTAAACAATTTTTTTATTTATTTAGCATTTATATTCGTCTGATGTGTTACAGGTTGTTGAATAACACATGCCTAAGACCTATAAATAACATAAAAGTAAAAAATAAATAAATAAAAGAATATTGAACATAACAGAGCTACAAGATGTTGTTTCATTGTTTAATAAACCGCATTATAAGAGCAGGCATTGATCAGATTTAATAACAGATTTAGCGCTTTGGGTTCCAGAAAAGCGCATTATAAATAAAATGTATTATTATTATTATTATTATTATAACAGTGCTTTTTATTTTTGGATCATTGTGTGTGGTCCCTCAGATCTTATTATAGCTGCCTGAGGCCATTAATGACCAGACTTGGCTAATTATCATATATTAGTTTGTATTAGTTATATTAGTTTGTTCCAATCCACTGATAATGTTGGAATTGGAAATATAAAACCTCTGGAATTTAGGAAAGTTTAGGAAATGTATAGTTTCAGTCCACCACATTTTATTTTCAGCTCTAAAACTAAACAAAATCTGCAAACAATACGGAAGTGGCGCCGTTTGTTTGTACACTGCGTAACTTCATCTTTAAGGATGTCAGCAAATACTAAGGAGGAACCTGCTCCACCCATCTACCCGAAATTGTCAAGTGATCCTGAAGACCTTGATTAGGAGTCCAGGCTAGATGTGTTTGATTAGGGTTGGAGCTGAACTCTGTAGCCTAGGTCTACAGGAGAGTTGATAGACAATTAGGCTGATCTTTATGCCACTTTCTGAGTGTGTTTCATTCCCAAGATCTTGAGGTAAACCAACAGGGCTTTACAACATTTTGATATGTTTTGTTCACCAAGCCCATACACTATGAGTCTTTGTTGGACTGTAATGGACTTAAAAGGCACGGACGGGGTTCGAACCCGCGATCTTCGGTTTACGAGACCGACGCCTTACCACTTGGCCACCGCGCCTGCGCTCTGAAGCCATTGTTTTCAGTATTTCTTGTCCGTATATGGACCTCATGTTCCGATTGAGACTGAGATCGTTTCCTCAGAGGATACCGCATCGCAAACAGCGTTTAGTGTCTGTGTATTTTTTTTTCTCCAGTAAAAACACATAACTCGTTACATGGCTGTTCAGATTTTATGAGAACAATGGGTCTTTGATTTTACTGCTTCCTCATTTAAATTTGGAGTATGAGCTTCCAGATAAAAATGTATTTAAATGTTATGCTTTTTTAGACTATTTGAACGCTGTCTTTGTGATTACCTATCGTATTAATGTGTCCGTGTTTAACATAAAATGGTAATTTCCGATCATTTTGCAAAGCGTTCGTCTGTCAAAGTCGACTCTGTTTGAGAGTACACCAAAACTGCGCTGTGACATTGAAATTATAGCTATACAACAAACTTTTTTGACACATGTAAGTATACAAAGTATGCACAGAGGCAGTATTTAACACTTACTTTTGGGAACACTGTTGATAGATGAGTCGAGTGTATCAGTAAATCGCTGTTTTGAACCGAGTGAACAAATGAATCAGACTTCCAAAAGCTACAAGCTCATCCAGGGTAGTGTTTTCAAAAGCATCGTAAGCCTAAATTGATCGTAGCTCCATTGGTGGCAATTGTAAACGATCAATTTAGGCTTACGATGTTTTTGGGATCATTCTCGTTACATCTGATTCGGTGCATCCACCAGGGGAGGCTGTTGAATCGTGGCTTACTTATCAAGAGTTTGAAGGTGCACTGTCATGATCGCAATGCTCATGATATAAAACTGAGACCGTGGAGCTCCTGTCTAAACCTGATCATGATCCTGAAAAGATTCTTTATGCGATATAAAGAAAAATCCGCACAGAATGAACCTGGATTTGGACTGGATTAATCCATACAGGTTTTACACAAGGGATTTGCATGTTTTTCCAAACTTTTGATCAGTCCGGTAGCATTCCTAAGTTAATAAGTTTGTGGGAAAAAAAAAAAAAAAAAAAAAAAAAAAAAATATATATATATATATATATATATATATATATATATAAAATATATAATATATATATATATACACACACACACAGTCAAACCTAAATTTATTCAGACACTTTGAACATTTCATTCATTAATACAGTTTATTCACAAACGTTTGTTGTCCTACAGTGTCCTGCACCCACTAGTAAAATATATCAAAAATATCAAAAATGTCTGATTTTTGTGTATATACACTACCGCTCAAAAGTTTGGGATCGGTAAGATTTTTAATGTTTTTAAAAGAAGTTTCGTCTGCTCACCAAGGCTTAATTTATTTAATTAAAAATACAGTAAAAAACAGTAATATTGTGAAATATTATTACAATTTAAAATAACTGTTTTCTATTTGAATATATTTGAATATATTTTGCAATTTACATTTACATTTTTTACATTTTAAAATATTTTAAATCAGAGCAAAAGTCATTTTAAATTGTAATAATATTTTACAATATTACTGTTTTTACTGTATTTTTAATTAAGTAAATGCACCCTTGGTGAGCAGACGAAACTTCTTTTAAAAACATTAAAAATCTTACCGATCCCAAATGTTATATATGATATATATATATATATATATATATATATATATATATAGATAGATAGATAGATAGATATATAGATAGATATTATAACTGAATATAATTAAATATAATTAATTAAATAATTAAATATAATTAAATAATTCTTTCAAAAACATCTTAATTATTATAAACTTTTTGACCTGTAGTGTATAACATTATATAAGACACCCACTATAGTTTTTGTTGTTGTTGCATTTTTCACAATAACTTTCACTAGTAATTTTAAACATTATTAATGAATTCTAATATAATTTATATATTTATAAAGACAATCCTATATGTTTTAAATATGAGTTTACAGACCCCTTGTTGAAACCCCTGGTACAAAAGCATTCAGCACAGTCCACAACGTTGCTTTCAGAAACCTACAGTTCTTGCACGTAACATATTGCATGGTCATTATTTGGCACAAACTTAAGGGCCAGACCACTTCACACCAGTCATTTTCAATTTTGATATGTATAAGTATGAGAATATGCCTCTTTTCTTTTCTAAATGATCTCATTAGTGAATTCAATATTCTTTAAATATTCTAAGGCAAAAAATAAAATGGTTAAACAAATTTTGAAGAATAGATTGTGTTCTTCCGGAAGTATGTCATTTGCATTTTCCGTTCAGCTCAGTGAAGCTCATAAATGTGTATTAGAAATATAATTTCCACTCCCTAAATACAGCTGCATAAATCTATTTGTTATTCATCCAGCCCTGTGGATTTTATCAGTGTTTAGAATCAACACTGAATTTCATGTTAGTTTTTGTGGTATTTGTCAAAAGGTTTTATGCTGGTAAATAGTAGCCTATTTTGTGCCTGCTGAACTCATTGTATACTTTGCTACCTCCATGTCTGAATCCATAAATAAACCCTCATGGTTTGTATTTATGTTGCTACTTCCTATATGTGGTTGTCTGCACTGTGGTTCTTACACCTCTGCATGGAAGTGTAGGGTGAAAAAAAATGGTTTTGAGTATAGCACAGATGGTTTGGTCAGATGCACTCCTTATATCTCTCTGTCCTTTAATCTTCTCTTGTTTTGTGTGCGCTCTTTCATGGCAGGCCCGGGCTCCAATCTTACAGCCTGAGGGGAGGAATAAACAAGAGTCTCTGGGAGAGACAGCCAGAGGTGGGAGGGGGAGAGAAGTACAAAGATGGGGGTGGGAATGCAAGAAGAGCTCATTTTTGTTGCTGAAACCTGAGCATGCTGAGCTCTTGACTGAGATTTCAGAGCGAATAGGAAAGGCACTATACAGGAAAGGGGCATTTTTTGAATAAATGCCCTGTAAGTGATATATTTTCAAAGCGCTGTGTGATATCTGCCCATATGGATAATGTTTGTGCTGCTTTTGATGTATGTTAGTGTAGACAAAGATGAAAAAGGTATCTATAATGATATTCACAGTTCTTACATTTTACACAGTTCACCATTTAATAATAGGGCATGCATAATATGCATGGTAGGACAATGACAATGGTGATGTTCATATAATATCTATCTATCTATCTATCTATCTATCTATCTATCTATCTATCTATCTATCTATCTATCTATCTATCTATCTATCTATCCAAACTTGTAAGATTTTTTAAAATAGATTAATAGATATTCTCACACACACACACACACACACACACACAGTTGTTTTATTTGTGATAATGCAATTGTGTGTGTGTATATATATATATATATATATATATATATATATATATATGATGTAAATTTAGTCTTATAGTTATAGTAAGCTGTTTATTTTATTGACATATAATTTAATTGAACTATAATTTAATTGACAAAATACACTTCTGGACTTTTGTTTTTATTATTTATATGCTTTTTTATATTAACAAATATTTAAAATATAAAATAAATATACTCTATAAGTTGTTTCTACATTAATTTGGAGAGTAACTGTAAAATTATTACAATATAAAAATCGCAATATAATAGTATGTCATTCACGAATATAGTTTTCAAAATTGTAAAAAAAAAAACAAAAAAACAACCTAATGGAGATAGAATTAATTTTTAAGTTTTATTAAGTGTTAACAATGAGATTATGTGGTTTTTCTAATCAATTAACACTGCTTCTGTCATTTTTTACTAGATGGACAAAATTTGTCACTAAATTCGGGTCACAAAATTTTGGTTTTACCAAATTACACTTTTGGTTATACCGAATGACGATATTTTCAAACAATGCTAACAGGCTGATATATAGATAGGACAATCAAACATTTTATATTTAGTACAAGATTTTAAAATATTACAACATTTTCAATGTTTTATAGTTGTACCGAATGACCTGATATTTCGGGACATGCGTATGAGTAATTACTCTCCAAAACATGAAAAACAGAAGTGAAAACATGAATTTTTCAAATAGTTAAGAGAGAGTTAGTAACTTTGCTTCACGACCATGTGATCCTTTGCAGGTGTCTGATTGATGTCACATCCTGTCACATGATATTGTCCGGATAACTTGATCCAAAATGGTAATATTAGTTACAATGGAATATTAGTTACTCTGAATGACATCAATGAAATGAAAGCAACGACTTCTACACATAATTTTAATACCATTTTGCACTATGTTGACATATGATGTTATAAAATCATGCCAGAATAAAAAATATATACATTTAATACATATTAAGATATTTTAATCACAAATTAAATGGCTGTATTGGCCTTTGGACGGTTAAACCGAATGACCTTTTGACACTTCAAAATCTTAAAAAATACCTTTATATGTATCAAAATATAATTAAAACCTTTTGGATTCAATACAAGAGATCTAGTTGTACTACCTTACAATCTTTAGATGTCATATCTTTGTTTTGTTTTTTATTATTAAGGCCTTTGGACAAAAAAATGACCCGTCACGTCATTGACCATATATATATATATATATATATATATATATATATATATATATATATATATATATATATATATATATATATATGTATGATGTAAATTTAGTCTCATAGTAAGCAGCTTATTTTATTTAATTGAAGTGTCAAAAATACACTTCTGGACTTTTTTAGTTTTTTATTATTATTTTTATGCTTTATTTTCATGTCTTTCTTTCTAAAAAATACATAGAGCCAGTAACTTTTTTAAAAATTATGTTTCTCTTCATTTTCATTGTAGAAATAATTAATGTAAAATGAGTAATAGTGATTATTACTGTCAATTCTAATAGTTCTTAGTCATGGAGGCATTAAACATCTGATGTAATAGTCATTTAGAGAATTATAATAAATAAAATAATGATATTAAAGATAACTAAGGCTATCTACTTTGCAAATTTTAATAGACTTTGGTTATTTGGTTACTTAATTTCAGAAGTGTTTGTCAGAGTCACATTTATTTTGTGTGCAGATTTGCAAATCAGAAACTACTTCTTTGTCATTTATGAGGTGGGATTTGATTTGTCAAACACACTGTGTCTTAGTCTAGCTTATGCCAGAAGTGAGTTTGAGTCAATGGGGGATGGAGCGATCTTTGAGGTGTTGGATTTGATTGTTATGCAGAATTGATTCAGTCTTCTGAACACCTTTGCTCTCCATTGATCTTCAAATCAATGCAGCACTGCAATCGTATAGCCATCCCTGAGTCTCAATATCCCTTAATGAGGCATTTTTATTCATGCAATAGTCTACTAAAAAGTCTTTTCATACTGTCTTTGTGAGAACAGGGAATTCTGAGAATGTCTTCCAGCTGTGAATTATGTTAGGTGAAGCAGTTCACTGTTTGAGGTGAGAAAAGCCTTTCTCGGTATAGTTCTTGTAAGACAATTCTGATAGATGATCCTGAGGATAAAATGACAGACTGTCTGCCTTACAAAGGAAAATAGATTTCAGCATGTGACTTGCAGTCCTCACGGAGAGGATAATAGAGATCTAGAACCCACGTTTCTGTTCATTTATCATCAGCTGTTGTGTCGAATTTAGTGTCCTCTTTTGTTGGAGATTTTTAGTTAGTGTACCTTTGATTTTAAAATGTAGTGTCAGCGGGTATGCTATAATGTTAGCTCTATTTTAGTGGTGTAACATTAAAGTGATATGAACTGTTAGCTGCCCTTATTTTGCCAGCAAGAAACTGGATACTCTTTTGACACACCTTCAAAGCCTGAGGATATTTTACTCTGTTTTTGCTGACACTTTTAAGCCACTCCTCCTGACATTTCCAATCTGTTTCAGCCCTTGAAATGGATACCTTACTATTATTTGACACTTTTCTGTGTTCTTATCTGTTTAATCAGTCATCTTGGGCTAAAATGTGCACTGAAACCCTATTATATGAATCATCAGTTTCTCTGCATTTGTGCTGTCAAAGAGTTTGTTAATGACATGTTTAAAAAATCCATTTGTGTCAACTAGAGTGGCAGTAAAAATGGTTGAATCTCTTCTATTATTCAGAGCAGATTTCTGTTCTGAATAATACATCAGTCAGCTCTATAATGCCCTATACATCTGACCTTGGCTAGGTATTGTTTGTTCATGAGCCAAACAAAAGTATTTTGACTCTCCCCTGGTGCTTATATTGTTTATGCCGTATGCTCTGTATGCGGTGTGCAGTATTTTAATGATGTGTTACACTAGTGTATTATGTGCCCTTTTGGGGCCCGAAGGGAAAAAGAGAAGTCTATCCAGTACTTTGATGAGAATATTTCCTCTTTTTACTTAATAATCCCACTCATAATATTCATTTGAAGCTTATTTGGTTTATGTACCAATTATCATCCACTACCTTTTCTATAATAATTGGGCTACTTATTTTGGGAATGAAATGAAAAACAAATGTCGCTATTCTAGCAACACTGTTGCTTTTGGGCTAAAATAGCTCTTATTAATTGACTAAAATAACTATGACCTGGATAATCCTGACAAAAACAAATGTTATCCTCAGGTCTTTAAGATTTATTCTGTGTGTAGCACACTAGATATTATCAAATTAATTGCTATTTTTTAAAGTAGCATGATTAAAACATTACAGAATGTGGCATTTGTAGTTTCAAACACCTGCCGGGAACTCAATTTAAAGGTACAGTACCATTTAAAAATCTGGGGTCGGAAAGATTTTTTAATGTTTTTAAAAGAATTCTCTAATGCTCACCAAGACTGCAACTATTTGATCAAAATACAGTAAAAACAGTACTGTTGTGAGAAAAATTATTACAATTTAAAATAAACATTCTCTATGTTAATATATTTTAAAATGTAATTTATTCCTGTGATCAAAGCTGAATTTTCAGCATCATTACTCCAGTCTTCAGTGTCACATGATCCTTCAGAAATCATTCTGATATGATGATTTGATGCTCAAGAACATTTATTATTATTGTCAATGTTGAAAACAGTTGATAAATTGGCAACACTTTACAATAAGGTTCATTAGTTAACATTAGTTAATGCACTGTGAAGTAACATGAACAAACAATAAACAACTGTATTTTCATTAACGAACATTAATGAAGGTTAGTATATACAGTAACAAATGTATTGCTCATGGTTAGTTCATGTTAGTTAATACATTAACTAATGTTTATCTAATGAACCTTATTGTAAAATGTTACCGATAAATTTAATGCATCCCTGTTTAATAAAAGAATTAATGGCTACACTTTATTTTACAGTGCCGTAGTTACATTGTTATTACTCAAATAAGTACTTAGTACTATTAATTAACTACATGCATGTACTATAGAGTTAGGGTTAGGTTTAGGGTTAGTTACTTGTAATTATGCATAATTTACTGTTATTACTATAGTAATTACATGTAGTAACGTGTAACTACCTTACCTTCAAATAAAGTGTTACCAATACGTTTGAATTATAGTGTAATTATTTTAAAAGGACCACAGAACTTATTCATTCAGAGTTTATTAAATGCATTTATTACTTCGATACCTCCTCAAATAACCTATATTTTGTGTTCCTTCTGTTTAAATATGTCAAATGTCTTCAGTGTTTAAATGGTTAGTACCTACAGTAGTTTTTTTATTGATCAAGAACAACTCATTAAATATATAACGTATCTGCGATCTCCCTCCCTCAGTCAAGAAACCCCCCACCTGAGTCCCCCCCCCCCCCCCCCCAAAAAAAAACACATGAGCCTGTGCTGAGGGGCCACTGAGACTAATGGCCAGCTGCTATTTTGCAGTGACTTTCTTTTCTCACTAGTCACATCGCTGTTCTTGAGCGTGCGGAATCAAAAGTGTCTTTTCAATAAGAGTCCACCGCTAGCCGACGCAAGCCCAAAGACAGCATGATGTGAAGTCCTGAAAACAAGACAAAGTGTGTGTGGTAAATTTGTTTGAGAGTGGTGGCGCCAATGCAAATGCAAGTGGCAGGCAATACCAAGGATCCTCGCCAGGATGGTTTGAATGGAAAATCGGTCATTGTGGGAAGGGTTTGCTGGGTCTGACCCTGGCTGCTACTAGACAAGCAAGTGTGAAATCCGTATGAAAGGTAAGCAGCTGATAACATTACCCAACAAAGGCAATATCATCTTTCGCCTTCTCTACGTTTTCCTTTCCAGCACTCTCATCTGCCTACACCGATTTTGTTCATCTCGTCTCGCTATGTATATTTATGGATTTTTCTCATTGCTGGTCTGTTGTTGTTGTTTTCTCGTGATGAACGAAATGCTCCCAAACATCAAACAGCATTCGCGTTAAGCGCTGAAAACTGTTTGAAAAGGACCGCTACTCTGTGGTCTTTGTGCTTCCCTTTTCATCCTGCTCAGAATGGGCAGCATATCGGACAGCTTTGTTTTTTTGTTGTTGTTTTTTTCAAAGCTCACTTCATTTTTGTAATCGTCACCCCAAGGTTCGTCACACATTGTGATAATATCCAGTTCCATTTCTAATGTTTACTTTGCAATTAGGAGCAAATCACTCGTGCCTGTGGGGTCTGTTGCCATAGTTACAATAGGGTTCCGAGGTCTATCATCTGGTCCTTGCGTCCACCAATCAGGTTGCAGAGCTGAAGCTGCAACATAAAGTAAAGATGCACATCTTTCAGCAACACAGTAGTAAGAAACAGAAAGAGATTCATGAGTATAAGAAAGTACTCTGGGGTTGGCAAGTATAGGCGACTGCGCCCAGTCATGGCGGACCGCAGAAATCACAGCGGAGGAGACACCCAGCAGGAGAGGCAGGTGAGAGCATCAACCATTTTGAGACTTAACTCACATTATTGTTCTTGGAGTCGACTCCGTGAAATGTGTCAGAGATGGTGGTCAACGAGATTAGCATTACCAGTACAAATAAACGCTGGTCGTCCTGGAGCTCGAAGAATAATAATAGTCTGCACGGTGAACGTTGGGCAAATGAAAGCGAGAAAAAAACCCCGCCGCGGCCATAGTTCTCAATATGATTGTTGAAGCCTCTTCAGATCAATTTTTTTCCAAATCGCGATCAAAGAACTCCAGCTGGGCTGTTGTTTGGTTTTCGTATATATTTTTCCGTTAATTTGTGGATGGGAGGAATCGTCGCGCAAACTTAATTTGATCAGTCCGAGTATGCATATGTCCATGTCTTTTGTGTTTTCATCTGTCTGTGTGTGTGTGTGTGTGTCTATGAAATTGGCCTAGATTAATCATAGCACTCTAAATCTCATTACTTGGAACATCTGAGGGAACGCTGTCTTTAAAGGGCTCTTTGGAGGGGGCTTTCAAATCGGGCCTTCATCAGATCAAAGGCCTCAGATCTGGGATGAATATTTGTCCTCAGTGGATATGTTTCGAGATAATCAAGCATGGTCAGAGGATCCATCATTGGGTGAAACACAGCAGCAAGAGCTCCATGTTCTCGCCGATTCCCGACCGTGAACCTGTCGATACCACGATGTGATGTAAAAAGAAGACCCCTCATAACAAACCGAGAGGGGGCTGGGTGGAAAACAAGAAGATAAAGAAAGATGGAGGGGAGGACCATCGCCAACTAAAGCCAGTTGTGCCTAAAGATGGCGGCCGGGGATGCCGCAGACTGCGTAGCACGAGACCCGATCTGTTGAGACAATCCGGATAGTCTACGTTGAAGAACAGCTCAAAACTTGTTCTCGCTCACACTGAGGTAATCGTGAAGATGGCATGTGCATCGATTGTGTACCGTTGATAATGGCGGTGGTTTCTTCTTCCTCCACGTAGCGTTGTTTGTCGCTCTTTTATTATTTACGTCTCTCTCGGCCCTCTTGCTTTGAAAGACGCCGCTTCAATTGTTGCGACCGCTTGCTGTGCATTTCTAGCTTGTGGTATTGGTGATGGTAACAAGCTTTTAAGCTTCTCTGACTGCGCATTTGTTAGCATTCACGAGCTGAATCTTTCGCCCGTTTGTAGCTGTAGCCCCGTGTCATTAGCGGCACATTGTTTGCCAACGAAATAAGCACAAGCGCCCGAATGTAGCATTTCGTGCATGTTTTCTTATGGAAACATTAATCAGTGGTTTGGTGTTGGGCAAACCTCAAGCAACAACCTGTTTAATCCTCTGTGGCTAATCCACTCTTGGCCTTGTTAGTCACGATTTATTCAGCTATGACAAAAGATATCAGCAGGACTCCAGAGTGCATTCTGACAGTCTTTAGATACCACCTTTCTCCCAAGACTTGCGAGCGCTAAAAAGAGCAGCTTATCAATACACCAAAGACATTTTCCCTTTCTGATGTCCCAATCATTCAAATATAAATCAGCTTTTCTCGACCAGACCCTCGTCGTCTTTGTTTCGTGGTGCTCCAAGCCCAACCATTTCAGGCATGTGCTTCTTTGTCTATTGTCGGTTGTATCTGGAAAATCTCAGTTTTTCCCTCATAATTCAAAGCCTTATTATTCCACTTTTTACAGAAGTGCTAAAAGGAGCCTTGAAGTAACTTATTTGAAGGAATAATTATCTTTTGTAGAAATGAGAAGAGCAGCACTCAGCTTTAACATCTAAATGGGCTATTGTCAACTGATCAGGCCCCTCAAAAGATAAGCCTATTTCAAGCACAGCCTACGAGGAGGGGTAAATTTGCACTGGCAGCTGTAACAAAAACCAACACAGAGGAATTCTGGACAGAAATGGGGTTTCTTTCTCCTGTCAAGAGGACTTATATCATGACATCAGAATAATCATTCATTTTTTTTTTTTATAATGTATTTATTTTTTTGCTCATGATGTTCTTGTTCACCATGTTTTGAAAGCAAATTATGAAGTTAAAAGTGATCATTTACACAAAACGAACATCTGTCTGATTTCTAAAAAGGGCAAATTCTTGCATGCATCTATTACTTTTGAGTTTCTTAATATTGACAGTGAAATTTAACATTGCTTGCAGTCATTAAAAGTTCCTACCGTGACAGACTTGCTGATTTTCAGTTTAACCAGTTTCATTGAAAAACTCTTTGATTTACTTTGAAGCAACTTTCACACAGAAATTGCTAGTAAATTTCACAAATAATTACAATGAAACGGCAAGTAACACATTGAATTACACGTAAACTTTTGAAGTAAAAAGATTGAAATAGTATTTTCTTGTAAAACCCAGTCATCTTTGTTTTATTTACAACTTCAAAAATCTTTTTTTTTTTTTTTTTTTTTTTTACAATGTAGTAAACAGAATATGCATGGTAAATGTTTTGTGCTTTTGCATTTGACGATTAATGAATATACAGTTTGCTGGAATCAAAATTGGTTCATAGCTAAAGGAGCACCTGCTGAACTCACTCCTTTTCTTCAAATCCTCATTCACCTAACATGGCTGTCATCACCTTTTTATTGAAGGCTTGAGTCGCACATTAGTCTGTGACAGCCACTGAAATGGTTACGCCAAGGCGGTGCACACAAGACCTGGTGACATGCAGCTGAGAGACTGGAATGTCTATTGTGTAGTTTATAGGCTAGTTGTTGTGTTACAGTCATCCATGTCACTGGCCATTAATCAGGAGCAATGAAATCAATGCTAATGAATACTGTATTTATTTATTTATTTGCATGTTTTTAAAGGTAAAAGCTGTAATGGAAAGCAATACAGATCAATTAAACATCAATTAAGTAAGTATAATGGGTTTGATAATGTTTTAAAGATCTAAAAATGTTAAGTTATAAACAATCTGCAGATTTGTATGGAGATATCCACCATGCATCAAGCAGCTGACTTTGAAGATTAATTTAAAGGGTTAGTTCATCCAAAAATGAAAATTCTGTCATTAATTACTCACCCTCATGTTGTTCCAAACCCGTAAGACTTTCGATCATCTTCGGAACACAAATGATTTTTTTTTTAATGAAATCTGAACAATTTCTGTCCCTCCATTGACAGCCTACGCAACTACCAATTTCAAGCCCCAGAAAGGTAGTAAAGACATCATTAAAATAATCCATGAAGCAACACAAGTTTTATGAAGCAATGTGAATGCTTACAAACCCGATTCGAAAAAAGTTGGGACACTGTACAAATTGTGAATAAAAACAGAATGCAATGATGTGGAAGTTTCAAATTTCAATATTTTATTCAGAATACAACATAGATGACATATCAAATGTTTAAACTGAGAAAATGTATAATTTTAAGGGAAAAATAAGTTGATTTTAAATTTCATGGCATCAACACATCTCAAAAAAGTTGGGACAAGGCCATGTTTACCACTGTGTGGAATCCCCTCTTCTTTTTATAACAGTCTGCAAACGTCTGGGGACTGAGGAGACAAGTTGCTCAAGTTTAGGAATAGGAATGTTGTCCCATTCTTGTCTAATACAGGCTTCTAGTTGCTCAACTGTCTTAGGTCTTCTTTGTCGCATCTTCCTCTTTATGATGCGCCAAATGTTTTCTATGGGTGAAAGATCTGGACTGCAGGCTGGCCATTTCAGTACCCAGATCCTTCTTCTACGCAGCCATGATGTTGTAATTGATGCAGTATGTGGTCTGGCATTGTCATGTTGGAAAATGCAAGGTCTTCCCTGAAAGAGACGACGTCTGGATGGAAGCATATGTTGTTCTAGAACTTGGATATACCTTTCAGCATTGATGGTGCCTTTCCAGATGTGTAAGCTTCCCATGCCACACGCACTCATGCAACCCCATACCATCAGAGATGCAGGCTTCTGAACTGAGCGCTGATAACAACTTGGGCTGTCCTTGTCCTCTTTAGTCCGGATGACATGGCGTCCCAGTTTTCCAAAAAGAACTTCAAATTTTGATTCGTCTGACCACAGAACAGTTTTCCACTTTGCCACAGTCCATTTTAAATGAGCCTTGGCCCAGAGAAAACGCCTGCGCTTCTGGATCATGTTTAGATATGGCTTCTTTTTTGACCTATAGAGTTTTAGCCGGCAACGGCGAATGGCACGGTGGATTGTGTTCACCGACAATGTTTTCTGGAAGTATTCCTGAGCCCATGTTGTGATTTCCATTACAGTAGCATTCCTGTACGTGATGCAGGGCCGTCTAAGGGCCCGAAGATCACGGGCATCCAGTATGGTTTTCCAGCCTTGACCCTTACACACAGAGATTGATATTATGCACTGTAGATGATGATAACTTCAAACTCTTTGCAATTTTTCTCCGAGAAACTCCTTTCTGATATTGCTCCACTATTTTTCGCCACAGCATTGGGGGAATTGGTGATCCTCTGCCCATCTTGACTTCTGAGAGACACTGCCACTCTGAGAGGCTCTTTTTATACCCAATCATGTCTCACTTTCAACATTTGATATGTTATCTATATTCTATTGTGAATAAAATATAAGTTTATGAGATTTGTAAATTATTGCATTCCTTTTTTTTTATTCACAATTTGTACAGTGTCCCAACTTTTTTGGAATCGGGTTTGTATTATGAAACATCGTAAATAATTATTTTTTATTTATTTTTTATCCCACAAACCAAGCACTCATATCACTTTATAAAATTAAGGTTAAACCACTGGAGTCACATGAATTACTTTTATTATGCTTATACTACCTTTTTGGGGTTTGAAAGTGTCATTTTTGTAGGCTGTCAATGGAGGGACAGAAAGCTCTCATGAAGATTTCATTAAAAAGATCTTAATTTGTGTTCCAAAGAGGAGTGAAAGTCTTATGGGTTTGGAAGGACATGAGGATGAGTAATTAATGATAGAAGTTTTTGAGTGAGCTAACCCATTAAATATCTGTGTTATTCAAAAGACAAATGAAAGAAAAAGTAATTTGACAAGTGTAACATCTGTGAAACTTCTGTGATGCTTCAGTGGGGGTCCCCGCAGATGCCCACTCATCTGCTCCTGCGCTTGATACTGCCGAATCTGAGCAGATGGGGTGGTCACAAACAATAGGTTCATGGAAGAGCACCGTGGGCTTGACTTAGCTGATCCTGCTTAGCCTGCCAGATGTGAGATGCCGCAAAGGGATGGGAGCCACCACATGTTTTAGTCAGAGGTTATTTAAAAAAGAAAATGAATGACCTCGGGCCAAGAACTTATCTTTTTCCTGCCACATTTACTGTCATGCTTTATTTTCATATTCGGTATACCTGATCCCCACCCTCTTATGAGGATTTTAACACTGCTGTAAATGTATGTCTATTGCATGAAACAGACTGTGCTGATCTCTGCAAGAGTTGTGCTTTTGCAATCTAATCTGTGTTTATAGATAGTCAAAGGTGAGGTCTTAACTGGTGTGTTTGCCCATTTGGAAAAAAAAAATCTAAACGTTTTGCAGTGTTATTGGAAAAGTTTCCTCGGTCATATGTTTGCTGTTAAAATTTGCAAAGAAAAATGGCTTTAGCATACTTTTAGAATACTGATAAAATATTCCTAATAAATACAGTGAAATTTTATAATGCAGTGAAATTTTACATAATATTTAATAATATTTACTATTAGCCCTTAGTGTGCACATGATGTTTTTATGGGACAACTGTTTCTAACTATTTTAGTGATATTATTTATTGCAATATTTTTGGTCGAAGCTACAAATCAATGTTGTTATTCTCAGAAATACTGTAAAACAAGAAAGATGTAAACGTAAAGCTGTTTTATGTGTTTGTGTACTCATTTTAGTGCCCAGAACTGCGATTCATCAGATTTCAATAAGTCACATGTTGATGTAACAAACATTTGAACAAGAACGCTTGTGATGTCATTGGCAATGCTACAAAATCATAGGTAATTACTTTTATGGGCCTGCTATCATGCCGTGTGTCACGTACCACAAAGTTTCAGAGTTGCATTTATGGTGCCGGATGTCCTTGAAGCTGAAAATTACTCTTGTTGATATAGACAAGTCAAAGGGACACAATAATCCCATTAATCAGACCTGAAAACCTTTGGAATTTCCAATTACTAGTGTTCAGCTGAAAGCAAATCTAGCTACTTTTTTGAAGATATTTTCCTCATCTCATAATCTTACCAATAGACCGTACCAACAGGTTTTTGGAAACTAAAAGAATGCACTTTGAAATATGCAATATCATGGTGTATAATACTATATAATGCAGGGGCTCGAAAAATATTTGCATAGCGATGGGGGAGGTTTTTTAATTTTTTTATTTTGTTCTTTTATTCAAGAAATCATTCAGCCTAAAGCTTTGAAATTTTGCCTTAAATATCTTTGACATCTACCTGTCTATTAAACGTATAACTTTAACAAGTTACATAAGCCAAACTGGAAAAACAAAAAAGCTGATGTTAGATTCTATTTATATTATGAAGCAGGGAAAGTGATATGGAAAATACATATTTTGATAATACATTTACTGTATATTTTAAATACAAGTTGTGGAAAATACATGTTTTAAATATATTTTTAAAGGGTTAGTTCACCTAAAAATGAAATTTCTGTCATTAATTACTCAGCCTAACCTACAGCCAAACCTGTAAGACCTTTTTTCGTCTTTGCAACACAAATTAAGATATTTTTGATGAAATCCGAGAGGTATATGACTCGTCCATAGACATCAATATAGTCACCAAGTTTCAAGTTCCAGAAAGGTACTAAAGACATTGTTAAAACAGTCAACATGACTACAGTGGTTCAACCTTAATGTTATGAAGCGATGAGAATACTTTTTGTGCGCAAAAACAAAACACAAAATAACGACTTTATTCAACAATCTCTTCTCTTCCCTGTCATTATCCTACGCAGCTGACGCAGAAAACACAGTTCAGAGCTTCCGTGTTCTATGTCAGAACGGCGACTCATTATTGGCCGGCTCCTGCATCAGCATCACATACATACATGCGTCGTGCTGCTCACGTGAACAGTGTTGGCCAGTACATTCGGATGTAAACCCGGAAGCGCTGCACTGCGTTCACTGCGTCAACTGCGTAGGATAATGACAGGGAAGAGAAGAGATTTTTGAATAAAGTCATTATTTTTGTTTTGTTTTTGTGCACAAAAAGTATTCTTGTCGCTTCATAACATTAAGGTTGAACCACTGTACTCACATGGAATATTTTAACAATCTCTTTAACACCTTTCTGAATCTTGAAAAGTACAATGACGTTGCTGCCTATGTGTGGTTCAGAAATCATCAGATTTCATCCAAAATATCTTAATTTGTGTTCTGAAGACACACAAAGGTCTTACCGGTTTGGAACTACATAATTAATGACAGAAATTTCATTTTTTTGGGTGAACTAACCTGTTAAGTTATGGAAAATGCATTTTTTTCTCACACATATATTTTCAAAACACATTGTAAACCCCAAAGAGACACTTTTTAAATGTATAACAGCTGAAATGTAAATCTACCCCATATCTACACTTCGGTATAAAAATGTATGGGTTTAAGGTTACCATCATTAGGAAACCCCATGTGCCAATTCTGGTAACACTTTATTTTAGTGTCCTTGTTACATAATGTTACATCTACTTACTGTAGTAATAACAGTAAATTATGAATACAAAATGACATGCAACAAAACACTAATCCTAAACCTGTAAGTACATGTTGTTAATTAATATTACTAGTAATTAAATGTATAATTGCATTGTAACAAGAACATTTTAAAATAAAGTTTACCATGAAATTGTTACCAAACAAAATCTAACAATTGAAAAAGAGATAACTTGACAATTATTTGAATAAAGCTTACAAATACTAAAGGAAGACATTTTTATTTTAATTTAAATTGTATTTTCTAAAGTTAACAAGTAAAAAAATATCTGTCTGTTGTGCAATTATGGAAGGAATTGAACTGAATTGTGTGTGCACAAACCTGTGAATTAAGTTACTGCAAGCGTTGCATTGATTTATCATTATTCTTATACCGAATATAGTCTATTTTGACATGCCTGCATTAAATGTATCCAAAAAAAAAAAAAAAAACGTTCTGTCCTTGCAGCTGTAACCATTTCCTGAGTGTGTGTTTATTTGAGTTTAAAAGATAATGGGTTTATTCGATGTTTTGCACTGGTGAGAAGAGAACTGGAAATCATGAGCAAACATAGTGTAATTGCCGTTGTTTTCTTTGTCTTGTGCAACCTACCAGCAATCACAGCAGCTGCTTTGTAGAGGAGCAGGTACTTAAGCTGAACGTGCACCTGTCATGTCATTTGTCTAAGAGTTCCAAGGCCACTCAACAGGTAGCAGAATGGCAGCTACAGCTGCCAGTCACAACCTCCATCAAAACTCATGCAGGAAGCTCGGCGAACACAGCTGTCAAATGATTCCAATAGTTTCCTCTGGGACCGTGACTTTCACTATATGTAGAAGAACGACGATAGAACAATCTGACATTCACCCATGTGACTCTGACCTCTGGTTACAGTTCCCCAAATGACTTTATGTGGCAAGGATTCCTGCTCGCCTCCGACTGTAACGCCCTTTGTGAAAGTTCCAAAGGCAAGAATAATCTGGCTTTGAGCAATTACTAAATACTCTCCTAATCTGTACGATCTCTCCAAACCGTTTCCAAACACCTCTATTTCATGCTATTTACCTCTTGATTGTTTCCAAGTGGTCGCTCAGAGGTTGTGCACTGAGTTGGTATGCGCTCATGGCCATGTGTTGGCTCGTGGTGGGGGGCCCAGTAATCAAAGCCAGGCCTCAGGAAGGGCAAGGATAGATCTGAGTTTGCAGCTGCTGATGCCATCTGATTTGAGCACTGGCCCAGTATTCACTAGCCCATACATAGGGAAATATGTCCTTTGACTGGAAAACATTATTTGAAAGATTTACAAAATCAAATCATTATATATATATATATATATATATATATATATATATATATATACTGGTGGTCAAAAGTTTGGAATAATTAATTTTTTTTTGGATGGATTTTATTTATTTTATCCAAAAAATAAAAACAGTAATATTGTGAAATATTATTAGAATTTAAAATAACTGTGTTCTATTTAAATATATATTTTAAAATGCAATTTATTCCTGTGGTGTCAAAGCTGAATTTTCAGCATCATTACTCCAGTCTTCAGTGTCGCATGATCCTTCTAATATGATTATTTGCTGCTCAATTATTAATAAATGTTCTTATTTTTACCAATGTTGAAAACAGCTTTTTGTGGAAACTGTGATACATATTTTTTCAGGATTCTTCAGCAGAACAGTATTTATTTGATATTGCATTAACATTATAAAAAAAGTCATTAAAAAGTCTTTACTGTCACTTAAATCTATTAAATTTGTCCTTGCTGAATATTTAAGTATTAATTTCTATATTTTTTTTTTTCAAAGTATCACGGTTTCCACAAAAACATTAAGCAGCACAACTATTTTCAACATTAATAATAATCATAAATGTTTCTTGAGCATCCAATCATTATATTAGATTGATTTCTGAAGGATCATGTGACACTGAAGACTGGAGTAATGATGCTGAAAATTCACAGGAATAAATTACATTTTAAAATATATTAAAATAGAAAACATTTATTTGAAATTGTAATAATATTTCACTATATTACTGTTGTTAGTGTATTTTTAATCAAATAAATACAGCCTTGATGAGCATAAGAGACTTCTTTCCAAAACTTTTAAAAAATCTAAATCAATCCAAACTTTTGACCACACTAAATTTAAAGGCTATGTTTTGACCTAGGTTGCTTTTAATAATTTTTTTTAAAGTACACAGTTGAACATTTCTAATGATTTGATATTAAAGATTTTTCATACCTGTGTTTCAGATTCGAATGGACACAGTCAATAACCTGGAATGGACCGATTTTTTGTGGAAAATTACCTTGGATTCTCTGAAAAAGAGGAGGATGCAGTTTTTACTGGAACTTGAAATAGTCAATGGTATTGAAATGGAATCTTCTTTCAATGGAGGGAGAGTTGGGGGATGCCAGAAAACGCAAGACAGAAATATACGATTTCCTCAGGTAATGCATTTACCTTTTCATTTTTATTAACTAACTGAAGTATGGAGTGCACATATACAATCTTTACAGAGTACTTTTCTTAACAGTAGGAGCCTTGCTAATTAATTTATTTTATACACGTACACACATTCATGTTTTGGGTCCGTACTTTTTTTTTTTTTTTTTGAAGAAATTAACATTTATTTAGTAAGATTAAATTGAGAGTAAGTATAACAGTATAACATAAGTCATTTATAAAGTTACAAAAGATTTCCGTTTCAAATAAATGCTGTTCTTTTGAACTTTTGAATCACAGTTTCCACGTTTATTGAGCATCAAATCATCATATTAGAGTGATTTCTGAAGGATCATGTGACCCTGAAGACTGGAGTAATGATGCTGAAAATTCAGCTTTTTGATCACAGGAATAAATTACATCTTAAAACTATATTAACACAGAAAACTGATTGTGAAAATTATTTCACAATATTACTGTTTTTACTGCATTAAAATCAAGGAAACATTTGGCAAGGTCAGCAAAATTCGTTTGGAGACCTTGTCTTGGCAAACCTTGACAAATATTCCTTTAATGTTCTTTTGTGAACATTAAGGTGTGTCAAATTCTGAGATGAATGCCTAACTACACCCAATCTAGATTTCCCATGAGCAATTTGTAATATGTCATTAAATTCATGGTTCCTCACAAACTGCTCTTTCATTTTCAGATGAGCTAATCAAATAAAGTCATAAAAAGGAGGAACAGGACTTCACATTCCAAAGGCCTTTGATCTTTTCGCAATGAATCCATGAGATTACATGCCTGATTATATCCAGGTGTTGAGTCATAACTTCAGAGGTTCAGAGCAAAGTAATATTCGTCTTTAAGGCTTTCAAAGTCACAAGACATGAATTCCTTCACTCATACATCCCTTCTTATACCTTCTGCATATCATTTTCAGAGGCTCTGTCCGTGTCCAGTCTGATGCGTATTTCTTGCTCTTGTAGTCTTCAATAGGCTAAAAATGGGACAGAGGATATTTGTATTCATTTATCTGTACAGTTTATAAGACGTGCATAAACAGGATTATACCTTCTGCTGCATAGTTTTTCATGACTGAAAGAAAAGAGCAGTGTTTAAATCTCCTGCATTCTTTCTTTCCCCTACATTGCTTTCATCTTTTGTCAGATGGAGAGATACAATCCGAAATGCACCTTGATTCTAATCTCTTTTCAATTGAAAGAGCAGTGGCTTTTTCCTTCTCTAGTTTCTCATGTTTTTAGGTGCTAAGCTCAGAACGGGGATTTGATTTGAGTTTTTGGTACGTTTCATTGATATTTAACAAGAAGATGAGGATTAAGCTTGATCTTTTATTCCACAGCAATATATATTGCACACAGTAGGAACTTACTTACAAGGAAGGGCATTACTTACATCTGAAAAACCTGATTTGATTACAGCACCTTGATAGCTGAAGAGAATTAAAAACAGATAACGTGTCCAAGCTGTCACGGAAGAGCTGTGAAATGTGTGTCAGTGACGCTGCAGATGGAAAACTGAGATCATTTATTCAAGGTTATAGTCCACTACTAATCTTCTGAATAAGCCTATTAATAAAGCATGCAGATTGGCACATCAGCAGACAAAAACATGCTTACAAAATTAATAGATAACAGAGGTGCACTTCTATTGTTTCGGTTTGCATTTAGTGTGGTCTTGGGCTTGACCTGCATGACGTTTGTTTACCAACTGCTGCCTCTTCACACTAAAGTTGTTTTTTGTCGTGTATCTGTTCGGCTATTTATTTTGTTTCTCTGTCTCATACTACACATAATGCACATTCTTGCATTCAGTCTCAAGGATTTTTTTGCATGTTGTTGGTGGTTCTGCCACGACCGCTCTCTCTACAGCGGCTGTGTGTTAGACAGGCATTTTGCAGTGTGGCAGCTGTGACCGTTGTGCTCGGTGCTTGATATCCTGCTGTTTATCCTTGGTCTGTATATATGGGAGCTGCAGGTCATTGCGTATGTTGCATCACTATAGCAGGGAATGATTGCTTGTTTGGATATTTTAGTTTAAGTGAGTGGACTGCACACATTAATCACTCTAGACTGTGCTGTTGACTCAGGCTCCATTGTAATATTTTGTCTGTAGTACATCAGAAAAGTCCAAAACAATGTAGGACCCAATAGGTTAGGTTAGACGCCATTTTGAATTCTATGCGGATGAAAGCGAGGCTGTGAGGGATACAATCTTTACAATGGCATATGCTCTATAAAGGTATAGTAATTTTCAAAATTTCAGTTTTTGTCTACTGAACGTTTTTTTTTTTTTTTTGGAAAGGTGTTTCATCAGCTGAAAAACTGGTATGTTGTGAAACAACAGTACAATCCATTGAACACGCTGTACTTCTATCCCACGCATCCTAATTTCAGTCCTGTCAAAAATAAAATACAGCATTAAAGGGTTAGTTCACCCAAAAATGAAAATTCTGTCATTAATTACTCACCCTCATGTCGTTCCACACCCGTAAGACCTTTGTTCATCTTCAGAACACAAATTAAGATATTTTTAATAAAATCCGATGGCTCAGTAAGGCCTCCATTGACGTCAATATAATTAACACTTTCAGTGCCCAGAAAGCTACTAAAGACATATTTAAAACAGTTCATGTGACTACAGAGGTTCAACATTAATGTTATGAAGTGATGAGAATACTTTTTGTGCACCAACAAAACAAAATAATGACTTTATTCAACAATATCTAGAGATGGGCGCTTTTAAAACACTGCTTCATGAAGCTTTACGAACCTTTTGTTTCGAATCAGTGGTTTGGAGCGCCAAATTCATATGATTTCAGTAAACGAGGCTTCGTTACGTCACAAGTGTTTCGAAATTTTAATAGTTCACGTGACTTTGGCAGTTTGATACACGCTTCGAACCACTGATTCGAAACAAAAGATTTGTAAAGCTTCGAAGCTTCATGAAGCAGTGTTTTGAAATCGCCCATCTCTAGATATTAGAGCTGCACGATTAATCGTAAAAAGATTGCGATCTCGATTCAAGCACCCACACGATCCTGCTTTATAAATGACAACGATTCTCTCGCGTCTATTAAACCTTTGACAAAATCATACCGGAACGTTCAAATCTGTGTTCGTGCTGCCAGAGTCAGAGAGAGCTGTTTTGAATCACACATTAGTTATTTCTGTGTTACAAATATTCACATTATCACACAAGTAGTGAGAGTTTTAAGTTAGTATTTAAACACCGATATCTACGATAGCGATCAAAATAGAGCAAATTACCTTTTGAAACAAACTTTGCACGTCAAATAACAGTTGTATCAATAATTACATCTAATTCCACTAGGTGGCGACAACTGACTGTTAAAAAATGTATTTGTCATTGAATCGTTCATTCAAAAGATTCGTTCAAAAACACTGATTCATCCAGCAATGAAACAAGTATTTATTAATGAGTCATTGAATTCATTCAAAACCATTTTTTAAATAATTCATTCAAACATTTTCCAGCAATTAGAGTCAGCAATTTATATTTTGTCAGAACCTCTAGTAAATTACATGTTATTTTGTTTGGTTGTATATTCAGAATTGTGGGAGAACCGTGATCTCTATTTGAAACCAAAAAAGTGTGATTCTCATTTTATCCACAATCATGCAGCTTTACTAGATATTGTGGAATAAAGTCATTATTTAGTTTTTTTGGCGCACAAAAAATATTCTTGTCACTTCATAACATTAAGGTTGAACCACTGTAGTCACATGAACTGTTTTAAATATGTCTTTAGTAGCTTTCTGGGTATTGAAAGTGTTAAAGGATTAGTTCACTTTCAAATTAAAATGTCCTGATAATTTACTCACCCCCATATCATCCAAGATGTTCATGTTTTTCTTTCTTCAGTCGAAAAGAAATTAAGGTTTTTGATGAAAACATTCCAGGATTTTTCTCCATATAGTGGACTTCAATGGAGCCCAAACGGTTGAAGGTCAAAATTACAGTTTCAATGCAGCTTCAAAACCTTCTACACGATCCCAGACGAGAAATAAGTGACCTATCTAGAGAAACCATTGCTCATTTTCTAATATATATACATACATACATTTTAACCATAAATGCTCAACTTGAACTAGCTCTCTTCTTCTTCTTCTCTATTTGAATTCCAGCAGTGTTGACACTGCTAAGTGTATTACTGCCCTCCACAGGTCAAAGTTTGAACTAAATTGTCATAGACAATATGCTAGTGCAAGTATATAACAATTATTTCAAACTTTGGCCTGTGGAGGGCAGTAATACACTTATCAGTGTCTACACTGCTGGAATTCAAATAGAGAAGAAGAAGAAGAAGAGAGCTAGTTCAAGATGAGCATTTATGGTTAAAACTTATAAAAATTTTTATTTTTTTTTTTTTAGAAAATGAGCGATGGTTTCTCTAGATAAGACCCTTATTTCTCGTCTGGGATCGCTGTAAACTGTAATTTTGACCTTCAACCGTCTGGAGGCCATTGAACTCCAATATAAGGAGAAAAGTCCTGGAATGTTTTCATCAAAAACCTTAATTTCTTTTCGACTGAAGAAAGAAAGACATGAACATCTTAGATGACATGGGGATGAGTAAATTATCAGGAAATTTTAATTTAAAAGTGAACTAATCCTTTAATTATCTTGCTGTCAATGGAGGCCTCACTGAGCCATCAGATTTCATCAAAAATATCTTAAATTTTGTTCTGAAGATGAACGAAGGTCTTACGGGTGTGGAACAACATGAGGGTGAGTAATATTAATTACTCATTAGACAGATTTTTTTATTTTTGGGTGAACTAACCCTTTAAAGTACATGTATTGTATTAATGTAAAGGAATTTTCCATATTGTTCACAGGTATTTTATTTGTTTTTTGAACAATTGAATTAAAAAACCTTTCCCGTTTTACCAGAAAATATTTGTTTTAACGTTATTTGGTCTGCTTGTTTTGTTTAAATCAGCACTGATGATTGTAAGTGAAAATACACTAGTAGTACTAGTAAACTGGTCAAACGTGTGACACGGCTGGTCATGTGATGTCAACATGGCGGCGTCCATGAGGGGGCGGACCTGCTCATTGTAGAACAAACAGCTTTTTCTAGAAGACTGCTATCATGAGTATGTCGTTTTAATCATATTCCTCAAAGCACTGTTTACCTCCACTAGCAAACATCACTGAGAGCACCTTTACAGTGCAGTGAATGCGCTCTTCTTCACACTCCAGGGTTTCCTCGCCTTGGCTTTTTTTTTTTTTCTTCTCCAGGCGGCAGTGTGATTTCTGGCCGTGCGCGGCGCTCACATCTCCTGCTCCTCTCTCACTCACTCACTCGCTCCCTCACTCGCACACGGGCACAGGAGTGTGAGAGACAGCCATGGAGAGGTGGAGAAGCGACTGTTTTCTTTGTTATTTTTAAACTCCGAGATCCGCATCGATGACACGATTCATATCTCGCCGCATACAACGCTATTCCCGATGCGCTCGAAAACGGAAAGTAGGTTCTCACAGGTACAGTACGGAGCACTTTTTTCCTCCTCCTGGCTTGGGTGTAATGGGGGTTTGCGGTAGCGGAGAGAGGGAGAGAGAGAGATGAAATGCACAGTCGCTTTTCGCTGCTCGTGCTCGAATCCTCTGCTAGGTCGAGCGCGCGCTTACAAAGCTCTCGCGCTCGGTTCATCGGCGCGTGTTGGAGTGCGAAAATCAGTGTTGCAAAGTTGCACACTAGTCCCTGGGCTGCGGAAGGGCCTGGCTGTGTGTGTGTGTATGTGTATGTGTGTGTGTGTGTGTGTGTGTATGGAGTTTGTTTCTTACTTTCCCCTCCCCCATCCGCTCCTGCTCCTGCTGCTGCTGAGGCCGAGACATGAATGCGATGAATGTGGGGCTCACTTCAAAGCAGATCGCGAGGGCAGCGAAAGGGGTGTTGTAATGTCGTCAGCGAAGGAAAAACGCAGCGCGAGCGAACGCGATCCCTTTTTAGATGGCCGTTTTTTTCCCCCCCGTGCATAAGTGGGATGATCGGATATATTGGCGTTTGTAAGATGGCTGTGACAACGTGTTCTCACACTAGTTGAGTCAGAACCGTGGAGTGGATCAGCACAACAAGCCCACTAGAAATGTCGGCTCGTGCACTCAAAGATGGTGAAAGTGTTTTTCACCGTCTATGCTCACTTGTTCGGGAAGGTCTCGCGCCGCACGTACTTCCTCTCCTCGCGCGTTACGTTCTTTGATGCGGTTGACGTTCTAACGTTTCTAAGTTATCGCAGCTTGTTTTGTTTTGAACCGAGCTCCTTTACTCGTAGTGTTTAGCTGGGCTTTGTTTTTGAATAACGGCGTTTGTGTGCGTTAAAATGTTTATGAATTCGCGTCTTGTGCCTGGATTAGCCTGCTAGCTCATCGCCATTGAAGTTCGCGCTGTTAAACTTACTGACTAGGAAAGCTCGAGGTTTCTTTCCTCCTTCGCTCGCTTTATCAAGAACATCAGACGGATTCTAGTTGGCAGGCAGTCACAGGTTTTAAGGTCGGAGCTTGAAAGTGTTGGATTTATGGTCGGTCGGTGTCATAAAGCGTGTCACAGGTGAGTTCAGGAGTGTTTGTGCCATGATGGCTGCCCTTTTGCACTATCTTTGCTTTAAGATAGATGCCTGAGCGAGGCCACTGTAAGTTTGATGGGGGTTGAAGAGCACTGCAGTGTTTAATTAAACTTAGATGGTACAAAAGGTGTACTGCTCGAGCCATCATTACAGTGTAATATCGCTAGCATTGGAAATGTTCAGGTATTGTACGGTAACACTTTTTTACAGTGTCTTTGTTGCACGTTACGTGCACTACTATTGTAATAACAGTACAGGTATGCATTATAACATACATACATACACTTTAATTAATGTTACCAGACTATTTACACTCTGAGGACACCATAAAAATAAAGTGTAACCTCTTTTAATGCTTTATGCAGTGCACTGAAGTTTGCTTTTGCTCAATTATGATACAGAAATGATAATTTTACCTCATATATCTGCAGCACAGGTGGTCATAGTGTTTACATTTTCACACAAAATCCAGTATACTGAGAACATTGTTGTTTCCTTAATGTTATTCTCTTTTTATTACTGATATGTATTTGATTGTTGTTTATTAGCAGCGCTATTGTTTTGAATATTGTTTTTAAAATGATCATTTTACCTCATATATCTGCAGCACAGCAGGTCATAGTGTTTACATTTTCACACAAAATCCACTATACTGAGAACATTTTTGTTTCCTTAATGTTATTCTCTTTTTAGTATAGATATTTGTTTGATTGTCGTTTATTAGCAGCACTATGGTTTTACACTGTTTTACTTTGCTGCACGTTGAGCCTTATTGAATGTTTTTCCCATGCCTCTCTCTCTCTTCTCTTTTAGGAGGAATTCTTTCGCAGTGGCATTAATAGAAGTCTGGATATAAACTTTCTGCCTTGTGGGCTGTACTGGGACAGGGTGCAGGGACACTGTGAGCATGAGCGTAAACGAGAAGGCGTGTTATCTGGCAGACCTGGGCGGCAGCTTCACTGAGGATGCCCCCAGACCCCCTGTCCCTGGGGAGGAGGGCGACCTGGTGTCCAGCGATGGACGGCAGTACAGCCACAGTTTTTACTCCTCCAAGTGCGAGAGCCTCAAGAACGAGGCCTCCATAGCCACACCCAGAAGACCCGACCTGGATCTGGGCTACGAGCCGGAGGGCAGCGCTTCCCCGACGCCGCCCTACCTGAAGTGGGCCGAGTCATTGCACTCGCTTTTGGACGACCAAGACGGCATTCACTTGTTCAGGACTTTCCTCAAACAGGAGGAGTGCGCCGACTTGCTGGACTTCTGGTTCGCTTGCAGCGGCTTCCGCAAGCAGGAGAACAACGAAGGCAACGAGAAGATGCTGAAGCTCGCGAAAGCCATTTACAAAAAGTACATCCTGGATAACAACGGAATCGTGTCGAGGCAGATCAAACCAGCCACCAAGAGCTTCATCAAAGACTGCGTGATGAAGCTTCACATCGATCCCGCCATGTTCGACCAGGCTCAAACCGAAATTCAGACTATGATGGAGGAAAACACCTACCCTTTGTTTTTGAAGTCCGACATATACTTGGAATACACTAGGACGGGTGGAGAGAGTCCCAAACTGTTCAGTGACCAGAGCTCTGTGTCAGGGAATGGCAAAGTCCTGCCCGGCTACTTGCCAACTGTGAAAGAAGACGAGGAATGGAGGTGCGACCAGGAACAGGAGCAGAACGCAGAAAGTGACCCCACTCCCAGCAACAGGCTGACCCAGAAGCTGCTCCTGGAAACCGTGCCTCAGCGGGTGGCCAGCAGTAAAAGATATCAGGACAACCGTGAGTACAGGTAAATCCCTGCAGCTTTGAAAATCCTGTCTCCCTTCTTCCATCCCCCTCCCCCCCCCTCGCGGTGCAATCGCAGTCAGAAGAAAAAGATAAAAAGGGAATCTGAGTTAAGCACAGCCTTCCACAGGAGATGAGAGGAATGCAGTATAGGCAGAAAGCTCTAAGTAGCTGCGACTGAGGTAGCAAGACAGATACTGGGTCGCAGCGTTGTCTTTGCCTACTGCGAGTTGGTGCAAGTGGGTGCTCTTTGTGTTCTCCATGCAGGTGTCTCTTGAATGGCAGGCTTTGCAGCAGAATAAAGGTTTCTTCAGGAGAACCACAACATGGTTTCTCTTTAGAATGTGCACAAAGGAAGAAACTGCATTGCGAGAAAGAGAGAAAGAATGCGCACACTCCAAAAAGTTTTGAGGTATAGATTTAACAGATGCTTTCTGGGGCGATTTATGTATCTGATCTAATGTGCTTTGAAGTCCATAGCTGTGTATGGATTTGTTGTGTTTCTGAACGTTTAGATCTCTATCTCTCATACCACCCATAGTTTGCGCGGCGAGCGAGCGTATTGGAATGTATGCTTCAGGTATTGTGTTTTGTAATGAATTTTTTGTGCTCAGACATTCCCGAGGCATTCCTCACCACCAGTTGTGATGGCCCATTGTGCTCTTTTATCTTTCTCCTTCATATCGTGCGTCGCACCAACATCGTTTAATCTGGAGGACGTGTTTTTTTTTTTTTTTTTAAGCCGTGCTGTGAAATTTACAGCAAATCACTTGATGCATCAGAGCCTCGAGTCCCTCCATATGAGCAAAATGGGATTTAGAGATGTGACTGCTAAATACTTTAATCCTTGTCCTGCTGGAATAGAAAGCGGTGCATGTGGGCCTTTGAACAGCCTCTGCGGAAGATTACAAAGCTTTCCGCCCTAGATTTAAAAGCAAATATCGACAGGTGCTTTTACAATGAGATATCAAAGCAACAAGGCACTCCAGGTTTTGGGTGTTTTTAGGCTTTTACCATGGTAAAACCACTTTTTACAGTTTTTTTTAAACGTTTATGTGGGCTGTTATAATCAAGCTACAGCAGGTTTTTGTGCAGTCAAGCTACAAGCTTTATCTGTCCAGCTATACATGATGTATTACATAATTGACTATTTGATGGATTATATGCGTGTTGCCACATGACCTCTGTGTTTTAGAGCATGTACACACTGCCAAATTGTCAATTGTAGTCCGATTTGAATACGTGCTGGACAAAGCTGAGCTAAAATAGCCTTATCCAGCTCTGATAGTCTGACTTAAAGTGATAGTTTACTCAAAGAAAAAAAGAAAAGAAAAAAAAAATTTCTGTCATTTGCTCAGCCTCATCATTCCAAACCTGTATAAATTTCTTCTCAGGTTTTTTGTCCGTACAATGGAAGCCAATGGTAATTAAAGATGTTTGGTTACCAGCATTCTTCAGAATATCATCTTCTTTTTTTTGTTCCGCAAAATCAAAAGTCGTACAGGTTTTTTTACGACATGAGGGTAAATGATGACAGAATTTTTATTTTGGGGGGAACTATTCCTTAAGAAAACTAGATTAGTGCAATTTTAGCCAGACTGCAGTGCTTACATGACATTTTGAAAAGACAAATTATTATTTTAGTCCAACTGTTGGCCCCATGATTTTTTCAGTTGTTCATGATTTACTAGATGAGGAATAAGAATTTTTATATATTTTTGTTACGCTGTAAAAAAAAAACAAAAAAAAAAAACTTAAAGTTACCTAGTTGCCTTAAAATTGAGTTCACTGAAATTTAAAAAAATTGAGTTGATACAGTGGAGACGATTGGTTTAATCAACAGGAACTCAAAATATTATGTTATCTGAACCACATTATAGGACTGGACGATATGACCTAAAATCAAAATCAATTTTACCTCGATTACTATTAATGAACTATTATTTATTTTATTTATTTATTTTTGCCCGCATAGTTCACTGACAAGGTTTGTACTGACTAATAAAGGTGGGATATTTTTTCCTAATGAAAGAGTGCTCACTTTCAGCAGTTCTATGCAGTATCTATCTATGGATTGTAACATTTCTTACAGATTTCTGCTCATTTTAAATCAGATACAGATAAATTAGCACAGTCCTAGTACATTTATTTGAATGCCTTAATGAGAGAGCGATTGCGTGTGTGAATTTGTCATACCGTCTCTCTATTAATTGTAAAGCTGTGGGTTGTAAGTAGTTCCTTCAAATGTAGAAAAATATATGATATAACTTCTGATATAATTTCTGCACTCCTCTCTGTGCGCATGATCTTCACGTGATGTGCAGTTACTGTCAGTATGAGTGTTCGTGTGCCACGATGCATCACAGTAGCTCAGTATAATGATACACATCTGATGGTCTAAAATCACTTGAATATCCAAACTGGCAAGCTTTAAAATGCATACAATTGACAAAGTTTAGTGAAGAAGCAAGTGAAAGTGATCTCACTTAGGGAATCGCCGCTCGCACGCTGTGTGTGTGTTGACTCAGTATTTGAGTTAAGCCGCGCACACACTTAATGATTGTAACGCCGATTATGAATGTAAATTGATACTTATGACTGATCGCGCTCAAACGTGTCCAGTCAGAGCCAGTTGCGTTCAGTCTGCGATTACAGTCGGTGTTCAAATTCCATGTGTAAGTATTTAAATCGGCTTCAGTCGCAGGAAACAATCGCTTGTATGTTGAGCACAGTCTTAGAATGTTTTAGCTAGTCGTTAAATATGTGCCCGGCTTTAGGCTCCATGTTGCTTCCATGCTGCTGACTGGTGGGGGCTACAATGTGACTACAAACGCGGTAGTATGTTTTTAAGGAGAAAGTATTTACAGGATTAAAACAACAGAATAACCGACATGGGAAAATTACGTCCGTTAGAGGTTCTGAATTTCGGTTTCGATTACTTTTCGATTAAACGTCCAGCCCTGCCACATTAATTATTGAAGGTTGAAAAAAATTCTGTGATTAGTGTTGCCAAAAGTACCGGTGCTTCGGTACCAAGTCGGTACTGAAATTTTGAAAATGTGGAAATAGTTCCAATGGATTTTCCCGTGGTACCAAGAACCGTAAAATTTTAATGGTATTGGTACCGACTAGTGGAATTTTGGTACCGTGACAACACTAGTTGATAACAAATCATGAAAATATTTTTTTTCTACCTGATAAACATATTTTGCAGCTTGGCATAACTAGAATAATGTTTATCCAATCATAAAAATGCACATGGATGACTTTTCCAAGTCTAGAAATCACTCTTTTAAAATGAGGCTACCTCATATAGGTTTTTCAAGACAATGAGAACTCTGGTTCATTAAAGAAACAAAAACTTTAATGAATGGAGTTGAATGGTAACACTTTATTTTATGGTCTTTTAACTAGTTTCATATTAGCATGCATATTACTAGAATATTGGCTGTTTATTAATACTTATAAAGCTCATATTAATGCCTTATTCTGCATGACCTTATTCTACATTCTTAATCTACCCAATACCTAAACTTAACAACTACCTTACTAACTATTAATAAGCAGTAAATTAGGAGTTTATTGAGGGGAAAAGTCATAGGTAATAGTGAATGTGTGTTCCCTATACTAAAGTTTGGAAGTTTGCTGAGGACCCTAGTGGTCCCTGGGCCCCTGGTTGAGAGCCACTGATTTAATTGCGTTTCTGTAATGCACAGCTTTGAGCAGCTTATTGCTTTCATAAAACCGAGACTATAAGATACAGTAGCAAAATAATGCAGACACCAACTTGCCAATAGATGAGATTAACCTTAACAATCAGAATAAATAGTTTACCAAGTTGTATCAAAACTACAAATGGTCAACAGTATAACTGTGACGTTTTAACAACATCTTTGTATGCATCTCTTCCAATCAGAAACTGAGCCTGAACTATCTTTATTATTTTATGTGAATTTTTGATTTTATACATGTTTTTTCCCCCTTCTCGGAGCTAAAGCTTAAATTCTAAGCAGGCATGGAGGAGCAGGAGGAGGATTTACACAGCCTGATTTAGCCTCTGTAAAATGCTCAAACATACATTGTGCTCCGCTGCTCTGATGTACTCAACTGCACTGTGTTCACTGCTGGCACTCCTCCCGCAAAGAGATTGAAAATTGCGGAAATCTACCCCTAGAAGTTGACCCAGTTTTCTCTCAACTGTCTGAGACAAACCTTGACATCTGTTGATGGTGCAGTAACCCTGTTCTGTCCAAAACCTCAGAGCTTTAGATGTTCAGGTGAGGTATAAAGATGAGAAACATCCCCAGGAGTGTTCTGAAAGGAAATGCGCCTCTCTTTGAGATTGTTTTGCAGCATATTCTTCCTTTCCTCCTTTTGACTCGCATCTTCTCCAGACAGTTTATGTTTAGCATTCGAGGGGCTTTGTGTAGCATTTTAATTTTTGGATGTTGTTAAAGGGTACCATTTTTTTATTTATTTATTTTTTTTAATAAAAGCTTTAACGTGACAAAACGAAGCACTCAATGACAGATTGATATTGTTAAACCGCAGAAACTCCCTCCACACTCCACCCAGCTCAACGTATGTTCCATTGCCTCTGGACCTGATGTGTTTTTAATTAGCGGGAGCAATGCATTTGTGAGGCTGTGTTCAAATGATTTTTTCATTAGGCCTACATGAAGTATTTGGCTGGAAGTACAGAAAGACATCACGTTTATTTTTTAAATAGCCTTTTAGGTAAATGCTTTAGGGTTTCATGCATGTAAATTTTTCAAGAGTCATATGTCTTTTATTTGCTGGCAAAAACTAGGAAGTGAGGGAATTCAGAAGTTTCTTTGGTAATTAGTTTGGTAATAAGGCCACAGTGATTGTCTGTAATGTGCATCGTTAAGTCTGGAAATAATTCCTCGGCTATACCAAGATCAGTGGTCAAAATATAAATCTAATGCTAGACATTTTTAAGAGGAATTTGGTCTAGCAGGAATCTGTATGAAAATAGATTTTTTCGCTTATGTTTCTGATCCCTTACACTGATGTAGAAGTACACAATTTACTTAAATTGAACAAGCAATAAATCCTTAAAACAAGTTACTGCTTCACATCAACAGCTTTATTAAGGTTTCATTACATTTCATAGCTGAACTTCAGTAAAATATAGTGATTTAACAGCATATTAACCATATTTCATCAATGAACATTATCCATTTATACGCGTTTTCAGAGTTAAAGTACTTGTAGTAATTAGCAACAGTATCAGACAATAACCAGTGACTGCATATCATTAGAACTCTTTAAAGAACTCATTTAAAACTATATGCTGTAAAATAGGGCTGCACGATATATCGTGATTTATTTGCAATTTTATCGCACGTTATTTGGCAAATGCTGCGATTTTATGCGCAACTTGTCAGAGCTGTACGGCTCTGTGATCAGTAGTAAATGCTTCTCCATCTGAAAGCCAGAGGGCGCTCTTGTGCAGAAACTTCAAATACGCCCTGCCGCAGAAGTAGGTAACATGCGTCATTCCAGGAAATCCTTATGGATGTCATACTATCACTGTAGCTGAATAAACAGAAGATTGAAGCGCTTTAATTAATTTAAACATGACTAATAAACACACGACTGCCACATCATCTCACAGAAGGATGCTCAACTGTTGTTATGAAGTGAGTTTGGAGTAAAAACATGTTATTAAATGTTGTCTTTTGTTGGACAAGATGTTAATAAATGCTTCTCATGTCTGGAGAGATGACACGTGTTGCTTTTTCAAATGTACATTATAAGCAATTATAAGCTGATTTCAATGTTATTTTTTGTATTGTGCGATAAATTGTGCAGCCCTACTGTGAAAGGTCTTCGTCGCAATTGTCTCTTCCTGCCTGTCTCACGTTGACAGCGCCACTCTGCTAAAGCCATTGCATGAGAAAAACACTAGTTAATGTCACAAATAACATTAGAATAAAACTTAAAAAAGGTGATGCCAGACTGACCTCATGCAGTCTGCCAGAGCCGCTGCATGAGGAAAACACTATTAAAGATTGACTTGGAAATTTAGCCAACCGCTCTGATGTTCTTACAGAAAAGTAAGCTTATTTGTACAAAATGTAAGCAGTTTAGAAAGTGTATACGTATTTTAATGTCCACTTACCAATTTAAAGTTCTCCTAGGGTACTCCTTTCATGTTGAGTTTGTCAGAAGCGCGGTGTAACGTAAATTTTCAGACCAAGACGGATACTACCAATCATCAAGCTTGACCAATCGGATTAAATGGAGAAAGAATGAATAATTTAAATATATCATAATTTTGAGTTCTGAACGCATACATATTTAATTCAAAAGATTTTTCTGCCAAATAAGTTAAACGTCTGTTTGACTTTTGATGCCATTTTATTTTAAAGGTGCTGTATGTATTTTGTTGTTGTTTTTGACTGTACTAAATCATAAAAATACCATAGTATGCTACATGCTAAGTTCAAATAGTTTCTCCCAAAGAAAATGCTACAGCCAATTATTTTACTTTGAAATGTGCGTTCCAGTTCAGATTTTTTGTTTTTGTCTGTGATCCCGCCCACTGCTAATTTACCCAATAGTATTTCGACACCCCGGGTTACCAGTCGGTGGAAAAGACAGCGTATTGCAGCCGTGGAAGCCAGTAAATGAACTGGGTCAGAGATCACCGATTCTACCCAACCTAAAAAGTCTCAGCAGTAAAAACATTGCAAATGTATGCATTAGCTGATCAGCTGATGTCAATTGTGCTCATTCATTTTGCGTCTCCTCAATCTGGCAACCTGCTTTAGCGTTGCATCTGAGGTGGTGGGAGTGGGGACTGCAGTACCTATTTCAACTGCTAGCTGTCAGTGTTACATATTGCACCTTTAAATGGATTGGTTCACTTTCAAATAAAATGTTCCTGATAATTTACTCACCCCCATGTCATCCAAGATGTTCATGTCTTTCTTTCTTCAGTCGAAAAGAAATTAAGGTTTTTGATGAAAACATTCCAGGATTATTCTCCTTATAGTGGACTTCAATGGGCACCAAACGGTTGAAGGTCAAAATTACAGTTTCAGTGCAGCTTCAAAGGGCTTTAAATGATACCAGATGAGGAATAAGGGTGTTATCTAGAGAAACGATCAGTCATTTTTGAAAAAAATGTAAATGTATATGCTTTATATAAACAAATGATCGCCTTCCAAGTGCTTCCGCCAAAACCACATTTACGTATTCTTTAAAAAGCTTACGCCGTATGTCCTACGCCTTCCCTATTCTACTTACAGAAAAAATGGAACTGGCACTGTGTTCGTTCCGTAAGTAGAATAGGGAAGGTGTAGGATATACAGCGTAAGCTTTTTGAAGAATACGAAAATGTGGTTTTGACGGAAGCACTTGGAAGGCGATTGTTTGCTCCTTGTCTGGTATTGTTTAAAGCCCTTTGAAGCTGCACTGAAACTATAATTTTGACCTTCAACCATTTGGAGGCCATTGAAGTCCACTATAAGGAGAATAATCCTGCAAAGTTTTCATCAAAAACCTTAATTTCTTTTCGACTGAAGAAAGAAAGACATGGACATCTTGGATGACATGGGGGTGAGTAAATTATCAGGAACATTTTATTTGAAAGTGAACTAATCCTTTAAGTAATGTTAAGTTATGATAACTTGATTTCTTTAGTAATGACAACTTTAGGGTTTACAGTGTAGTAGGGCTGGACCAGAATATTCGATTATTTGAATATTTGTTTGGTAGCTTGGTATTAGTTTTTTAAATTTTTAATTTAATTTTTTTTGCCGACCTGGGATCCCCCCGCGAAACGGTTCGCATTCGTGCTTGAATATGTTTACACTATAAAATCTGGCGAAATACAATACTCCTTTTTTTTTTTTTTTTTTTTTTTTTCTTGCCGTTTTTAATATGATGTACAATTTAAGGAACCCAACCTTGTTATATTAATACATATATTTGCTACTTAGCCTACTGTGTGTTCCCTGCAACAAAATGTATTCGCTTTTTTTCCTGTTATTATCAATCTAAATGAATCTACTGCGAAATATAGGAGTTTTTTAAAACTCAAATATGAGATTTTACTTGCATGTTCTTTATTTATTACCATTCATTTATTTTTCTTTAAATCTTTAAATAGCCTACCCTTTACTGTGTCAGTAATTACTGTGCTGCTCATTTCTGATTTGGGAGCGATTTGTTTGTCAGAAAAATGTCAGGCTACCTTTTTAAAAGTATTGCTCTTAACAGACCTGTGTTTTGTATCAATAGTGCAGTGTCTGTTCTCGCAGCATAAGCCCTGCCCACGTGAGGCGCGCCGCTTCCGACTCGTGCTGTTCTGTAGTTTATTAAAAGGTTATTAATTCTGAACGTGTTCTCGACATAATCAAAATGCAAACAGACACACAGAGATTCCTGCAGTAATGCATTGTGTACGGAGCAAATATGGATACGTTAGCTCACTTAGCTTGAGTTATTGATACCAGACAGACTCCACGGAGGCGATTTGACATTTCACAACTGGCGCTTTATTCCCCATGAAACTCGTGTAACTGTCCGTTGCAAATGTTATGCCATCCACAGCATTACTTAATAAAGAAAATAACTTTAAATGAGCAAAAGAAAAACAAAAATAAGCCGCATACATGCGGAGCTCAAGTCGTTCAACCGGGCAGCTCTTAAAGGTGCCCTCGAATGAAAAATTTAATTTATCTTGGCATAGTTGAATAACAAGAGTTCAGTACATGGAAAAGACATACATTGAGTTTCAAACCCCATTGCTTCCTCTTTCTTATGTAAATCTCATTTGTTTAAAAGACTTCCGGAAAACATGCGGATCTCAACATAACACCGACTGTTACGTAACAGTCGGGGTGTACGCCCCCAATATTTGCATATACGCCAGCCCATGTTCGAGCATTAGACAAGGAAAGGCAGTATTAACGTCTGGATCTGTGCACAGACAAGGTAAGCAAGCAAGAATAACAGCGAAAAATGGCAGATGGAGCAATAATAAACTGACATGATCCGTGATAACATGATATTTTTAGTGATATTTGTAAATTGTCTATCTAAATGTTTTGTTAGCATGTTGCTAATGTACTGTTAAATGAGGTTAAAGTTACCATCGTTTCTTACTGTATTCATGGAGACAAGAGCCGTCGCTATTTTCATTTTTAAACACTTGCAGTCTGTATAATTCATAAACACAACTTCATTCTTTATAAATCTCTCCAACAGTGTAGCATTAGCCGTTAGCCACAGAGAATAGCCTCAAACTCATAGAGAATCAAATGTAAACATCAAAATAAATACTTTACTCACATAATTCGAAGCATGCACACAGCATGCATGACGAACATCTTGTAAAGATCCATTTGAGGGTTATATTAGCTGTGTGAACTTTGTAAATGGGCTGTAATATAGTCGAGAGCTCTTGAGGCAGGAAGCACGCGATTTAAAGGGGCGGCGCTGAAAAAATCAGTGTATAGTTAATGATGCCCCAAAATAGGCAGTTAAAAAAATTAATTTAAAAAAATCTATGGGGTATTTTGAGCTGAAACTTCACAGACACATTCAGGAGACACCTTAGACTTATATTACATTTTGTGAAAAAGCATTCTTGGGCACCTTTAAAGGGGCCACACCATATTTCTACTCGTTATACATGCCTTTATTAGAGAGAAGAATATCTTCAGCCCCCTCCCGTCGAAGCTTCGAATATACTGTGCTGATTACTACAGAGCTTTGAAGCTCAAAAAATGGTACCGCCCTACGGTGTAGTATATTGGCCAGGATAGTAGTATCAGTGAATCCCTAATAATAATTCTAATTGTAATTATCTTATATTTAGGATTAATATTGTCATCATAAGCAAGGTGTTAGTTCATGTTAATTGTTGTATGTTAACTGTTTCGTTGCATCTGATTTCACTCTGTCTACATCTAATGTCAATATGGAATGTCAAGATGTCTCCATGTGTTGTTTTTCTTGTTTGTTTTTATTGCCGAGAGAAATTGGAATTTTTATATGTCCAGGATAGTGCCTGTCCAAAGAAGACAGTTATTCACTAGCCAGTCAGTAATTTCTCTTTGATTTTGTGTGATACATGGCTGCTCTCTAAGAGGTAAAGTGTAATCTGAATCTCAGCCTCTCTCTTTTACCTGTGTTCTTGAGCGCAAAGCTGCCTTTGAGGGTTTAATCTGTAGGAGTCTGGAGTCTGTGTGATCACATGTAAAATGGGATGACAAAGAGCTCATAATTATTCTGAATGTGGGGAGGTGCACAAATCTTGGGCACAGCAATGTAACCTGTACCTAGGTAATGGCTCCTTTCAAATGCGCATCGTGCTTTTGTCCCAGTGGAGTTGCTTTGGATGCAAGGATTTTTAAGTGGTAATGGGCTGCAAGGGGAGCCAGTTAAATCCTAATGTGCCTATGCTTTTTTTATTTTTTTACTCTAGAGAGAGCTTGCTTTTTTTTTTCCCCCTCTTTTTTTATAGGAGATGTCACAGTAATTAATGTGTTAGCTCAGTTGGATGTTGGCATGTGTATGTTATTGAGGGGAAGAGAAGCAGATCGATTCGTTTTGAATCGCAGTAATGATACAGAGATTCCAAATGCCCCCTGCCTGTTTTAGAGCCTTTGTTTTGTGGAGAATCAAATGGAATGGGGAATGCTGGGCATGTGGAGAGAGCTGCTGAAGGCTCGGGATCGTCTCTGAAGGCTTCTGGGTATCTCTTATACGGTGAATATTGACATTGCTGCTGCTTGAATCATTAGAAGACCGTGGATGGGTTGAGAGCGAGGGATAATCACTGGAGACTGCAGAGAGCCTGGGTCTCTCTATCTCTCTCTCTCGCTCTCTCTCTCTTCTCCCCCTCCCCTCTCGTATACTCTATTTTTCCCGTTATATCTGCCTCTGTCTGTTTCTTTCTGTCCCTCTGCTTAGGCTGGTCATAAAGAGATGTTTCTGTCTCGTTTTGTGAGGTTCAAGCAGTGCCTAGCTGTTCCCTAGTGCCACACAATAAACAAGCCTTGTATCACTCTTATAAACACAGTGAGAATACCATATTCTGAAATAATACTGTCTGGTAGAATTCAAAACACTTCCTGATCCTTTTGTGGTTGCTTCAAATTGACATGCATGTGGTAATGGATAATTAGTGAAGCATTTTGATTTCTATCATACCTGTTCTTCCAAGAAGGAATCCAAATTGCCAGGTTGACTACCTTTTTTACATTGCTCTTATTTTCGTCATCTCTGTGTCATACACACATTGGCCATCCTGGATTCTGTTGCATGCCTCGGTTGGCATGATGTATGTTAGCTGGGTAAATTCAGTCGGAGAAGCGGAGAAGGCTGTCATTAATATTAAAATTATGTAAGGGAAGTAGAATTTCTTTGACATTCTCGGTACCATAGCAAAAAGTAATGTGTTTTTGAACACACCCATTTATTTTACAATTAAATATTAATATTGATATAAATAAATTAAAGGAAAACAATGGCATATAGTCTTAAGGTTTTTCTCAATTGAGTAAACCGTCAGGGTAACATTAGTTACCATGAACTAATAATGAACTGCACGTATACAGCATTTATTAATCTTTGTTAATGTTAATTTCAACATTTACTAATACATTATTAAAATCTTGTTAACATTAGTTAATGCACTGTGAACTAACATGAACAAACAATGAACAGCTGTATTTTCATTAACTAACGTTAACAAAGATGAGTAAATACAGTAACAAATGTATTGTTCATGGTTAGTTCATGTTAATTAATACATTAACTAATGAACCTTATTGTAAAATGTTACCACAGTCAGTAATAAAAAGAACCATAAAATTATATTAATTTAAAATAATATTAATTGATAGAAATAGGGACCTGTGTAATAGTTATTTTCCAAAATTTTCCAACATTCTAATGTGATTAATTAGTTTTAATATTCAATAATTTTAATAATCAAAAACCATGCTTATTCAATTGAATTAATAAAACCTTTTTATGTAATTTATTACGAAATGTTGTTTTAGAATTGTATTATCATTATTGTTTTTATTACTTCAAGTAGTATATTCTACTGTATAGTAGTAAATTCTTCGAGTTAAACCAAACTTTTATTTTGGTGGGTTGTAGTGAAGACCTCTGAGTTTCTATGCATATGATATGATGGTATTTCAAAGTAACTCTGGAAGTGAAGATCATGAGTATGATCATCCTCACATAGTGAGATTGCAGATGCTGAAAACACCTCAAGCTTTACGTGTGCTTGATTATGTGTAGCTAGTTGATGAAACTTCACTGCTCATTCACAAAGAGACACGCAGAACAGGCAGACTTCATGTTTAAATAGCAGTCTTTTCTATTGCGGTTCAATATTCCCAGATGCTAGTCCATATTGCCATTTAAGTGTACAGCCCTAATTTTGGTTTATTTATCCAAATTTTGTGATTCAGTGTTACACAGTATATTAAATTTTCATGGCTGGATTCCACATTTTCCACAATGCTGAAATAGTTAGTTCCTATGTAACATTAGCTGTACCTGAATGACTGAAATAGCTGCCCGAGAGGCATTTCAAAGATGGCCGCTGAGTGAAATGACTTGCCTTAAAGGGACATTAAGATAAAATGACCTTTTATTAATAACAGTAACATGCAAAAAACAAATTTTTAGGCCCTAAATGGAAAAATGTAAATATTCTACTCTTATTAAATGTACCATTGTTGTATAGTTTCATACTGAGCTGACTGACAGCTTTAGTGATTATAAAAGGAGCGCTCTTTACTTGCTTTCGGTGCAATTCAGTCACAATTTGAAGGTTTTGTTTTTAATGAGACTTTTGACTTTTCATACTTCAGTACTACAAAATGCCAAACTTTGACAGATTGATTTGATATATTACCCAGTACTGTGTAATAATGGTGTCACTTGATCAAGATCGGACTGCGAGTAAACCTGTTCTGAGCTTGTGCTGTGCTGTCTAATATTGGTCCAAGCTGATAAACTCTCCACGCTGCGCAGCTCAAACGAGAAGCGCAGTTTCATTCTGCTTTTGTTTCGTGTGATGTTTTTCATATGCAACAGAAATGGCAGCTCTTATCAGTTGGACAATGTGGTGGTGGCAAAATGCATGAATGTGAATTGTGAAATGTAGCTCATGAGTCGTGTACTGCTTCTACAAAGCTGACCAGAGTTTGTTACAAATTGTGGCAAATCAAAAACAATAATTTAGGAATGGGGTGGGTAATATGACCAAGATCTGATATCATGATACAAGTAATTTTATACAAAAACTATAGTATAACACAAGACGTGTCACTCAAAGAGCAACATGCAATATGGCAGAATAAGTCCCGCCTTCTAAATAAGAGCCAATCGCTGACTGGTAAAGTCATTGCGTCACTGCGGCGGCTGTTAGAAGCACCGGTTTCTATAGAAACAGTCAGACGCCCCTCCGAAATGAGGCACAAGAGCATTTAGGTCTGCGCATGCGCATTAGCTTCACTGTAAAAAATATCCCAGTAAAATTTACGGTAAAAAACCGGCAGCTGTGGTTGCCAGAACAGAAACACAGTGGTGATGAGAGTCACATGATGAATCAAAGTTCATCACAAGCAGATTTTCCACAAGCTGAGAAGGACAACACTAACATATAGAAGGTGCACACAGTGTCATTCACACACACACTAAACGCCATCATGGTAACATGCATGAAATTTTAAAAATGCAACAAAACATTAATTTAACAACATTAGATGTAACATAAAACCCTAATGTACATAACTGATTAGAAAAAAATGAGAAAAACTAAGAAGAAACAGTTATTTCAACGAAAATATATCAAATGTGAAGTGTCACGCAGGGAATTGTGGGAATGTCAATTTATGGTTTTTCACTGTAAATTTTACAATGAATTGTTATTTTTCACTTCCAAAAACTGTGAATTTAATGGTATTTTACCGTAAAATGACATTAAATGTACCGTTAGATCTATTACAGTTATTCACCGTATATAGTACGGAAACTTTCTGTAAACCAATGAACAGTTTTTCACCGCAGCAGTTTTACAGTCTTTTACTGTTAAAATCATGGTCATTTTTTACAGTGTTGATCCAGCCTGAAAAATACCGTTTTTTTTTTTTTTGTTTGTTTGTTTTTTTTTTGTCATGATTCAAGCGTTTAGAAACAAAATTTATGAGACAGTTGTTGTCATATTTCATTAGTGATTTCAAATATGAAATTTAATCGAAAGCTTGGCAAACAGCTTTGAAGAATTTGATGTTCCCAGATTCAAAGAGATAGGAGTTGCACTTGCATGCCCAAGAGGCGTTTCAAAGATGGCTGCCAAGTCAAACGACTTGTCACGTCGCTTCCATTATAAGCGCGGCTGCCGTGCGGCTACACTGGAAATAACGATTTGCGCACGCAAAAGATGCAAAATGTGAACGGCCCCTAAGACTGACTGCACTGATCCATTATACTCAAGCCTTGTCTTTCTTTCAAATTCTTGTCTTTTTACTTGCAAATACATGGTCACTTTGACACATGGGTATGTGTATTTAACTGTTCAAGCCCAGTTAGTCAGCAAAAAGCACTCAGTTCAGTCCTCAGACAGCGCTGAGAAACCGTCTCTCAGAGCGCACGCATATGCTGAAATTAGTTCTCTTTCGCTGCTAATTGCACTTTAACTGTTTAAAATCACTTGTTGTTAAACTGCAATGCTTAAAAACGCATGCAAGTGATAAGCTTTTGTGATGGCGCAACACAGCAACCTCACATGAGCATAACCGCGATTGAGACGATAGTCCAAAATCTTTACCGGTTGTCAAATTTTTTTACCAGTTTCTACCGGTGTATATTGCCCACCCCGATTTAGGAATTCTGTTCAGTAACTGATTATGATTTTTAAAAAGGTAATTCTGTGAGAAAATACAGTTTTTGTTTTTTAAATTGTTTTTATGGAAAATATCATATAGTTTCCAAGCCATTGCCCCTTTTCAGTTTCCTAAAATATAAAATTAAGAATTTCTAAAAATACGTGTTTTCTTGGTAAAAGTTTCAAGATCATACAGTGATTCTTGAACACAACTGAATGAATTCAAGGCACACATTTTCATTATTCAAAAGTGTTTCTCTTTACCGTAAGCAGGTCTCTTTTGAACTTCACTAAAAGATGAATGTTTACTCAATTGCCACTCAAACCAGCAACAAATAAAGGAGTAAACAATCGTTTATTTCAGGCTGTACTTTGTTGTTTGTGCCACATCAAACATTTACAGTGTCACACCAATTTGTCAGAGGTGAATATATGCAGGTTATAAAAGCGTTTTAGGTTTATTCTGATGGTATTGCGTGTTACCACTTTTGAGAAAACAAATGATGACTGTGCTATATACCAAATTTAATGCTGAAAAAAATCTACAGAGAGGTTTGAAAAATTTGAGTCTGGAAAAGAATGGAATTTTGAAATGGAAAATGTGTATGAACCTTGTAGCTAGGACAACAGGGCGTTAACCAGGTTATATTTTAAGAGCACCTAAGCAGTGTTGCACTTATTCATGCTGCAGTTTTCCATGACAAGATGTCCTCAACTGTGTGGCATGTTGTTGTTCTTCTTTGTCGGCTTTAACTAATTGCAAGATAATTTGGTTTTCTGACAATTTCATTGTCTGCATGTTGCCTCCACCCAGCTGAAACCTAATTTTGGAAATGTTTAAGGTTAATTAGATGATGAAAGTCTTGATTAGTTGTTTATTAGATATCATTAATAGCTGTCTTTATGAAGACATTTTTGTATGTAATTGTAATTGAAATTGCATGATATAAGGATGATCCAAACAGGTTTTTACAGCTGATACATTTTTGTATAGTCTGATACCAATCCTTGTTTGTGTTTGTATGTTTGTAATTTTTAGGAGCTCCGCCATTACATGTTGTTCGTAAGCTCTCTGCTCACAGAGAGCAAATACTATATGCTATAAAAATACTATAGCTGTTGTTTAGATTACTAATGGTTAAACAAGCACAAAACAATATTAATTTTAAAATCATTTGTTTTAATGGGCCTAAAAAGAACAAGTAAGCCTTCACAAAAGATTGATATTGGTGTACATGAGATTACGAGGAAATAATTAAATTGATAATTCAAAATAACTCATTGGCTTAATATCTTTATGTGAGATTGATTTCTGTATTTATTTACAGTATTATTCATTGTTCATGATTGACAGGAACTTATTCATCATTGTCATTTTAATTATTCATTCATTACTTTTATTACATTTTATTTAATGTCTAAATATTGCATGTTGCATTTGATTACTTTCCCTGACTTTTTGTTTTGTTGATATTGGTAGTATTAGTACGTCTGTTATTTGTTGCCCCTGGAAGGTGATGCTGAAGTTTGGTGTCTATTGCATTATTGAAATGTGATCTTACTGGTCAAGTTGTGAGACCAACAGTCCAGTGATTATTCACTAATTACAATCAGCTGAGAATCCATCATATGCTGTTATGTCTGATACTCAGAAATGAATGAATGTGATGCGTTGTTTCACTGAAACGACTAGTATTGTTTTCCTCATCACGTGTCTAACAGGAATCTCCACTGTCCCATTTCTCATCAACAGACACTCTTCATGGAGGGAGCCCATCAATCCGTACTACGTGAACACCGGCTACGCGCTGGCTCCTGCCACCAGTGCCAACGACAGCGAGCAGCAGAGCATGTCCAGTGATGCAGACACACTCTCCCTGACCGACAGCAGTGTGTACGTACACATCTATAGACACAAAAATACACACAGATCCATTCTCACCACCGCAAGCTGGCGGAACATTCCATCCGAGAGCTTAGAGCGATTCAATTTCACCACACCGTCCCGAGTCAATTTAGCAGGATTTTCTTCCTCCAAGAAACTTGCAGCCAGTTCTGCAAAAGCACAGATATTTCGACAATGGAAAGGAAGATGCGCAGGCAAAGCTCAATATTACATGTCATTGGCAGCTGTTAGTGGAGGCTGGTCTCAGAGCAGTGTCTTGTGCACGCAGAATTAGTGCCATTTTCCCCCAGCTCTGCTCTGGGAACAGAAACAAATCTGCTCTCCTCTGAGGAGGACCATCTGCTCATTATCCACACCAATGAAAGCTTCTAAATGTCATTACTTATGCTAATTATAGAGCTTCAAATTGGGAGGTATGAGGCGCTGCAGGCTGTAATTTGAAGGCATTGACTTGTTTTCCTTCAAATTAACTTTCCCTGAAAACAAAGGAAATGGCCTTCACGTTGTTCTCCACACAAGCAGGTTACAGAAGGGAACAGGAAATGAAATATTGAAAACAAACAAGGCCTGAAAATAAGAGCTCATAAAAGAATAAACAGCGCTTTGGCCTTAGGTGTAATCAAATTTGTCTACTCATTGCATGGCTACCAAAATATTTTCGGCTTCATGCAATTAAATCGCTGACACGAGAGGGCATGGTAGGCTGGAGAAAATATTGTGATATGAAATGATTTTCCCTCCGTTAATGCGGAAGTGGTAATACATGTAAAGCTTTTAAAAATGTGTACTTTTAAACTCACTAATGCAGCCAATTCTAATTCCCTGTCAAGGAGCAGTCACATTAGTGAAATGTAGTGGCTGAAAAAGATTCATTGTCAACAGTGTAGAGATGTACAAAGCACAGCTCACACAGATGTCACTTTCAAACCAAAAAGCATCATTAACCAACGCAAGTTTCGTCGTTACCAACATAGTTCAATGTTTCAGCGTTTCCCAAAACTTTAGTTCGCAAAACAGCATCGCAAAGTTGTGTGGTTGGAACTACAGCTCTTGACCAGCATATATTCTCACACTTAAACAGATCATGTACTTAGTAAAATAAGCAAGCTAACATCCTGTATCTTTCAATCTATTTATACACTCCTGGGCTAAAAAGTGGTCTTGTTAATTGTCTTAACAATTTTAATCACAAGTCATGAAATTTGCACAAATACTGTAGATAAAGTAACTTAGCATGGAATAGCCTTGTTTTCTTTAAAAGTTTAAGCCACGTGGGTAAACTTGCAGACAGCTTTTTACAGGAAGAAGAGTCAGTTTTGTTCCACTCAATGTTAATGGCTTCAAACAGTTCATGAGTAGTTGAAAAATGTCTCCCAGTTCATTTGAGTTTAATGTGAGACCAAATATTCACTGCAGGGTTCAAATCTGGACTCTGACCGGGCCAAAACATGAGCCTGATGGACTTCTTAGGCCGCTTCTTGGTTGTCTTTGCAGTTTGAGCAGGAGCCTTTATCTTGATGAAAAATAACATCTGATTATTTCTCTTTAGATAACTTTTAATTTGTGAGAAGTAAGCCATTCTGCAATATTCTCCTGCACTCCAAAACATTAAAAGACTTTTCACAGTGAAGTAACTCACCAGTACCAGCAGCTAAAAAGGCTCCTCACGCATTGACACCACTTCCTCCATTCTTCACTGTGGTAGAGATGCATTTATTATTATATTTCTCAGCAGATTTTCAAAGACACTGCTCTGGAGCATCACCATTCAACTTGTGCTTCATCACTTCACACACAATTTCCCATATTCTGCCAAAAGCTTAATTCTATCTTTGATGTTTTTCCTGAGACAGCGATGGCTTTTAAAGTAGTGCATTTGCTTAAATTGTGCAAATTTTTTGACCAGTAATTTGTGGTTAAGACTGTAACTTACTGTTTAGCCATTTTGGGCTTGGCCCATTTTCTTCACCGAGGAGTGTATATCCTTTAGATTGTCAAGAGAATTAAAGTGGCGTTAAGAAGTGCACATATGTGTGAGCTTTCTCTAGTACGGCGTGAAACCCCGGCGTGATGTGAGAGGGAACCCGCAATTTGAATAAAACAAATGGAAATAAAGCAACATAAAGGAGAACAAAAATGGCAAAGCAGTCATCAGATGCTGAATGTATTCAGTTGTTAAGTCTGACGTCACACGGCAGCGCTTCCGGGTCCAAACGCTCTATCTCATACCACAAGAAAAACAACAAATGGTGCTAATATACACACACGATGTTGTGTAATACTACAAAAACATTATAATCATAACCTTTATCTCCATACCAAAACTCCAGATGCCCAGACAGTGATTGATCTTTTATAAATCATTAAAATATTAATGTCTGTGACGCTGTGAGCACGAAGACTGTTGTGTAGACTGCAAGTATTTAAAATGTTTGATGTTTAATATGAATAAATAGCACTCATAAATGGCCGTTGATGGCATTCTCAAGTGAAACGAGTCGAGGCTTGGACCCAGAAACGGCGTTCCTTACGTCACCACTTAACAAGCGGATTCCTTCTCGACCTGCTTGACGTCTACAACCATAGTAACCAACAAGGTTCATACGAGGATGTGTGACAAAGTTGCTATGGTTTTGGGAAAAAGTTGTGACTAGCTAGTTCTAGTCTCCAACGATGCATCGTACTTAGGGCTGGGGGATATATCGCATGCCATTGTCACGCGCATTTTATCAGTAAAGCCGGTTCCCTGATTACCGCTAAATCGCCATCACCTGCTTTCAAATGGAGCGTCATTTAATAGACAGAACCGTAGTTCACTGACAAGCCACGCAATATCGCGTTCATTATCGCAGATATCGACTTCGATAATGAACGCGATATTGCGTGGCTTGTCAGTGAACTACGGCTCTGTCTATTAAATGGCGCTCCATTTGAAAGCAGGTGATGGCGATTTAGCGGTAATCAGGGAACCGGCTTTACTGACAAAATGCGCGTGACAATTGCATGCGATATATCCCCTAGCCCTAATCGTACTATGGTAGTTAAGTAGTGAGTTACATAGTTTCTGGAAACGCACCCCAGGTCAGCAAATCCACGTGATCAACTTGAACCCATTGCGAAATCTGTGTGGAAAAATCGTTCGTCCTCACGTCGAATTTACCCTCGAAAAATTAGCCGAACAATTCGCACCTTCATACTGTCATTTAGCAGTAACATTGTTGTTCTGGATGTTCATTTTGAGAGGGTTTCGACTGGAGACTGGTTTTAGCTAGAGAGGCAGCAACAGGGAGTGTGCCGAGTTCAGAGATGGCATGAGTGATCCGTGTTCTACAAAAAAACACATTAAAGGCACATCAGGGCAAAAACATGTGTCTGAAGTGGGCTAGATTAGAGGCCATTATCAGCTGTTTGCCAGGCAGCGATGCAGGGGGGTCCACAGCAGGACCCTGGGGGATTAAAGGCTCCCTGTGCGTGTGTCAGTGAAGGACCCCAAACATGCTCTGCTCTGAAGCGGTTGCTGCCACTGCCCCAGGGATTCTGCCAGACAGGGGGGAGGACAATTTCGCATTTTCAGTCCCACAACAAAAACGTAAACACCTGCAATCACTTTAGCATTGCAGTCTGAGTTCTGTTCTCACACAAGGACTGTCTTTTGTGCACATAGTCGTTATGAAGCAACAGCACCATTTTGTTCCCTGTAGAACTGACATTTCTTTATAAGTCACACATGGTAATGATGTAACATTTCGCATTTAGCAAGCTCCGCTAAAACCACTGATGCGCAGCACGTTTTTCATCGCAGGTTTACCTAGCATCACAAAATACACAATGATGAAGCTTTCACTAAATGCTAGCTTTGCAAACTGACACATTATGGAGATTAGACAAAAGATACTACGGTTAAAGCCATAGTTGGTTCAAAAATGAAAATTGCCATTGTTTACTCACCCAAACCTGTATGACTTTGTGTTATATGGATCTGAGATGTTTAGCCGAATGTCTGCTGCTCTCTTTCATATAATTGAAGTGAATAGGGACCAGGGACTGTCATGCCTGCAAAAAGACAAAAAAAGTGCCTTAGAATCATCATCCATAAGTCTTCAGAAGTATATCTTCTAAAGCCGTATGATGGTTTTAAACAGACTGAAATGGTTACAGAATATTTATCTTTACAGCCGTGGTCCCCATTTACTTTCACTATATGGAAAAGAGCAGCTTAGGGTTATTTTAGTTTTGATATGATATTGAAGTATTTAATATTTTTCTTTATAGTATATAATTAGCTTTCCATGTTATATTATCAGTTTTCATTTTAATTTTATAATTTGTCATTTTTATTAGTTTTTGTGGTAACACTTTACAATAAGATTCAGTTTGTTTACATTAGTTAACAGCGAAAAATACTTATTGTTAGTCAATGTTGCATTTACTAATACATTATAAAGTTGTAATCTATTAATATTATTTAATAGGCCTGAGCTACCATGAAGTTTCATTTTAATTGTTTTTATTTTTAACTAACATTAACGATTAACAATAAATACTGACCCATATATTGCTCATTGCTAATTAGTATTAGTTAATGCATTAGCTGATGTTAACAAATGGGACTTTATTGTAAAGTGTTTCTTTTTTGCTTATATATTTTTATTTTAGTCATTTAAGCACTTCAACTTAAACATCAATGAAAATGTTGCCTCGGCTGCTAACTGAAATAAGTTTAAGTTTTTCATGCAATATTTATATTTTATTTTAGCTTTCAATTACTGAAAATGATTTGTAATAGTTTTAGGCAACACTGGCTTAGACATTCTGCTAAACATGTCCTTTTGTTTTCTATGGATGAAAGAAAGTCATACAGGTGAATAAATGACAATTGGTGTTTGTTTTTTGTATTTTTGAGGTGAATTATTTCTTTACGCAGGTCATCCACCATTGGACCATCAAGATGTTATGTAGAAGACAATGATTTCAAATATGGTGTTTTTGGATATTGACACAGATTGTGTATTAAAATACCATTGTGTTTTTTCCCTACAGAGATGGAGTCCCACCTTATAGGTATCGTAAACCGCATCGACGTGAGATACACGAAAGTGCCAAAGTTAATGGGCGAGTGCCACTACCTCATATTCCTGTGAGTATGCTTTGGATTTCCAGAACACCTTGTTGACTTTACAACACCAGTGTGTGTGTGTGCGCGCTTTTTTTGTGATTTATGAGGACACAAATTTGTATAATGACATTGGTATTACACTGGTATTACGACGTAAACATGAAATATGAGGACATTTCATGAGTCCTCATGTTTTTTAAATAGCTTTAAAAACATACTAAACAATGTTTAAAAATGTAAATGCAGAAAGTTTTCTGTGATGGGTAGGTTTAGGTGCAGGGGAATAGAATGTACAGTTTGTACAGTATAAAAACCATTACGCCTATGGAATGTCCTCACTTTGATAGCAAAACAAACCTGTGTGTGTGTGCTCTCTACCTTTTTATTCCACTCCACTTCTTCCATCTCTCTCTCTCTCTCTCTCACCCCCACTCCTTCTTTTTATTTTGTTCTCTGTGCCTTGTCTCCGTCCATCATCTTCTGGTCTTTCCCTGTCATTCTTACTCTCTCTTTTCTTCCCCCTGCCTTGTCTCTCCCATCGCCCCTAAAATGAATGTGCATTCTTAAGATGCACAGCGGTGGCTGGGGAGCTTTGATCATGTGCCGGCGAATAGCTGATGGAGAGTGAGAGAGCGCGAGTGTGCTGTCTAAAGCGTTCCTGATGCTCTCGTCAGCTCTGCCTGCTCTGCCCCAGCAGATGTGAAGCCTCCCCCTCTGATGGCTCGGCTTTCCCACTGTACTGGCTCCAGCATAATTGGAGCCTCTGAGATAGAGCCCAATTTAACAGAGCAAACATACACTTCCCCTCACCGGGGCCTTTCACTCATCCTATAGAGACTGAAAGCTGTGGAGGCAGCGAAGACACTTCAGCTCGTTCGTGCATGACTTACTGGAAACTCTTTACTGATTTTTCTGCATGCGCACCAATATCTGATTATCGAATGACAAGTTGCAGATGTACAAACTTTCTTAAAATGAGAGTTCACCTGATAAAGTAAGTTTTGTCACCGTTTGTTCACCCTCATGTCGTTTCAAACCTGAATGACTGACTTTATTTCAATGAACACAAATGATGTTTAGCAGGATGTACAATAACAGTAGTATTTGTAAAATTACAGTGGGTTTGCTCCTCTGCCATTGACACTCACTCTCAGCCAATCAGACTCGAGAACCAGAACTAACAGTTGTGTATATATATATTAGGGATGTGCCCGAAGTGAATACTATGTTCGTAAAGTAAATGATGCATTCTACGGAGCCCCTAAAGGGACATAGTGATGGTAAAAACATATTTCAAAGCTTTTGCGCTCTCTCACAATTACATAGTTGGGTAATTATATTGTATATTATTTGCGGGCATCAGTGAACTGCTATTAATATGCGTGGTATTGAAATCAGCTTTTGAATGCATGCTGCTTTTTTTACTTTCACTTTCCAATTTGCGATCACGTGTACTCTGTGTATAGAGAGCAGTGGTACTGACCACACATTTTACAAGATAAGAGATTTGTCAGTGATGATCCACCAAATCCTCTGCCACAGTCCTATCAGTCATCTCTCCTTAAGCTTTATGTAAAAATATACAATCTACTCGACTTGATTGTACTGCAAAAATATCATTATTTTAATTCAGCCAAGAGGTCACGCCGTGACGTATCGATCTTCTACTGGTCACGCGTTTTCACGTGATGCGAATTCACAGGTCAGAGTTCACCAAACTTGAACTTTGGAATGCAGCGAAATGTGAAACTTTTCATGTGAGCTTGTGTTTCTGGTCTGATGAATTCGCATGCGTTTGAATGGAAGTCAATGGAACGAAAAGTGCAGTGTGACCACCTCTTTACTTTCTTCACATGATAAGTGAAATCTGATGTACTGTAATGTAACTAACGACTGATGAAAGCCTAACCATGTCCCTTTAGGTGCTCTAGAATGTGTTATTCATAGAGTTGTCAAAAGTACCGACTTCAGTACCTAGTCGGTACTCGAATTTTAAAAATGTGACGCTTTGAGTGCTGTTGTGCGGATTCGTAAACACCTCTGATTGGTCATTGTGTTCACGGCTCATCAGATATGTCTGTGATTGGCTTCAAAGATCAACGCTTCAAAAATGTTGTAAATAATCATCAATGACGCTCTTCACCGAGCACTTACACAGATACCCACGTTTTGGAAGTGGGAGCATTTGAATGCAGGCATCTGTCAGCGGACTGGTCTGCGATGGATGCCTGCTTTCAAACACTCCCGCTTTCAAGTTCAAACTATGGAAGTCATGTGCTTTCAAATGCTCCTGTGCCTTGATCATTGTAGCCAATCACAGACATATCCGATGAGCCGTGAACACAGTTGCCAATCAGAGGTGTTTACGAATCCACTCAACAGCGCTCAAAGCGTCACGCTTTTAAAATTTCAGTACCGATTGGTACCGAAGTCGGTACTTTTGACAACTCTAGATATTCGTTTTCCGTGCCTTTCTGAATTCAGATTTAAGCATTGGGCACATCCTTTATATATATATATATATATCCCAAACAATGGTAGTGTTTATTCAAATCACACAAATGATATTTAATTGTGAAAAATGACAATTTTTAGCCTGTTCTTCAGTTAAGATTCATTGTATGAAAAAGAGCAGATTGAAAGACTTGCCTAGCATCTGCTTTCTTGTTCAGTGGATTAAAGAACAGTATATGGATTTAGAACAACATTAAAGGTCCCGTTCTTCGTGATTCCCATGTTTCAAACTTTAGTTAGTGTGTAATGTTGTTGTTAGAGTATAAATAAAATCTGTAAAATTTTAAAGCTCAAAGTTCAATGCCAAGCGAGATATTTTATTTAACAGAAGTCGCCTACATCGAACGGCCAGTTTGGACTACATCCCTCTACTTCCTTCTTTAATGACGTCACTAAAACAGTTTTTTGACTAACCTCCGCCCACAGGAATACACAAGAGTTGCGTTTGTAGAGTGTGTTTGTCGCCATGTCGTCGAAACGCTGTTATTTTCATCCCGCAGTCCAATCACCGGGTCTGATTCCGGCTCAAATTGATAGGGTAAAATTAAAGACATGTTTACAATAACACTGAGCGCGTGCATCTCTACGTTATGGTAAGAGGCGTGACTTTTCCGGGCACGGTGCGCTCAGAGCTGTCGAATCACAACACAGGAACCGCTGGCACAATCACAACTCGTTACGTATTTCTGAAGGAGGGACTTCATAGAACAAGGAAGTCATCAGCCCGTTTTTATGACAGTGGAAACAGCGGTATACAGATAAGTAAATTATGTGAAAAATACTGTGTTTTTTTACACGCGAAACATGAACACATGTTATATTGCACACTATAAACACAATCAAAGCTTCAAAAAACCACGAAAAACGGGACCTTTAAGTAAATGATAGAATTTTTATTTTTTAGCTGAACCTTTGACCTTTAATTCTTATTGCTACATCTCAAGTTTTCTTGTGTTGTACATTACATTCACACTATGTTTATGGTTCTAAACCTTTAACACTCTCTCGCTTAGATTTCTTTTTTCCCCTTTGGTTGCATTCTCCCGTTCTGTCTCTGTTAAGTTTAAAAGGCTCTCTCATATTCTGTAAGCGTGGTCTGCGGCAGGGAGGCAGTGTTAGTAACCAAAACGCCTTGTCAAGACTTGACAGATTCTGCAGTTCCACTGGGCATGTAACCGTGTGGGCTGTGGAGGAGACTGATGAATCTTAAGCAAACAGAAGGCCAGAACAAAGAAAGCTGAAACAGACTTTAGATCAGATTTGGCCCTGTAATCAAAATTTTAACGGCTCCTGTAAGGGTTTTATTGGACCTTGTCCAGGCACTGCCTGCAACTATATTTCTTCATGTGTCCTCCCCCATCTCTCTCTTTCTCTTTCCAGACTTCTGGAATAATACATTTCCTGGATGTCTGTTGTTTGGAGTTTCATTGGTTTTAGAAGAGAAAATGGTACAATGCAGCTGTCCCCTGTGCCACATAATCTTCTCGGATGAAGAGAGATTATCTGATAGTCAGCTCTTTGTTATAAGTTTTGGGTTCATGTTGCAAGTGTAAGATGTGAAGGTGGATTGATTTTTGGAGTGTTTAACCTTTTCTCATGTTCGGTTGTATGTTTTCTGACTGCTTCCTCTGCCCTGTTTTTTTTCCTCTGCCATGGTTTCAAATAGGGCCTAATTCTGGTAGGACATGTGATTATTGTGCTAGAGGAGGACTTGTGTAGTTTACTTAATACTTTACATTATTTTCAGTTTGAAAGTTCCCAAAATTATCCAAAGACGTGCATAGACTGTGAGGAATGTACATTACCTTTAAAAGTAATCTAAACTTCAAAAGTTTGTAGTTGGTTACATTTTTTTTTATTATTATAAAAAATAATTTAATTGTATTTATATTTATTTATGTTGATACTTTAAGCAAGAATGCACTAAATTGATCAAAAGTGAATTGAGATTCATTTGAAATAAATACTGTTTTTTTTTTTTTATCTTTCTATTCATCAAAGAATCCTGAGAAAATGTATCATGGTTTGCACAAAAATATTAAGCAGCACATGTTTTCAAAAATGATTTATAAGGATCACGTGACACTGAAGACTGAAGTAATGGCTGCTGAAAATTCAGCTTTACCATAACTGGAATAATATTTCACAATATTACTGTTTTTACTGTATTTTTGATCAAATAAATGCAGTCTTGGTGAGCAGAAGAGTATTTTCAAAAGCATTAAGAAATCTTACCGACCTCCAAACTTTTGAACTGTAGTGTATTAAAAAAATAGTTTTTCCTTTACCTATAGTACAGAATTTAATTGTGGCCTTTCTTTTGGTGTTGTACTACATGTAATATCAGGTTAGAGTATAAATATTGTTGTTGTTTTTTTTACATTTAGATTTACATTTACATTTATTTACATTTACATTTTACGTTTGGTCGCAAGATGCGATCTGTAGATGTTATCCAAGTACGTTAAATCATATTCTTTGATTTAAAAAGTTTAGGATTTTCAGTAGTGAGGCACCGAATGGAAGTTTATTTAAATCACACCAGTTTGATTTTAGACACTAAATGTTTAATATAAACTACTTTCTCTGCAACAACCACTTTTTTTTTTTTTAAAAAACAACATTTTTTTACTTTTTTTTTTTTTTTTTTTTTTTATGAATTTTGACAATGCATGGAGGTGAGAATGTGATATGGCTAAGTGCGATCATCAAATCACGCCTGTTGTGATGTGATTATATAAATAAATAGTCTCACGCACTGTATGTTTCAGAATAAAGCCAAAGCACAGCACTGCTCATTTTCAGCCTTGATTCACAGTAAATGCTACTCTGCAAGTTCTGTGTTTGAGTCGCTTATAATTTGCGCTAACCATATTCCCATCTTCCAAACCATCTTCTTTTTGTCTTTAGCTGATCACATTCCTGCAACCATTTGACCTGTTTGTTGGTCCTGTTTTCGACCAAAGTAATATCAACGATATTGTATTGCACTAGCGAAGATGTATTATAGCTTGCTATCCTTTAAGTCCTTTTAAGCTGATGCTTTTACACTAAAACTGTAGTGTGTGTGTGTGTGGACAGAATCAGTGAATTAATTCTCAGTAGCACATTATCCAAATATGTCTTTGTCTGTCTAGTTCTTCTGCTTTCAATATTGTATTTTACACTGTCATGTGATATTGTTCTCTTCACATACCTGTGTAATCAGCAGCTGTAGTTTCTTTTTTAAAAGCATTATATTGAATGTGAATGGTGACCTTGAGTACCGACTCACATTGTCTTTTTCCCATCAGCGCACAAACCGGATGCCAAAGGATATTCACGTTGAGCCGGAGAAGTTTGCGGCGGAGCTGATCAGCAGGCTGGAGGGGGTGCTGAGGGAACGTGAGGCGCAAGAAAAACTGGAGGAGCGGCTCAAGAGGGTTCGACTGGTGAGTAGAGCATCCAAACATGCCAGGGAATCGTCACATCACTACTGTATTATTTGGAGCTATAGTAGATAGATCAAACACCCGAGTTCTGAACCGTTTCTCATCACGAGTGACACAGTCGGATGTGTTCTAAAGACTTCCTGTCTTATCAAGGGGACTCTGCTCAATTCTTTCGTCTTTCTGTTCAGTGTCAGGTGATTCACCTGCCGAGATTGAGCTACTTGCTAGTCTGCCTCAGTGTAATGACTTTGTTTGAAGTCAGCCGGGGCGTGAAGAAATGCTCGCGCACACCGCAAATGGGAATCTTTTTTCCGACTCAAAGCCAGGTGTTAAGTCTCAAGGCAGATTATTTATGTAGTTTGGCCTCCTGTAAGAGGAACTTCCGTCACAGAACAGTGACTTTGAGTTATTAAGAGCCGAAGGAGGAACGTCATTTGTCTCTTAATTGATATTCTCATCGGCACCTTGGCTTTCAGCAAACCTGTTTTAAGTTTTCTGTACCTATCAGCTGAGCTGCTGTCTTCTATATACAGCTCTAGCTCTCTTTGGTCCACTGAGCAGGATGGACTCTGACATGTTTTTGCCAGCAACTGAGCCTTGACCAGTCTGAATAAACTCTAAAATCACCATTTTCAGTTTTTAGAGGTTGAATCGGCGCTTTGAAAGTTGGATGGTTTGCGCATTGCGGTTGAATTTGTCTTGTGTCTCCCACCTCGTCTCCTTTTTTTGGCATGATCTGTCAAAGATCATCCAAAGTGCTGACCTGCACAGCTGTTCAGTAAAAATAAAATTATGCATGAGCCAAATCCTCAGAATTCCTTATCTCCTTGGACTTCACTACCTGGAGAGAGAATCAAAGCATTGCTGTGGCTTTGGTTTTATTGACTTTCTCCATTATGAAAATGAGAAGACAACCAAATGAAAAGGCGCATTTGATGAAGGAAATTTGATTGAAGTAAACTAGGGCTGTGCAATATGCGATACCTTGTTAAATAATGTGATATTCAATATGCGATACGATATTGCTTTGTGTAAAATCAATTTAAATTATATTTAAAAATTAAAAATTATAGAACCAATATATGTTTCACATTCTTGCTGGGAAAAGAAATCATCACTACAACTTCTGAAAGTGTCAGATTTGTGACATTACTTTTTAAGTAATGCTAAAACACTCCTGATCAATGTTAATTTAACATCAATGTAAACAAATGAAAAAAAATTGTCAATATTTAAATACCAAAAACTCTTTGAACGATAATATATATAGTTATATCAACCTAAATCTTAACATCGAGAACATCCAGGTAAACAAAAACACCTGAAACTAGGAGTGGACGATTAGTTGTATTTGTCATTTTTAATTTACCTTTGTTATTAAAAAATAAGAACCACAAACAATAGGACAAATTCTTACTTGAAATAGCATTCAAGTAAGAAACAATACAGAAACTGAATGATCAAATGTAAATCTAAAACACTGCATAGTTTTCACATGAATTAAATATACATTGATTCATAATAAAGCTTCAAACGTTATTCAGTCAAGAGCAGTGAGTGAATTTCTCTTTATCTTTTGTTGTTTGACAGACAGCAGCAGGTTTACTGTATTAGGCTACTGTTCCTTTAAAACCTAATGCATGGCCACAGATCCTACTGAAACGCATTCGATTTTTTTTCACAACTGATAACGTTCACTTAAGACTCTCAAGTCACCAAGACAGACATTTTGACATAACAGTGTGTGTATTTGACCGTTTGAGTGCAATAAGGCGCAAAAGAGAACTGAAGGGATCGCAATGTTTTGTAGTAACCTACTTAAATCATTCATATATCGCATGCCGTTGTGATATGCATGTCGCGATATGTACATTTACAATATTTTGATAATTCTGAAATATCGTGCAGCCCTGTGTTGTTAACAGATTAAAGAGAATACATACGCTCATTTTTTAAAATTATGCTATAAAAGCTGCGTTTTGATCAAATAAAACTGTAATATTGTGAAATATTCTGTAATATTGTGAATTTTACGATTTTTAAAATTATTATTAAATTAGTATTGCTTAAAATGGTTATACACGTACAAAACTTCATTATATGGGGAAAACAGTCAGAAACAACTCAGTCAGAAGCTGCAATATGTTGGATACTATTCAGATTAAATATATTCTATCCAGTAATTAGCCTGTAACACTGCAGAGTTTGTGGTGTGGAAACGCAATTACAGTTTAATTACATTTAGGTCATGACTGTTTTCATAGACAAAACTACCATCTAAAAAACTCAAAGTAACAATACAGAATGTGACTAAAATGTAATTTAGTCACCAGACTATGACTGAAACTAAATTTGTCAAAAGACGATTCAGTGTTGTTTGCCAGTAAAATCAAAATCAGGGAAGGGTGGAACAAATCCGCAAGTAAAATATTGTGTTATTAAATTTTAAGGAAACAGACATGTCAAATTATTTATAATCTGATTTAGAGAGGTCTGTGGTTGTCCAGAAATATTTGTGCAATTTAAAATTAATATTAAAGTCTTGTTTTGAGCAATATGAGAATTCTCTCATGGCTCTTTTTCAGGTCATTGTGTGCTTTGAATGTGACTATAACAAATGCCTATCAATAGAAGTTTGAAAGTATGACATCTGCTGGTTTAAACACGTTACTGCACTGTGATTCTACAGCCTATTGTTTTCTGCAATAGACTTGCTCACCTGACACATACATGTGTGTGTATACGTATGCATATATATATATATATATATATGCATATATATGCATACGTATACACACACACACATATATGACATAATTTTTCTTTTTCTTTTTTTACTGATCCAGTTCATACTAAACATCTGAGATTTTGAAAAAATCTTGTCATTATTGAATAATCTCTCTGTCCTGTAGGAAGAAGAAGGTGACGATGCAGACATTTCCACCGCCCCCTCCCTGGCCAATCACAGGATTCCCCCTGCGATCCACATGCAGCATTATGGCGGTCGCTACTCTGAAATGAGCTACAACGGGCTGCAGCTACGGGATGCACATGAGGAAAACCCAGAGAGCATCCTTGATGAGCATGTGCAGCGTGTCATGAAAACACCCGGCTGTCAATCTCCGGGCACGGGCCGCCATTCTCCAAAGTCCCGCTCCCCAGACGGGCTGCCCGCTGGCAAGATTCCCGGACTGATGATGCCGCTGTCTGGTGGCCAAGGCAAGCACCAGGCTCGGCTGGGCCCGAAGGGTGAGGCGGCGCACCTGCACCATCACAAACACATTCACCACACACACTATGCCGCGGGGGGAAAGCCCAAAGAACAGGTGGAGGCGGAAGCCATGAAGATGCACGGGGGCTTAGCCTGGAATATGGAGCAACACCACTATGGATCCAAGTCACGCAACTATGCAGATGGAATGAGCGTCGGTCCCAACGGCATGGACCCCATGGGTTATGGGTATGTGTCTCAGTGGCTTTTATCAGATATATATACACTACCATTCAAAAGTTTGGTGTTGGTTAAGACTTTTTAATGTTTCTGGAAAGTCCCTTCTGCTCACCAAGGCTGCATTTACTTTATCAAAATTACACTCAAAAACGGTAATATTGTAAAATATTATTACAATTTAAAATAACTGTTTTTTTAATTGAATATATTTTAAAATCTGTGATCAAAGCTGTGTTTTCAGCATCAATACTCCATTTTTCAGTGTCACATGATCCTTCAGAAATCATTCTAATATGATGATTTGATGCTCAAGAAACATTTATGTTCAATTTTCAAAACGAGGGTTCTGCTTAATGTATTTTTGGGAATCTTGATACTTTTTTCAGGATACTTTGATGAATAGGAAGTTCAAAAGTACAGCTTTTATTTGAAATGGAAATTTTTTGTAATATTATTAATGTCTTTACTTTTATTCAGCAAGGATTGAAGTGATCAAAAGTGACAGTATTTATATAAAAAAAAAAATCTTGCTGCCCCCAAACTTTTAAATTATGGTGTATATTGGAAATGTATCTAGTGAAGCCATTTATCTCAACAGCTTCAGTGATTTTGATGTTCTTGTGTCTCACTGTAGCAGTAAAGGCAGCACGATGTCAAAGCGGCCGGTCAGAAAAGGAGAAGATGGTCGAAACTTTGAGATGCGAGAACCCTTGCCCACTGATGATATGGAGAGGAACCAGAAGATACTGCAGTGGATGATGGAGGGTGAGAAGGAAGCTGGGCGCTATAAGAGGAGCCCTTACGGGTGAGAAACCATCTTCATTATTGATTAATGTTTTACATTCTCTAGATTTATACACTATGAAAGGTTGACCACTGACCATCTTTTCAAATAGTTGTGTTAGAAATGATGCAAAATTGTAACATACCACTGTTTTTTTTTGAAGGGAATCATGTAAAAGCTCTTTTGGTCTTGCTTGTTCCTTAGCAGCATCTCCGGCTCCAAGAAAGCTCAGAGTCACGAGGTGTCGAGGCCAAGTTCGGTGGAACGGCCGGGGGCCGTGCACCCTTGGGTGACCGCTCAGCTCCGCAATAACGTGCAGCCCTCCCATCCCTTCATCCAGGACCCAACCATGCCCCCCAACCCAGCCCCCAACCCTCTCACACAGCTGGAAGAGGCGCGCAGGCGGCTTGAGGAAGAGAGGAGGAAGTCTGGAACGCTGCAGGCCAAGCAGAGGTGAGGGGACTCGTTCATGGAAGATCATAATTCATATAGGAAACACGGTGGCCTGATTTGTTATTGCATGAAAATAATCACATGTAATTTGCCTTTGGGTCAGTGACACTATTTTCAAAAATCAAAAGCACTTAATAAAACTTTGTTTTTATCATTTTGATATTTTTTGGGGGGAGCATAACATCAAAAATGTCAGCGTGAAACTTTAGACATGGACTTTGAACAAATTCTAAGTCTAAAGTTTGTAAAGTGTTTTTTTTTTTTTTTCTGTTTAAATCTTAAATTGTTTTAGATTTGTTAAAATTAGTGCTGTCAATCGATTAAAATAACTATATTAATCAAATTTTTTCTGATTAATTGCAAGTTTTTATGTTTTTAATATATTTTATAATGTAATTTCACAGTTAACTCGAAATTAATGTAGAAACAGCAAAGACAGTGTTTTAAATATTTGTTTAATGGCATCTTTTTATGAATGAAGGCCAGTATCACTGATATTAATGCATTTACTGATGTTTTGATGAAAAAGATCCTCCCCCATATTTTAAAAATGAATTATAGCCATTTAACATTAGTGTAATTGAAAGCTATCAAATTTTTAACATGAATTAGGCTTCAAAAATATGAAAACTTTTCATTTAAGTGAACTTAAAGCAATCCTCACATAATAAATGTCATATTTACCTGTGCCTTTCCTACCTGTCTAACAGAAATTGAATAAAGTTATCAAACAGTCTGCAATGCATAATTTATAGCCTAAATTGAAAATATAGATTAATCCTCATTAAAGCTACAAAATTCTTTACTCAAGAGCAGTGAGTAATTTTCTGTTACTTTTATTTTTTTGATTATCTTCAATGACAGACAGCATTGGCTGCTGTCACCTTTAAGATCTGCCACTGCTGCACATGACACGGATCTCACACGCATCCCACTTTATCACAACTCTGTACTTTCGTTTAAGACTTTATTTAACTCATTCAAGGCTACTCTTATGAGGATACTTGACAAAAGGACACTTTTGGCATTATTGTGTTCGTTCAATCGCAAAAGGGAACTCGATTCTGGCTGCGCATTCTCTTTTGGCGAGTTTAAATTGTTTAAAAGCATTTGTATGAATAAGAGCGTGATCATATATTGTAACGCTAGTCAAAGGATGACAGAAAAAAACGGATGCTGCGTTAATTGTATTAAATATTTTTAATGCGTTAAACTGGAAAAAATTAATCGCATGCGTTAACGTTGGCAGCACTGGTTAAAATATATAAATATTTAAAGAAAAACATCTGCCAAATCAAACTTGCGGTTAGACCAATGTCCTGAAACAAGCAAGGAAAAACAAAACAGGAAATGTCATAGAAAGGACCCCTTTAAACCCTCATGACAAGTGTCAAGGCCAATGACAAGCCGAAGTTCACCCCGTCCGGTCATGTGGTGTGACTCCTCAACTTTCTGCCTTCCTAACTTTTTATTGAAAATGATAAAGTTAGATTTGCATGTATTCGAGGTGTAAGGAAAAATGTTAGGTTTCACTTGCTGATTCCACCACTTGACATTTTTAGAGTCATTAAATTAACTATTTTGTTACTTAAAATGTTTCTTTCTATTGGATGTTTGTCAGTGACCCATCTATTACCCATAATGCACAATGCAGGGCTGCCTTCTCTTCCCCGCCCTCCTATTAGTCGACATGTTCCCGCACACATTGTGTCTGGCTGAGGTTGAATGCGTGTAATGAGGCGATGTGAGCCTGCAACCGCAGCCGGTGTGTCTAACTCGGGGTTGTTCCTCAGGTATGTGATGGAGGTGATCCAGAGGGGTCGCACCGCTGTCAGGCCCGCTCTGTTTCCCACGCTCAGTGTGGTGCCCGCCGTCTCCGACACGGAGCTCTCCGAGTCAGAGTATGTTCCTGATACTTCTTCATAGAGCGTAGCCCTTCCTTTCACCATCCCATGCTACCGATACATGCACCTGCATGTGTTTGTCAGGGCTGTGCCTTCATGTAGTTCACTAACGCTTCTGTGTGTAGCTTTTGACAGTATAATATAGACTGACCAGTCTTAGCACATAGTTCCTCGCTGATTTGATTGCAGTGAAGTGTTGTTCCGGTGTATTAACCACTGATCAGCTGTAGGAGAGCGAGGGGATGTGGATGCGCGCCTGCTGCTAATGCAGATATGCAGTTTAGTGACATCAAAGCTTTAGTGTGGATGAGATGAAAGCGGCACAACAATGCCAATGTTTTTTTGTTTTGTTTTTTTTTCTTCTTTCTTTCTGAGAAACATTTGTCAGACATCTGGAATTCGTTTTACTTGGCAACAGTAAACCAGTCCTCTGCTGCCCACCAGCACTCGTGCCCACTTCAAACCCAGCAGAGCACGTACAAGAACCTTTCAAATACTGCTCTGCTCCAGACATACTTTCGGAACATCGTATTTCTCATTTTGTTGTTAGAAAAGCAAAACACACCATTTTATCTCATCTTATTATGGAATAAATGCTTTGGTTTGTTTTTTAAGTGCCTTTCGGTTCATTTGCAGGCATAAGAATATGAAGAAGCAGCCCTGTGAGAACATCACCGTGGCCTATTACTTCTGTGGAGAGCCCATCCCGTACAGGACGTCCGTCAAAGGGAGGATCGTCACACTGGGACAGTTCAAGGAGCTGCTTACCAAGAAAGGGAGCTACAGGTAAATCTTCTGCACTGTTTTTTGTTCTTAGCATCAGTTGGTATTTGAGGACTGTCTGTAGCGTTTAGTTTAGATGATCAAGGGATAGTTCACCCAAAAATGAAGATTCTGTCATTTACTCACCCTCATGTCGTTCCAAACTTACAAAAAAAACTGAAGCTTTCAATCTTTCAAAAATATCAGCATAAAAAGTATTATAGAACTGGTTCATACAACCTGCACATTTTATTTTTAAGTCTCTGCCTCTTTTCTTTTTTCTTTCTTTTTTTTTTAAGTAATTAATACTTTTATTCAGCAAGCACGCATCAAATTGGTCAAAAGTGACAGGAAAGATATTTATAATGTCAAGATTTCTTTCAAATAAATGCTGTTCTTTTGAACTTTCTATTAATCAAATCCTGAGAAAATGTATCAGTGTTGTTTCTACAACAATTTTAAGCAGCACAACTGGAGCATCAAATCATCATATTAAAATGATTTCTGAAGGATCATGTGACATTGAAGACTGGAGTAATGATGCTGAAAATTCAGCTTTGATCACAGGAATAAATTACATTTTAAAATATATTCAAATAATAATAATTTTATTTTCTATAGCACCCTTAAAAGAGCTTCTCAAAGTGCTTTACAGCATAAGAAAATACAGGTTAAGTAATGAACGAAATAAATCAAACAAAAAGCCATAGGTGGATTAAAATAAACAAGAAACCAGCAATGATTACCACAATCAACAAGAAGCTAGCTTCTTGTCCCACATCCTGGGAGCAACTATAGAAAAAGCTCTGTCACCTAATGGAACATAACCATGTTTGATGGACAACCAACAAACCCTGCTGAGAAGACCATATAAGGTGTTAAAAGACCATGGAGAGCTTTGTATATGAGAATGAGAACTTTAAAATTCAACTCTGTACTTAAAGGGTTAGTTCACCCAAAAAGGAAAATGTTGTCATTAATTAACTCACCCTCATGTCGCTCCACATGCGTAAGACTTTCGTTCATCTTCAGAACACAAATTAAGATATTTTTGATAAAATCCGTTGGCTCAGTGAGTTCTGCATTGCCAGCAAGACAATTAACACTTTCAGTGCCTAAAAAGCTACTAAAGACATATTTAAAACAGTTCATGTGACTACAGTGGTTCAACCTTAATGTTATGAAGTGACAAGAATACTTTTTGTGCACCACAAAATCAAAATAACGACTTTATTCAACAATATCTAGTGATGGGCGATTTCAAAACACTGCTTCATGAAGCTTCGAAGCTTTACGAATCATTTATTTCGAATCAGTGGTTTGGAGCGTGTATCAAACTGCCAAAGTCACGCCCCCCAGTGGTGAAACACTGAAATGTTGAAACACTTATGACGTAACAGCCTCGTTTACTGAAATCATGTGACTTTGGCAGTTTGATACACGCTCTAAACCACTGATTCAAAACAAAAGATTTGTAAAACTCTGAAGCTTCATGAAGCAGTGTTTTGAAATCGCCCATCACTAGATATTGTTGAATAAAGTCACTATTTTGTTTTTTTTGGTGCACAAAAAGTATTCTTGTCACTTCATAATATTAAGGTTGAACCACTGTAGTCACATTAAATATGTCTTTAGTAGCTTTATGGGCATTGAAAGTGTAAATTAACTTGCTGGCAATGGAGATCTCACTGAGCCATCGGATTTTATGAAAAATATCTTAATATGTGTTCTGAAGATGAACGAAGGTCTTACAGGTGTGGAATGACATGAGGGTGAGTAAATAATGACAGAAATTTCATTTTTGGGTGAACTAACCCTTTAACTGTTAGCCAGTGTAGTGACTTCAAAACATCACTATATGACTATAATCTCTAGTTTTGGTCCTAGTTAAAATTCTAGCTGCAGAATTTTGTATGTACTGTAACTTATTTAAAGTATTCTTAGAAACCCCAATAAGAAGCGCATTACAATAATCAATGAGAGAGAAAACAAATATGTTAAATAACTTTTCTGCAGCTGAAAGGGATAGCATGGGGGGCAATTTTTTTCATTATCTCTAATAGAAATAAGTTATGAGGGTGAGAAATTGACACTTTTTTTTTTTTTTCATTTTTGAATGAACTGTTTCTTAAACTTATTTCCAATATCAAATGGCTATATATATATATATATATATATAGTAGTGGCCAAAGTATGACCAGTGTAGGAAAACTGACATTTTCACCCTTCATTCAAACATTATTAACAATTATAATTTAAAAACTTTAACAAATTTTGTGTGGCTGTGCTTCAAGTCAATTGTTTAATTTGTGATAACGCAATAAAACATAAATTGTGCAGACATCATTTTTGGCTAGGCCGTCATAAAAAAATTATAAATGCATGCAAAAACGAGAGAACCAACCAAATATAACTGATTGTTGTCGTCAATGTATGCTTTTCCTGTGAACATTGTTTTTCTGTACATTTTTCTTTTGTTTGTATAGTAAAATAAAATGTTAACCCTTTACAATAAGGTCTCATTTGTTAACATTAATGTATTAACTAACATGAACTAACCATGAGCAATACATTACAGTATTTATTAATCTTTGTTAATGTTAGTGAATAAAAATACAGCAGTTCATTGTTAGTTCATTCAGTGCATTAAATAATGTTAACAAATACAGCTTTTGATTTTACATTAACAAAGATTAATAAATGCTGTAGAAGTGCAGTTCATTATTAATTCATGGTGACTAATGTAGTTAACTAATGAAACCTTGTTATCATTAAAACTTGTAGCTGTAGTTTGCCTTTTTTGCTAAATAATTTTGTCAGATAAATATCTTAACTATATAGTGTTTTGTTCTTCCCCTTATATTTAAAGAATATATATATATATATATAATATTTTCCTCATGTTGATGGCTTAATCAGTCTTGTTGGGTCATAAACAAATACCCCCTCTGGATATCACTTTTATCCACTACTGTTATACAATGATGTATACTTTGAGATATATATATATATATATATATATATATATATATATATATATATATATATATATATATATATATATATATATATATATATATATATATATATATACATACATACATATACATATATATGGTCTTCAGTGTCCATAGTTAACCATCACTATCTCTCACCACACCTCAGGTATTATTTTAAGAAAGTGAGCGACGAGTTCGACTGCGGAGTGGTGTTCGAGGAGGTACGCGAAGACGACGCCATCCTGCCCATCTTCGAGGAGAAGATCATTGGGAAAGTCGAGAAGATCGACTGAGACTGGGAGGAAGGGAGAAGAGGAGAGAGGGAATCTGGCTGCAGAGTAGCAGCAGCAGCAGCAGCAGCATGTGGAAAACGAGAGGGAGCGGCGAGCAGGTGCTGAGATTGGTACAGCATACGTGGACGTGCGGGAGAGCGAGAGGTGCAGAACAGGGAAGGTTGCTGTGGAAAGTACACTATTTACTCCGAGGCTTCTACCTCTGCACAATGACTTTTAAAGTCAAGTCAAACAGCTGCTCAGTGCTCAAAATCACTGCGTTGTGCACGGAGAGCCCTTGGACTCACAGAGACGAAAGCGTGAGGCAGCGTCCTCTCACTTTTGCTATATTTCTAACTCTGAAAAATGTAATGTAGCAATGTAAAGTTAGCCTAGAAAAAAGTACTATGAGAATATGTTTACTAAAGCTGCATATTTTTGATATGACGTATCAGAAGGAACATATCCTTTCTAATTTAACAACTCTTGTAATTTTATATGTACTGGTACCAGATATGTACAGACTGTCTGTTTAAAAGGAAAAAGAGAAAGTTTTATATCTATTTAAATATTTAAAAAAAGGAAAAAAAAGAGAAATCGGTTTAACCCATATCAAAGCTGCGGCATCGACCTGACCCGAAACGGTGGTAGTTTTCACAAAGCTGCGGTTACGGAGGAGCGGAAATCATAACCCACGCTTTACCAAGTGCTTTTAACTCATAAAACCGGTTTGTAGTCAGTCCACATCGGAGAGGGAGGAGTCAGCCGGCGCTGCACTTTTCACTGCATTATGCATTGATGTCAAAGGAGAATCGCTTCGAGCGAAAGTCCTATACGACGATGCCTTCACGTTGCTCTGTGTCTTTCGGTGATGTCATGACATGCATAATGCATAATCCCTCCCCTCTTCACGCACAGCATGATATGAGGGCAAAGGATGAATGTCCCGACATTTTTGAGTGGAACAACTATAGGTCTGTAGTTTATATCCAAAATCTGTAAGGTTGCTTTCCAGGTGCTCGCGTGTGTAAGGTCCACAGCGGCGCTGACTGACGCCTGTTTGTGAGCAGGAGAATGTGAGACTTTTGGAAGAGGACACGACGTTCTGGTCGTCCTGGGGTCCATCGTCTACCGAGTGCCATTGGACAATATAATGATCATGTTTACACTTACCTTAATGTATTACAGAACAAGAAACAGATAGAGAATCGTAGCCTTTTAGTTTAACACGGCTAAATGTGGTGCCTGGCCAGAATGGTTTTAAAAAATGTAGTTTTAGCCTAACGTGGTCTGCCTTGTTGAGATCATGAAACACCAAAGAGAACAATCTATCACAGGAGCCGATTTAAAATCCGTTTGCGTTGTTTCAGCAACAAAAAATGAAGCTCCTCCATAGAGTTTTCAGGCTGTGTGTTGTAACGAAACACTGAGAGGTGTACTAGCCGCTAGGGAAGGCCTGGCGAGACCAAGCCAGACGTGGTGCTGTAACGTTAGAACGCTTTTTTTGTTCTTCTAGCATCCCATCTTAATGCTAGTTTTTAAATTTTAAATTCCCAGTGTAGATTTGAGTTGCCATTGTCGTCAATGTTTTTTCATGGTTTTTTTTTTTTTCCTCCATTCAATTATTTTAGTTCTCCATCCACTTGAACAGTATGGGTACTTGATGCAAAATATGGAACATTTCTCATGTTTGTTTTTGACTCATTTTAATTACGGTGTAATTATCAACTGGGATGTAAAGAGTTAACTACTGTGTATAGCCTGGATGTGAGCTCCTCTCACTGAATGATGGATGACCTGTACATAGACATCACAGAGTGCCTTTCTGACCATTCTCATCTCTGATCCACTGTCTGCTCTCCTCACTCCATGTGTCCAGTACCAGGGACTTGCATTATGTTTTTAAGTTTCTTAAGAACTTTTTTGTTGTTGTTAGTTTCCTATGCGAAGAGCATCAACACACTTTAAGTCTTTCTATGTAAATATGTACATTTTTTTTTTTTTTTTTTTAATGTGTCTTCAACTACAACCAGCAACCCAATTTGGATATTTAGTGCCCTGGTTCTGCTTAAGTGTGCCGAGTTGTACAGTTATCATTTTATGGTACTTTGGACAATAAAGATATGTAATAAAAGAATTGTGTAGTTCTCTTGTTCATTTTTGTATGAATTTCGGTATAAATTATATATTTATACGTGTTTGTAATTATTTGGGTTGTTTTCTCCATGCTTGTTGACTTTCTGCAATAATTTGAAGTTTATTACGACTTCCTAATTTTGTTTGACAAAGATTAAACAGATGATGGCGCTCTTGTTTCCTAGCAACAGTTCCCTGAGCTTTGCCAGTATCTCAGGCAGCCGATGGCTAAGGTGCCACAAAAACACTGAATTATGACACATTATATAAAAGAAACTATTAAAAACATCTAAAATCTGCAATAGTGGGGGGATGGGATAAATTGACATCAATTATTGACTAAGTGAATTAATAAAATAAGCGTTCAAGGCTTTTTGTCTTAGCCCGCTTCACACCGGTACGCTTATAGGCTAATAAGGATTTATAATTTGAGCAGTCGGGTCGGATTTCGCGGGAAATGTCAGTTTCCGTTAAAACTGTGATAAAAGAAAAAGCGGTGTGTCAGCTTAGCCCCAACTCAGAAACATTAACACAATGAAAAAGGTCAACCATCTAAGGAATCATATCCGTTGCTAAAAGATAGAATTGACAGCCCGTAGTACAACTCGTATCAATATTGGACTGCATTTCAGAGATGGTGACAACTCCGGGACTCCAGAGGATTTGAAACCGACCCAGAGATGGCGTTATTCGCTCAGATAAAATGATCGCCTACTAGCACGCGAAGCCAGACTTAATTACCAAAACAATGTTCCTCCGCGAGTGACAATGCTGTTTCAGAATTTATTAGGTGGAATGAGGACTATAGGTGTGTGGCGATACCAAAGCAAGCATTCATGCATAGTTCTTGTGGCTTTATAGACTAGCAAATCACTTCCATAAAGTACCTCAAAGTAGGTTAATAATCTGTTTACAAATAATTAAAATAACAAAACGTCAATATTCAGGGCAGGAAGTCAAGACACTATATTAATCACATCAACAAATTTGTCATTGAGCTTGTAAGAGTCTATCATTACTGAGAAGACAATATTTTTTTTTTACTAATATTATGTAGGCTATTGAATGATATAGCTATAAATTACAAGTTTCCAGTAATAACTTACAAGTTAGCAGTAATGTTTTTTTCTAAGGCACATTTATAAAAACTACTTAAATATCCTTATTGAACTAATCCTGGCTAAATATAAGCCCTGTCTGTGAAACCAGACCCTATAGTTTTGTAGTCAAGACCAAGCACTCCTCAAATTCATCTGAAAGATCCACATTTAATGCCTATTAAACATTTTTTTTTTTTTTAAACAAAAAAAAATTATAGAAAGATGTGTTTTCTTGGGTTGTCAATGCTTTTTCTCATGCCACCCTGCACAGCTTTAAAGGGTTAGTTCACCCAAAAACACTGGTGTCAAAAGTATTCACATTCAATACTCAAGTAGAAGTATAGATACTAGGGTTTAAAAATACTTCTGTAGAAGTTGAAGTATCAACTCAAGCTTTTTACTCAAGTAAAAGTGTAAAAGTACTGGTTTCAAAACTACTTAAAGTATAAAAGTAAAAGTAATGTAAGGGAAAAAATGCCATTAAGGACAAAAGCTTTGGCCGTGTCACAGGGGTCTATTGTGCACTCCACCTCCTCAAAATGTCATCAATAACCTTTATTGGAATGTAAATGTACATCCAAGTTTAACTGCAGGAATCTGTGAGGGCAGCGGACAAGAAAAATGTGGGTAGTTTTGGTGTACCCAGGGCAGGCTTAGTAACAATCAGGGCTTGACATTAACACCCGCCAACCCGCCAAAGTTTTTAGCTGTTTCAGTTCACACCGCACCGACAAACGCCAACAAAATCGTCTGTTGGAGCTTGTTGGATAGGTGTTGGCGTTGGTTGGAGTCTGTTTTTACCAGACTGAACATGTTTAATCAGCGTTTGTTTGGTCGTTTGAGCATCCAACAAACGGCAACAAACTCTCGGTGCGTTCCAAATGGGATATATCGCCCTCCGAAGGGCACTTCGGAGTGAAAACAATCATGGCCGCCATATTGAAGGGTCGTTCCAAACCGAAGTGTTCAAAACTGGCCACTTTAAAGGGCCCTTCGGAATGAAGGATTTCGAAGGGTATAACTGATGGACACTTCGGACCCCCATGATCCTTTGCACAGTGAAGTTGTTTGTCTTCACAGAATGGGTACAGGAGGCTCGGAGTTCAATTTTACCTATAAATATATGTATAGTATTTTTCTATACTACTGTAATATTTATACGAGTTAGATTTATTTTTATATTTATTATTATAGTCAAAACGACATTGTACTTCAACAAAAATACTTTACAGCTCCCTTCATCAGTCCATTCAAATGTTTCAAATACATAGACACAATATACATTATGGTGCGATAAACCAAAAAATAAAAAATAAACTAACGTTAAACAAAGGGCGCAACTTGCGCAATTTATCCTCCTTGATTGTCTCGTTAAGATGACGCAGAAGTGCGTTCCAAAAAAGGAGTATTTTTGACCTCTACACCCTTCATCCCTTCGAAGCTCTCACTCTGGAGGGTAAACACTTTGAAGGGATTAGGGCACAGGGATGAGCCCCTCCGAATGGAACGCAGGGCCTGACGTAATCTGACCTGGCCACGAACCGTTGCCATGACGATGAGGCAAGTCCCCTGCAAAGACAGCTGTTTGATCGCGCCCGCGCCTCATGCACACACAACAAAGCACTAGAAACGTGACATCGCAGCTTGCTCGTTATAAAAAATAAAATACAGTTTAAAAAAAAAAACATAAAAGGAACAATAGTCCGTAGTGCAATCCGTGCCATTCAGCAAGAGCACTGCTCCACTTCACCGAAAGAGAGAGGTATAACACCATGAGAGCAACGCAGGTTTACCTTCAGTTTCGTTTTATACTAATTCGTTTTGGGTTGTTTAGCTACATGGTTGTATATGACTATGGGTCACATAAATAAAAAGGGTCGCGCTAAAAAAAAGTTTAAAAACCGGTGTATACGCTAATTTATTCAAACGTCTCTCTACCGAACTACCTAGCTTAATTTGCAGAGGACGAAGAGAAAGCACCCGTTTGATAGCCTAAATGAGCCAGTAGTAGAGAAATAATAACTTTTAAGAAATAATCTTTTTCGAGTAACGACCCCCAGCACTGTCGTCCTTGCTGGAGTGTGACGTGATTTGTGACGTGCAGGTGCGCTGGATCGCGTACAACCCAATAGGGTGTCAGAATTGTATATGTTTATTCTCATCCAACCACAATCAAATTCACTCTATCCAGATGGCGCGATTTATCTGGATAGTTTTTTTTTTCCAAGCCGGAATGAAAACAAGCCGAAATGAAATAGGAGTAACGAGGCTATTTTTAAAATGTAAGGAGTAGAAAGTACAGATAATTGCGTGAAAATGTAAGGAGTAGAAGTAAAAAGTCGTCTGAAAAATAATTACTCCAGTAAAGTATAGATACCCGAAATTTCTACTTAAGTAAGGTAACGAAGTATTTGTACTTCGTTACTTGACACCTCTGCCCAAAAATGAAAATTCTGTCATTAATTACTCACCCTCATGTCGTTCCACACCCGTAAGACCTTCGTTCATCTTCAGAACACAAATTAAGATATTTTTGATGAAATCCAAGGGTTCTGAAGCACACATAGGCAGCAATCTTTTGAGTATTTTCGTCACTTCATAAAGTTTAAACTATTGTAGTCACATGGACTATTTTAACGATGTCTTTAATACCTTTCTGGACCTCAAAAGGTGTAATGACGTTGCTGCCTTCAGTGTGTGCTTCAGAAACCCTTAATCTTAATTTGTGTTCTGAAGATAAACAAAGACATGAATACTTGACAGAAATTTCATTTTTGGGTGAACTAACCCTTTAATGTTAATTTTTGTCTACTTTAACTTCAAATTCAGCATGAAATGGAAGTTGCAATAGTCTTTTCTTTCCCTACTGTGACGTATATCAGTGTAAATCATTTTTTCTGAACAAGAAAACATGTAGGATGGGACTTGATTTTATCCATGAGGAATTGATTGGATGGTTGTAGTTTGCTATTGGTCGATCTCAGTGACAGTTTGTCCCACACTTGCACCGATGAACATCATCAGAGAAGAAAAGAGATGTCACTGCAAGAGGGAGAAATTGTTCTGATTAAAGATTATGAGCACACATGAATTAAAAAATAAATAAATATGTGCATGGATAAATCATTTTTTATAAATACTGCAATAGCCTATTCCAAAAACAGAATTGTCCATTTTGATTTCATGGTGACTTTAAAGGTGCCCTAGATTGTTTTTTTAAAGATGTAATATAAGTCTAAGGTGTCCCCTGAATGTGTCTGTGAAGTTTCAGCTCAAAATACCCCATAGATTTTTTTTAATTAATTTTTTTAACTGCCTATTTTGGGGCATCATTAACTATGCACTGATTTTTTTCAGCACGGCCCCTTTAAGAGATGCGCTTCCTCTGCCACACGAGCTGTCGACTATATTACAGTGCATTTACAAAGTTCACACAGCTAATATAACCCTCAAATGGATCTTTACAAGATGTTCGTCATGCATGCTGTGTGCATGCTTCGAATTATGTGAGTAAAGTATTTATTTTGATGTTTACATTTGATTCTGTGTGAGTTTGAGGCTATATGCTCTGTGGCTAAAGCTAACATTACACACTGTTTGAGAGATTTATAAAGAATGAAGTTGTGTTTATGCATTATACAGACTGCAAGTGTTTAAAAATGAAAATAGCGACGGCTCTTGTCTCCGTAAATACAGTAAGAAACGATGGTAACTTTAACCACATTTAACAGTACATTAGCAACATGCTAATGAAACATTTAGAAAGACAATTTACAAATATCACTAAAAATATCATGATATCATGGATCATGTCAGTTATTATTGCTCCATCTGCCATTTTTCGCTGTTGTTCTTGCTTGCTTACCTTGTCTGTGCACAGATCCAGACGTTAATACTGCCTTTCCTTGTCTAATGCGTCGAATGGGCTGGCATTATGCAAATATTGGGGGTGTACATATTAATGATCCCGACTGTTACGTAACAGTCTGTGTTATGTTGAGATCGGAGTGTTTTCCGGAAGTCTTTTAAACAAATGAGATTTACATAAGAAGGAGGAAACAATGGGGTTTGAAACTCAATGTATGTCATTTCCATGTACTGAACTCTTGTTATTCAACTATGCCGAGGTAAATTCAAATTCTGATTCGAGGGCACCTTTAAACAAAACAACCCTTTTCTGTCTTTGATGTATGTAGGAACAGTCTTTGTGGACATCCAGTAGGTCCAGGCGCTGTAGGGACTCTGAGTGCTTTGACGAGAGGCTTTCTTTTGTAGACGGCACTTCTGAGACTTAATGGGTTTTTAAAGAGGTCCTTGGGAAAAACAGCCACAAAAATGCATAGCTTGATGTGACTCTTTTTGACTTGAGCATGTCATAATTGCTATAGCATGAGAAAAAATGATTTGATTGGTTGCTGCTTCCATTGAAAAGGAACAAAAATGCATATTTAATTTAATGATTGGGCCCTAACATATGTTGAAGTCTTTGCTTCTTTGAAAGGGTGTGGGTGCTGTTACGTTACATGTTTTCTTCAGTACCGTGAGGATGCTAGTTGATTAAGGTCACTCTCCCGTATTGGACTTGCAATTAATTCTGGAACACTGTGCTGAGCTCAGGTTACGAAAACTGAGCTGCTTAATTGAAAAGGCAAGATCATTAGGGTGTTCTGCCGCAGTGTCCTAGAAGGACCGAATAAAAACAAAAAGACTTTCATTAGCAGGTGGTACATCTCCAGGATATACATATGCACAGTGTTTTTCTCAACTGGCCCCTGTGCCCTCTGTGATCAAAGCTGTTGGGTAAATGTTTGATGTATGGCTCTCACTCATCAAATACTGATCTGACGCTGCGGTTCACACTTCTGATTAAAGCTGGATCGGATCAGACCACCTGCACCTCTTCCAGTCTCACCGGGCCTGTCTCAGCTTCATCAGTAAGGATGACTCCTGCCCACTGTGGCAGGTATAATGTGTTTTTGGGTCAGTTGCTCTTATGAGAAGCTCTCTTGGCTCCCTGCGGTTATGTGTGAGAAACTGATTTTGTCATGCTGTATGAGTTGTGCTCAGTGTGCCCATTTTGTGAAAACCTCCACTATCAAAATCAGTTTTCACATTTGAGCAAACAAAGCTCAGGAGGTAAACAAAGTAGGGAACTAGAATGCACAATATAGCTAAAACATGTCTGGATAAAGTTCTGCAAGCAGTATTTGCTCAAATTAACATTTCCTTCCTGGATTAAAGTATTATTATTATTATTATTGTAAATATTACTCACCTCAGACTATTGAACTGTGTATTTTGGAACTAGAAATAATAAAGATACACTACATTTCAAAAGTTTGGGGTTAATAAGATCATTTTAAAAGAGAAATTAATACTTTTATTCAGCAAGGAAACATTAAGTTGAGCAAATGTGACAGTAAAGACATTTATAATATTATAAAAAGTTTTCTGTTTTATATAATGCTGTTCTTTTGAACTTTATATATGTCAATAAATACTGAAAAATAATATTTTTTACAGTTACCACAAAAATATTAAGCAGCACAACTTTTTTCAACATTAATAATAATAAGAAATGTTTTTTGAGCAGCAAATCATCATATTAGAATGATTTCTGAAGGATCATGTGACACTGAAGACTGGAGTAATGATGCTGAAAATTCAGCTTTGACATCACAGGAATAAATTACATTTTAAAATATTTATTATTTTAAATTTTAATAATATTTTTAACAATATTTTTTAAATAATAAACAATATTTTTAAATAACATAATTCACAATATTGCTGTTTTTATTGTATGTTTTATCAAATAAATGCAGCATGAATTTTTTTTTTAAAAATTAAAAACTTACCGACCCCAAACTTTTAAATGGTGCACTGTGTTTATCTGCAAACGAATTAATAATATTTAATTATCATTAGGCTATTTGCCATAATATTACAGTAATCTAACTACATATATTAAAATGGCTACAAGTAAAATGCCATAGACATAAGCAAATTGTTCAATCAGTTTTATGAACTGATTGATTGAGGAAATTAACTCTAATGCCTAAGTGTTTTAATGCTCTCATACTCACAAGAAGGAACTCCACAATTAAGATGTATATTAAAATAATTGCAAAATTATGTTGCATTTTATATCACCAAAAAAATATTCATGGATATTTGACCCTATATCACCCTGGTCTATGCAGAATAGACTGAATAAACAAAAGGGCTATTTAAAACAAATGTCAAGTTCATAGAAATAAATTTGGGACATGTAATAATACTTTTAAGACTTTTTCTTCAGATATTACATCCATAAAATATTTAGCACACAATGTACAATATGACCATAATAGTCTAAAAGTAGCAGAACAAATTGAGTATCTGTGTTCCAATCATACTTCTTTTTTTTTTTTTTTTTTTTAAATCCCTAAATCTTTCTCGGTATAATCCTGAGGAATAAAGCTGGCTCTCAGAACACAGTGTTAAGACTGGCCTAACATCAGTGGATCCTGCAGTCTCCATGGTTACCGCAGCACTGAAATGCATCTAGGTTTCTAATATCATCAATGATGAAAGTGCAAAATTGAATATTTAGGACAACACCCCAGGAAAAAAACTTCAGATGGATACATGCTTGTAGTTCCCATTTACATTTAGAATATGTGAAAATTAGTCTGCATGGTTTAGCAACACTGATGTTTACACACAGCAAAACTCTGCTGTGGTTTAAATAAACACTGGCAGTTTTAATTTAACACTTTTTCTGTGTAAGATCACACCAATAGCAGAACGTTTTCCTGGCTGAGAGAAGCCCGATGGACCTCCTATGATGGCTGAGAAAAAAAATTTTAAATGTTAAAATGGACATACAGTGCCTTCCACAAATATTGGCACCCTTATAAATATGATCAAAGATGACTGTAAAAATAAACCTGCATTGTTTATCCTTTTGATCTTTCATTCAAAAAATTCACAAAATTCTAACCTTTCATCGAAGTAAAACAATTGAAAGTGGGGGGAAATCACATTATGAAATACATTTTTTTTTCCAAAACACGTTGGCCACAATTATTGGCACCCCTAAAAATTTTTTTATGGGAAAGTATATTCCCATTCATTTTTTTAGCACACCAGGTTGATCATGAACATGAAATTGTCCAGTCATGACTTCCTGTTCCACAGGTGTATAAACATGAGGAAAAACAAAGGCCAAATTCCCCCAATCATTCATCATAATGAGTAAAACCAAAGAATATAGTTCTGATGTGCAGCAAAAGATTGTTGAGCTTCACAAAATAGAAAGTGGCTGTAAGAAAATAGCAAAAACATGTCCACTAATTAAGAAGTTCCAATTAACTAAAGATGTTACAAATCTGCCTGGAAGAGGACGTGCGTCTAAATCATCCTAATGCACAGTGAGGAGGAGAGTTTGAGTGGACAAAGACTCTCCAAGGATCACAGCTGAAAATTGCAGAGATTAGTTGAGTCTTGAGTCTCAGAAAGCCTAAAAAAAATGATCAAAGAGCACCTACATCCCCACAAGATGTTCTGGAGGGTTTCAAGAAAAATCCTCTGCTCTCATCCAGAAACAATCTCCAGCATATTCAGTTGTCAGACAAGACTGGAACTTCAAACGGGATCGGCTTCTATGGTCAGATGAAACTAAAAAAATAGCTTTTTGGCAGCAAACCCACCAGATGGGTTTGGTGCACACATGGATAAAAAGTACCCCATGCCCACGGTTAAATATACTGCTGGATCTTTAATGCTGTGGGCCTATTTTTCTGCTGGAGGTCCTGGACATCTTGTTCAGATACATGGTATCATGGATTCTGTCAAATACCGCCAGATAAAAAAAAAAAACCTGACCGCTTCTGCTAGAAATCCAATAATGGGTCGTGGTTGGATCCTTCATCAGGACAATGAACCAAAACAAACATCAAAACCAACACAAAAATGTGTCACTGAGCACAAAATGAAGCTTCTGCCATGGTCGTCCCAGTCCCCTGACCTGAACCCTAAAGAAAATGAGTGGAGTGAACTGAAGAGAAGAAGCACCAATATGGAGCTGGAATCTGAAGGATCTGGAGAGATTCTGCATGAAAGAATGGTATCTGATCTCTTGTCAGGTGTTCTCCAAACTCATCAGGCATTATAGGTGAAGACTCAGAGCTGTTATCTTGGCAAAAGGAGGTTGCAATAATTAAGTGCCAATAATTGTGGCCAACATAAACTAGAGAAAAACATTTATTTCATAATGTGATTCCCCCCCCACTTTCAATTCATTTCCTTCAATAAAAGGTTAGAATTTTGTGAAAATTTTGAATGAAAGATCAAAAGGATAAACAATGCAGATTTATTTTCATAGCCGCCTTTGCTCATATTTACTAAGGGTGCCAATATTTGTGGAGGGCACTGTACTTCCCATGCATACTGCTGTCCAAAATAATTATTGAGGACAAACTTTTTAAAATTTAAAACCACATTTATAGTTCATTCATTAGTGGATTTAAAATCGAAGGCTATAATTGGGATGAATAAGTGATGAATTTAATTATTTTTAAGAGAAAGTCTAAACACGTTTCAATAGCAGATTAGCCAATACCAAATGTAAAAAAAAGAAAAAAGATATTAATGATGCTTACATGAGTAGAGTCATTATTACAATCTGAGAAGTCAAGAAAAAAACAACAACAATAATGTGTAAAATCAAATGAAATTAGAGGCTTTCTAATATATGGCTATAAAAAGTCCACATCTATATGTGTTTTAACATAAAACGTTATGAATAAACTGAACTGAACTGATTCTGTTATGATGCATTAATTCTAGATGTACTGGCGCTTGTCATATTTGTGTGTGTGTGTGTAATGCATTTTCCCCTCGGGGCTTGCCGTGGAGCGTGTCACGGGTTTCTCGGGCTTGTCCCCTCACATGTGTGTGAGACTCTAGGGTACCAATTCCACCGTCATCCACTCAAACAACTGGATGGAAACACGTGCATTTGTCTTTTTATTCTTTTTTTTTTTCGTCCATAACATTGAATAGATTCGGTTCACGTTTAGATGGAAACCCAGCTTTTTGTGGCACTAAAAAACAATCAATCTTTTGTGGTATCTACAGAAAAAAAATTGGACCAGTCCTATTATTTAATATGAAACTTGAAATAAAATTAATGTTCATTCATTGCACAGTGGAGACCATTTTTAAGTATGCTTACAAAGCTGGAGTTTTTTTTTGTTTGTTTTTTTTAATGTTTATTTAGACAATTATTATCACTGTGTTGACTTGCTGAAAGAGTGAAAGTGAACAACTAAATGTGGTGGGTTCAGCTTCATAATGAACTGCCTTTCAAATATCAGCTGCCTCATTTCTAAAATGTTGCATAGAAACTGGTCATTTCCCAATGTGCATGTGATTCAGAGATAGAACGTTGGTCCCCCTTTGCCCTGACCCGTTGAGGCATGGACTCCACTAGACCCCTGAAGGTGTGCTGTGGTATCTGGTATCAAGATGTTAGCAGCAGATCCTTTAAGTCCTGTAAGTTGCGAGGTGGAGGCTCCATGGATCGGACTTGTTTGTTCAGCACATCCCACAGATGCTCGATTGGATTAAGATCTGGGGAATTTGGAGGCCAAGTCAACACCTCAAACTCGTTGTTGTCCTCCTCAAACCATTCCTGAACCATTTTTGCTTTGTGGTGCATTATCCTGCTGAAAGAGGCCACAGCCACCAGGCAATACCGTTTCCATGAAAGGGTGAACATGGTCTGCAACAATGCTTATGTAGGTGGTACGTGTCAAAGTAACATCCACATGGATGGCAGGACCCAAGGTTTCCCAGCAGAACATTGCCCAAAGCATCACACTACCTCCGCCGGCTTGCCTTCTTCCCATAGTGCAAGCGACACACCTGACCATCCATGTGATGTAAAAGAAAACGTGATTCATCAGACCAGGCCACCTTCTTCCATTGCTCCGTGGTCCAGTTCTGATGCTCACGTGGCACTTTCGGCGGTGGACAGGAGTCAGCATGGACACCCTGACTGATCTGCAGCTATGCAGCTCCATACGCAACAAACTGCGATGCACTGTGTATTCTGACACCTTTCTATCAGAACCAGCATTTGAGCTACAGTAGCTCGTCTGTTGTATCGGACCACATGGGTCAGCCTTTGTTCCCCACGTGCATCAATGATCCTTGTCCACCCATGACCACAGGTTCACTTTTGGACCACTTTTGATAGACACTGACCACTGCAGACCGGAAACACCTCACAAGAGCTGCAGTTTTGGAGATGCTCTGACCCAGTCGTCTAGCCATCACAATCTGGCCCTCGTCAAACTCGCTCAAATTCTTATGCTTGCCCATTTTTCCTGCTTCTAACACATCAACTTTGAGGACAAAATGTTCACTTGCTGCCTAATATATCCCACTCACTAACAGATGCTGTGATGAAGAGATAATCAGTGTTATTCACTTCACCTGTCAGTGCTCATAATGTTATGCCTGATCGGTGTGTGTATATTTCGAACAAGTTTGTGTTCAATAGTCTATTATTATCATCACATGGGTAAGATGTTATTTTGTTATATGTAGGTCTACAATACTTACTTTAGGAGGGTTATGTGATCACTAGCGTTTAAATGTTGAAAGCTTTTGTCAGCGCTGAATTCTGAATAAAATGATCCCACTTTTGCACTGTTAACCTTACTCAGAAAGGGTTCAATCTTCAGCGGCAGGATTGCTATTTTCTTGTTTTTCACCCATATGGCACATTGTCAGTTGCTCTGTACTGCATTTGCACTCAGCCTAGAAACTACTCTGGCCCATTTTCTGCAGCTGCAGTGACTGATTGCTTTAAATGTAGCGTTAAGATAATTCAGCGCAAGTATGAAAGCATCAGAACTGTTCAGAGAAATGTTCAGACACCTGTGGGGGACCACTGCTCTTTTGCTTTGAATATGATGCCTTAAATGCTGTACAAAACGATTAGCATAAATGTAGCTTCCAGTGACAGGCGGTGTTCGTTCACATGGAGATATATTGAATGCAGAGACTACTGAAAATATTCACTCTAAATATAGGGAAATGATTAGGATGTGATCAAAAGAATGAGCAGGACTATCATTTGTCTTCAAAGGAAAATCACTTGGGTTTCACTCAAAAGAGATACAGTACATTTCTCTCCTGCTGCAGGAATCAAAGATGTGTGCAAGCAATTAATTTCTTCTGACAGTAACAACGCAAAAATATCCAACATGTTATTTGTTGTGTTCTAGAAAATAATTCACATCTCTGTTTTATAATTTTATAAAATCTATTCTTTAAATGGTTCGATATTGAAAAAACCACACTGATGAAAGAAAGAAGAAATTTCTATAATGATTCATTCACCCTCATGTCATTTCAAATTTATATGAATTTCTTCTGTAGAAAAATGTATTTAGGTCCAATGTTAAACCCCAATGTTATTTTAAAATATGTTCTTTTTGGGGTTTTGCATAAAACCATACAGATTTGAAACACAGCAATGCTGTTTTGTTCCTGAGTGTTTAATGAATTGGTTGAGTAAATGATTCACGACTCATTCATGTTTCCTTCCTGAATGAATGTGTTTTCGAATGAATTGGTTGAATGAATGATTCAATGACTCACTCATAAAAACAGACTTATAGTCTGTCTGGAGCGAGCAAAAACAAATCACCAGAGTGATAGAAACAATAAAAAGTCCCAGTGCTGTTGGACTGTACATAATATGTCTCTCAGATGTTGATCAGTGCTTGCCTTTAACAAGAAGTTTTCTTCAGCCATCTTATGAGAGACAAAACTAGATGTGCCTTTTTTCCCAAAAAACATTGAGATTAGGGTTGAGATTGGGCTTAGGTGCTGGTAGTTAGTATTATGTATGCCTGATATGCACTTACCCATTGCACACATCCACAAACAAACAATCTTACTTTACAAATGTTTCTGCACTAGATTTTGTACTTATAGGCTCCACACCAAAATTAGAATAAATTAAAATATTGTGTTATTTAACATGCAATACCCAAAAATAATAATCCAAAACACAGTAAATGTACAGTATTGTTTAAAAATGTTGCGTAACTTTGTCACTCTGTTTTTTAAGGTCTAATCAGTTTGTTCTGCTCATTCAAAATCAAGGTTATTTATTAATTAATGTTTGCAAATGAATCAACAGACAAGATGTGTGAGTGCTCTTGAGTGGCAAAGTAGTTGCTTCTGCTAAACCTCACTGCATTTCTCTACCGATGAGTTATCTGATCTAAATGAATCAGCTCATTTGTATTTAAATGTGAAGGACAGGCTTCTAATCACAACCATGCCGTACCTACTGATTGCAGATAGGAATCATTCCCAATTTGGATTTTCAGCCTTTTAAAAATAACCTGGTTTTTAATGAGATGCTTTTGACATGTTTGTACATAGAGCCAAATGAAAATTTTGTCAAAATCCGCCACAAGGAGGTGCTATAATAATTACATTTACGTTTTTGCCAATGGCTGTGTATCAGTAAATACACATCAAATTCTTATTTCTTATGAACCCCTGTGTCAAGCACTACAAATGTTTTATCAACATGTATAACATTTTGTCAATGAATATTATTTAAAAAAAAAAAAAAAAATGTATAACTTTTTTTTTTTTTTTACTCATCTGATTGGCACAAAATACACAAATGCTAGCACATAAATTTTGATTCATTTAATTGTTGTGGACACCTGATATATTTTTGAGTGTGACCCCTAATGACAAACCTTCTGAATGCAGTGAATAGTTTTTAAATATCTCAAATCTGTTGATTAATTGTATTTATTTTGAAGTGTGAGAGACGGCAGATGATAGTAGATGTCTTTGTAGGCAGATTTCTTCACGAGCACACCGCACCCAAAGTCAATCAATTTGACCTTCATGGTGTCCTGGTTCACCAGCAGGTTCTTTGGGTCGATGACATGATGGAAGACCCTGCGCTCACAGCAAATGTTAGCGGCGTGAATCACCTGCCGCATAACATGTCGTGCTGTGCTCTTGTCGAGGCTTCCTCTGTGGAGCTCCACGAAACTCAACAAGTCCATGCAAGGCTGCTCCGTGACCATGATGTAGTGGTCAATGTTGTCCCGTCAGTCCAGCAGTTTAACTATCTGAGGAACGTTGGGGCTCGGCTAAAAGAAAGAAAATATGATGAATAGATAGATGTTGTTCACAATAAGGACTTAGTCCACAAAATAGTTTGCCTACTGAAAAATCATTTTTAGTTTGTGATTAACATGAATATAAGAAAATGAAAACAGTGTCTGAGAATCAATAGCAGGAAGAGTTCAGCCTACTCACCACTTTGATACAGCATATGGCATGTTTGGCCACTTCACTGAAAACTTCACAGCCACCTGGACAACAAAACAACACATTAACAATTAGCATGTGCACAGAGGTCAGTTGTCTCATGCCAGTCAGGAATCCTGAACAGATAAGGAAGGTTTTTTTTGGTTTAAAAAAATACTTGCATCGTCACTTCAAACACAAAGCCAAATCTTCCTTCAGCCATCTTTTGGCCAACTATACAGGTGCTGGTCATATAATTAGAATATCGTGAAAAAGTTCATTTTTTTATTGTAAATTATTATTATTATTTTTTTTTTAAAAAGAAACTTTCATTTATACTAGATTCCCTACATGTAAAGTAAAACATTTCAATTTTATTTTATTTATTTATTTATTTTTTTTAATTTGTTGATTAGAGCGTACAGCTAATGAAAGTCCAAAATCCAGTATCTCAAAATATTTGAATATTTACATTTGAGTTTCATTAAATGACCATCCCTACAGTATAAATTCCGGGTATCTCTTGTTCTTTGAAACCACACTAATGGGGAAGACAGCTGACTTGGCAATGGTCCAGGAGACAATCATTGACACCCTCCACAAAGAGAGTAAGTCACAGATGGTCATTACTGAATGTGGTGGCTGTTTACAGAGTGATGTATCAAAGCATATTAAATGCAAAGTTGACTAGAAGGAAGAAATTGGGTAGGCAAAGGTGCACAAGCAACAGGGATGACCACAAGCTTGAGAATACTGTCAAGTAAAGCCGATTCAGACACTTGGGAGAGCTTCACAATGAGTCAAATGAAGCCGGAGTCAGCGCATCAAGAGTCACCACACTCAGACATCTTCAGGAAAAGGACTACCAAGCCACTTCTGAAACAGAAACAACGTCAGAAGCATCTTACCTGGGCTAAGGAGAAAAAGAACTGGACAGTGAACAGTGGTCGAAAGTCCTCTTTTCAGATAAAAGTAAATTTTGCATTTCATGTTGAAATCATGGTCCTAGAATCTGAAGGAAGATTGGAGAGGCACAGAATCCAAGCTGCTTGAAGTCTAGTGTGAAATTTCTGAAGTTAGTAATGATTTGGGGGGCCGTGACATCTGCTGGTGTTGGTCCATTGTGTTTTATCAAGTGCAAAAGGAGATTTTGGAGCACTTTATGCTTCCATCTGCTCACAAGCTTTATGGAGATGCTGATTTCCTTTTCCAGCAGGACTTTAGCACCTGTCCACAGTGCAAAAACCACTTCCAAGTGGTTTGCTGACCATGATATTTCTGTGCTTTATTGGCCAGCCAACATGCCTGACCTGAATCTATGGGATATTTTCAAGAGAAAGATGAGAAACAGTCGATCCAACAATATATAGATGATCTGAAGGCTCAATAGTGCCTCAGCAGTGCCACAGGCTGATCACTTCCATGCCACACTTCACTGATGCTGTAATTTGTGCTAGGAGCAAGTCATTTGCTGTAATATGTGCTGCCGACCAAGTATTAAATGTACAAATGAACATACTTTAAAGAACTTGAACTTTTCTGTTTTGAAAATCCATTTTTTGATTGATCAAAAAATATTCTAATATTTTGAGATACTGGATTTTGGACTTTCATGAGCTGTACTGCTCTAATCATCAAATTTAAAAAAACAAAACAAAAAACAAAAACTTTTGAAATGTTTTACTTTACATGTAGGGAATCTAGAATATATGAAAGTTTCATTTTTAAAAATAATTTACAATAAAAAAATGAACTTTTCATGATATTCTAATTATATGACCAGCACCTGTATAATGGCTGCAAATGTCTATTAAAAGTATGTATGTATAAAATATTAGCCTATATTTATTTCACATTTTATAACTTTTTCTACTAGGCTACTCGTGGATTCTTACCCTTGTCCAGGACATCCTGCTATAGCTGTTTCTCAGCAGCAGGGGGGACTTCAGAAGTAACTCTTAAAATAAATCAAATATTGCATTATCAAATTAGAGAGGTTGTTTATTTAAGGGCATTTTTGACTTACCGAATAAGCCATTAATCACTACTTATATCATAATGACGTTCAGTGTTTTTGATTTTTTTCATGTGATTGATAAGTTTCTGACACACTCCAGCCTCACTCTTGAAGTCCTTCTCAGCCTGGACCAGGTCGTATTTGGCAGCCCTGCTTCAAGGGAAGTGAAGAGCAATAAGCCACTTCCAGAAGCTCTTATTGCCCTTTTTCTCCTCTCTCTCTCCATCAATCTCTTCAGCACCAACAGGCGTCTCATCAAGCCGATGGCGATGAGGATGTTTCTCCGTCGTGTTGGTGGTGTATAGTTGTGCAGGTTCGTGTACACACTCCATACCAAGCGCTTTGTTCGCGCATCAAAAATCAGATGTGTGTCCATAAAGTGACAGCAGCCTAATATACCTGCTGCTACTGTTAATCAATCAATAAAATAAAAAGAAAATCACTCACTGCTCTTGACTGAATTACTAGCTTTAACTAATGTAAATGCAATTTGTACTTTGAAGTCTATTCAGTGTTTTATTTTCATTAGGCTATTAAATTTCTGTAATTGGCCTACTTTAATGCTACTGTTAGACTTATTGTACCTGAAAAACGTAAAGCCCTGTTTATTACTTTATTTATAAATACAATATTACTCTATTCTATTATTGTATTTGTCCAAGCATTTGTTATTTGTAGCTCTGTGGCACTACAATACGCAAATCTAAATAACCTACATCAGTTGCTAGCATCAAAATTCTTATTTTCTTCAAATCCTTGCATCAAGTACTACAAAATATAGCCTATATCTTGTTTTATTTTTGTATATGAAGTTTATAGGCTACTCAAATGTGAATGACAGATAAATAGCTGCAATACCAATGTTGTCCACAACACACCAAGCCGACGTTCGGCCGTCAGGCAATTTTTGTTTGTCAGCTGACCAAGTTTTCTCAGTGTGTTCCGCACCGTCTGCTGAAGTTGGTCCTCATCGGCTTTTTTCGGCCGATTCGACAAGTCAGTCCGTCGGGTAATCTGATCATTCTGATTGGCTGTTCAGCTACTGCCACCTGCTGGTTCGGAAAGGCATTTCTTCTTACGCAGACGCAGAACGGACGTGCTACTTGGCCGTCGGCTGTCGAGCGTCGGTTTGGTGTGTAAGGGCAACTTTGGACCAACATGCTGCCGACGTGAGCCAACCGAGCGGTCTGCTTTCATCGCCACTAGTTAATCTGTGTCGGCTTGGTGTGTTCCAGGTCATTCCATTTGAACGGCTGTTTTTTTTTGTTGTTTTTTTTAATTATGTCTTTTTGAAAGCTGTTTCATCAAACCCTAACTATCAGTGGAAACTGACTTTGCCATAAAAACACATACTGTGAGCCATTGGTGCTTGGACCCTGATGATTGCCATTGGTGGCTGTGATTTTATATTTAAATTTGTAATGTGCACTATCATGACCTTTCGCTGATCCTCTTTGACCTGTATAATTTCTCCACAAATTAAGGAGCCTGTACTCTTGACCTGAATCACCACTGATTGCTAATTATTTCCTGCTCAGAAATGAATGTCTTTGACACTCTCCATCAGATAGCACCAATTCAGATACTTGTATCATGCTTTTCAGATATAAATCAAGATGAGATATATAGATATATATATTGAAAATCCCTTCTTAGTTGTCTGTCCTCTCAGATCTGTTTTTGTTGGCTACAAAACAATTTAATAACCTTTAAAAAAAAAGTGTGCTTTTCAGCCCTAAAGCAATAGTACTATAACCTGCACTAAGCATTGCTCTTTCTATCTGCAAATGCCAGAAATTTCATTTCTGTCTGAATTATTAAATAATCCCTGCTCATTAATTCATTTGGGAAATTATGTGTTAATTATGCAGCCGGGGTGCACAACATCAAGAACTGGGTCTTATTATATGCATAACCGTGCTAATGACTGAATCTCTGATTGATTAACAAGACGAGGCTACTGAACTGTAATAATAGAGTAATTCTGTTTGGTTCATGCTTTACTTTTCATGGATCAGCTCTCTGTTGTGCATATAACAAGCCTAAAATCAATCACATCTTCCTTGTCGTTCAGCAAAGGACCAGCAGTGATCTTGTGAATTGATTAGCTAGTCTACGCATTAGGAAAAATACATCCATTTTAGTGCTTTTGCAGCACTGATGCTGCTCTTGTCTCATTGCAGGGGAGTCAGGGAAGGTTTCTGATTCATGCAAGGCCACTAACCCAGTGTAGAAGGGATCAATGATATAAGCACATGGAGAACTCATGCTCTCAGCTGCTAGGAGACCACAGGACACGGTGAAAGACAAGCATAACATTTCCTCAAGTAATGTTTTAAATACTAATACATCAGACCAGTCTTTCTGCTCGAAATAATTGTGGTGAGATGTCATGTTTTCGCTTGGAGAACTACAGAGAATTAATTATGGAAAATACAAGTGCCTGGATCAATGATTTACGTAACAGAGCCTACATCCCATGGGGGCTATTAGAGCTTCTCAATCTTTTGCACAGACTAATTATTGAAAAATAAATGTAGATGGAACAATTTATTCTTTTGAAGCTCCTGCAACATCCTTGCACAACACAAGTGTACCAAATACTCTGCAGTTAATGTGCTTTTTATGCCCATTAGGGGAAAAACAAACAAACCATAAAACCAGTCATAAGGGTCAATTTCTTTTAAATTGATGCATTTATACATCATATGAAAGCTGAAATAAGCTTTCCATTGATGTATGGTTTGTTAGGATAAGACAATATTTGGCCTGGAAATCTGGAATCTGAGGGTGCAAAACAATCAAAATATTGAGAAAATCACCTTCCAAATGAAGTCCTTAGCAACGCATATTACTTACAAAAATACATTTTTGATTTATTTAAGGTAGGAAATTTACAAAATATCTTCATGGAACATAATCTTTACTTAACCCATTTTAGCGCACCGGCAACTATAGTTGCCGCAGTGTATAGTTGTCATTTTCCTTTTGTAAGTATATTTCTAGATGTTTTCCATGTTTTATGTCTCAATGACATGCAGGAAAACAACCAAATAAAGGATTTCAAGAACAAAAAAAAAGGTATTCACTTCCTTCCTGTCACATGAGGCTGTCAACTTCCTACCCCTACTTCCAGGAAAGGCAAAGGCAAGCTCTCCCAAAGAAATGTAATTTTCATGTTACTCATAAATATTTTTTGTTGACATATATATATATATATATATATATATATATATATATATATATATATATATATATATATATATATATAATCATGAAGGTCTCTAGAATCATCCAAATAAAAACAAATCTTACAAAAGATCTATAGTTTTTTGTATACTTAATCAAAAGTCCAAGCATATATCATGGGGACATGGGGTATACTGTGTTTAATGGGTTAATAAATCAAGGTTATTGGTCTTGTTTAGTGCTTTTTGCTTTCTTAATATCCCACCTAAAACATACACTTGTTGGGTTACATACAAAAAACATACAAAAATGCTGGGTTAAAAACAACCCAACTTGGGTTGAAAATGGACATGTGCTGTTTTAACCCAGCAGTTGGGTTAAATGTTTGCCCAACGTGCTGGGCAGTTTTATTTAAACTGTTGTTTAAAAATTACTATATGGCTGACTTAAAATTAACCCAAAATAGGTTGGAAATTAAAAATCAGACATAATTACTTGAGGTAACAATAATAATCAAATATTATTAAACAATTTAATAAATGTCTATTGTTTAATTATTATTCATTTAACTTATTAATAAATGTTCATTTATTAAACCTATAAAGGTTTATTTCGAACATACTTTGGGTTCACTTTAAACAAGCAATGCAGTAATTTTTAAACAATATTGAGTTAAATAAAACTGACCAGCAGGTTTGGCAAACATTTAACCCAATCACTGGGTTAAAACAACCCAACTGCTGAGTTTGTCCATTTTCAACCCAACTTTTTGGGTTGTTTTTAACCCAGCATTAAATTCACCCTTTAACTGACATCTCTATAAATAGAATAAAATTAATAAATCTGTCAAAAGGAGGAGATAAGAGAGCAATCTTTCCACAGCTCTACTGTCCCAACCCCATGTAATTTTTCTTCATTCTATTTATTTTTTTATTTTCATTTTATTTTTCTCTTTTTGATACATATTAAATGTAATGCTGTACTTTTTTCTGCACATTGTTCCACCACTTTAAGACAAATGGATTTAGTGTTTGTTGTTTTTTCGTATTCAAGAGATTATAAGCTAGATGCAGCCTTTTTGGCTTCATATTGAATGTTCTTCGACTTTTATACATAATAAATCTGTTTATGAATAAAGATTGAACGGTTGAAAGCAGTTATTTTGAGTTAGATGCCGAATGTTCTCCTCCTATTTAAATTTTACATTGAGGGGATGCATATGACATATTTGCCCATTGGCAACTATAGTTGCCACACATTCAAATGTTTTTTTCAAGAAAAAAAAAAAAAAAAAAAATCTGGGGAAAATAAATGCAGAACATGTTCACATTGGACATTATTAACATGAATATATGCATGAAATCATTCAGAAACATTTGAGCACAAATGGGTTATCTTAATAATTTCTGGCATAAAATAAAAATGTATCATTTTGACCCATACAGTGTATTGTTGGCTATTGCTACACCAGGAGACATCAAGTGGGTCTACAGAAAATTTCAGTAAAAAGGTGTAAAATAAATAAAATGAAACAAACAATATTGTATACATATAAATTTGAATTATTATTTTTTTCATTATTTATATTTTCCAAATAATTAGTACAATAACATAAATACCAATTATTTATTTAAAAAAAAAAAAAAAAAAAAAAAACAGACACACACACACACATTCACAACATAGTATAAATGGGTCTTAAAATATAATTGCCTTTATATTTTAAGAACAAGTCCTTCACAAGCTGCTTATCATATCTGGGATTCCTTCATAAAAGTTTAAATAGCTAGTGCTAATAAAGATAAAAAATATTCAGAAATATCAATGGTATTTTTACTTTGAAGTGTTATCTTAGTTAAGATACACTGAGTTTTATGATTTCACAAAAGATAAATGAAAATATGAGTGTGAAATATGCTTTACAAATAAGTGAAATATGGTGGCTAATTCAAGCAAACTTAAGGGCTGTACTGCTAAGGGCTGGTCAATATAACGCTTGAATGCATACAGGCACAATGTCTCATGGGCATTTTGTGAGAAAAGCTAAATGCCACTACAAAGTGAGTTGTTTCTATGGATCCGCTTTCAGACTAGTCCAAAATGAGGAGTACTGGGGGCTAGAGTTATTTTAGTATCACTGAGATACTATTTTATTTGATTATTTGTTTCTATTATATTCTCGGTTGTCATTTTAAGTAAGTAATTTTGTTGTGTTTTTGTCATTTTTAATAGTATTTTTAAAATGTCTATTTAGTTTTTATTAATTTTTATTTCAGTTTTTGTTTTAGTTATTTTTGTACATCTGTCACATCTGGTTTGTGTTTTGTTCACACAGATCCGCAAAAAAAAAAAAAAACAACTAAAAATGCTTTATTTATGCCAGGCCAGTAGTTGGCGATATCACTTTGTAAAGAAACGCACCTCTAGATTAAACACGTAATAATACGCATGTGCATGATGTCACAGTTTTCACAAATTCACGTTTTTGTAGTTCACACAGTGACAATAACTTTTTCATTATCGTTTTCAAATACATGCACTCTTAAACATGTTTTCAAAGGTTTGCATTATCAATTGTCATGTAAATGAACAGCCAAAACACATAAAAATGTTTCAGTTTTTAGTTGAAAATGGTGTTGTGTAAACAGCCCCCTAGTTTTGCACTGTTCTCAGTTCAGTTTCCTGTGTTTTCTTTGTTCATAATCTTCTGTTGCCATGGTTTTTGATTTGCCATCATGAGTTACACCTGTGCCTTGTTAAGTATCTCATTCACTACCTAGTGTTCCCTGTGTACAGTATATATAGCCTTGTGTCTACAGCAGGATTAGGCAAGTTCGGTCCTAGAGAGTCGCTGTCCTGCTGAGTTTAGCTCCAACCTTAATCAAACACACCTGAACAAGCTAATCAAGCTCTTCAGGATTACTAAGGCTATAGGCAGCTGAAGGTTTTTTTTTTTTTTTTCAGGGTTGGAGCTAAACTCTGCAGGACAGCGGCTCTCTAGGACCGAACTTGCCTACCACTGATCTACAGTCTTTAGCCCTATTCGGACGGGATTAGTTTTACATGGGGAGGTGGGGGTAAAGTAATTATTACCAGAGCTTCTCAGTGATTTCTAGTCCCGTCCGAATGTGCCATCTCTGTAATTATTACGGACAATGTCAGGAAAGATTACGGCGACTATTACCTTCTGTAAAAAGGTCCGGAAAAATTACCTCAGGTAATACTAATCCCGTTCGAATAGACCCGCTGTAAATATGTTCGGTAAAATTCCATCATTTCCTGTTTAAAAGTAGTTTTCTGCGCATTCATGGAAGCACTTGAAGAAACATTAATTTGTGTTGTAGGTGGTGGGACAAGTCTGTGGCAAACCTCAAGTATTTTCTACATACCATTCAGAGCAAAAAGAAGATCGAAGCAATTGTCAGAGGCACAAAACTAATTTTATCTTTAGCTAAGTGCCTATTACCAGGGGTGCACATAACTGGTACGCATGCGCGACAAAAATCAGGAATGCGTAATGCCACCTGTGTTACTCCGCGCCTTTGCGTACTGACCGATTTTTTCATCTAGACTTACAACTTACATGTTACTTGTCAACTACTGTCCGCGATGTCCAAAAAGCAACAGACATTAAGCAGCTTCTTTGGCGTTTCGCCACCTACAAAGAAACGCCAATTGGAGCCAGAGTCGAAAAAAAGATTTTTTTCGGAAAAGTGGCTCATGTGCCGTGGCTTGAAGCTAACGACGAGCGCACTGAAATGTGGTGCAAGATTTGCCGCTCAAATGCGTTTTATAAAGGCTCAAAGAATTTCAACCATCCTTTATTTGACAAACATGAAAAGAGCAAGGAGCACACGAATGTGGTGCAAGCCATTGCTAATAAACATGCTAGCCAAGAAGAAATGTCCAGTCGCCCACTTGCCAGATGGCGAGACAAGCTGAATGAAGAACAACGGCAAGCTCTGTTTAACATTTTTCTCCTCGCCTTCCATAAAGCTAAACACGCACGTCCCATGTCTTCTTATTCTGAGGATATTCAGTTACTGAAGCGGACTAGGAGTAAATGTCGGAGGTGCTTATCATTCACGTGAAGGGGGCACACGGATCATGCAAAGCATCGCCCACGCCATCAGCGAGGATTTACGAGCCAAGTTGCAGTCTGCTGAATTTTGGGGGCTGCTTTTTGATGGATCTGAGGACATCACAAAAACTGAGCAGGAAATCGTTTACATTGTGTCTGTGTCCAGCAACGGAGAGTTTACCTCAGACTTTATTGGACTGATTGAATTGGGTGCTGACCGAACTGCGCAGGCCATAACAGACAGACTTGTGAGACTTTTCCAGGACACAGGCTTGGATGACTGGACAACAAAGTTGGTCGCTGTGTGCACAGACGGGGCTGCTGTCAACGTCGGTATGTACAACGGCGTTGTGCCAAAACTCCGGCGACTTGCTGCGGTTGGAGACTCACTTGTGCACATTTTGTGCACCGCACACACACTGGAGAATTGCGCAAAATCAGCTGATCGCAACGTTCCTTACTGTGAGACATTTAATCGCTCTGTGGTCAAGCTGCTGCAGTTTTATTTACAAAAAGGTGGAGCAAAAAAAACTGCTGAACTGAAGAAGCTGTGTGAAGAAAATGGGATCTCCTTTGTGAAACTGGGTAAGTTTCATAATATCAGATGGTCTGCATGGAGGCATGAAACACTGTTAAAAATATCAAGACTATTGCCAGCCATTAAAATGCAACTGGCTACAAGTGATAACAGTGACTTGCAGCATATCTGCACTGAGCGTTTTCAGTGCTTTCTGTCAAACATGCTTGACATTGGTAACATTTTGAAGACCACATCCATTAAGTTTCAGAAGGAAAAGCTGACCATTGGAGAATGTAAGGATGAACTTATGGTTGCCATTGGACAGTTCACACTTCTGCTTGATGGTGAAGGCCACAGGGCACACACTGTTTCTAATGCTGATGCTGACAGAGACAAGACAAACTTACTGAGAGGATTAATTGAAGAGTTTGAAATCAGATATGACTCCCTCAAGTCATGTGATCATTTCTTAGTATTTGATCCTTCAACATGGCCTCAGGAAATGCAAGACCTCCACAGTTTTGGAAACGCAACAGTTTGCAGCATTCTCAAGAAATATGAGGCCATATTGCAACTTGACAAAGACACCACTGTGACAGAATGGATGCGCTTAAAGCAGGCAGGAAAACGCCTGGGAGCCTCTTCTGTGTATGACTTGGTCCAAATAGTAAATACAAGTAACCCAGTTGCTTACTCCTACATCAACAAGGTGGTTAAGCTGTCCCTTACACTGCCTTTAAGCAGTGCAGCTTGTGAGAGAGGATTCTCACATCTCAACATAATAAAAACCAAGTACAGATCCCGTCTGTCACATGCTCGTCTCTCAGCCCTGATGCAGATTCACCTGTCGAAGCAGACCACAGAGACATTTGACCCAAAGCAAGCTGTTGACCTGTGGATGGAGACAGCTAACCGTAGGCTAAACCAAGGACAGGGAAGTGCATCTTTATCATCTACCATGCAGGAAGCTGAAGAAGAGGACAGTGGGGGTGACACTGAGGAAGGCAGTGAGGAAGACTGCACTTTAGACCACACTACATATGGGGTGAGTACCAAACACCATCTCCTGGTCCTCACTTGAGTAACTGACCCAAAAAGTTATGTGCACCCCTGCCTATTACCATCATAATCCAATCAGAATTTAATTAATAAATCGGACCTAACTGTTATTTATAGTTTATATATTTCGATTATATGTGTTTTCGCACATTGTATCAGGAAGTATACTCACATGACGACAGGGAGGTGACGACGGTGCGTAAATTGAGTTACCCCTCCCACTTCTGGTAGTTTTACTGAGATGTCTTGTCCCGTGCGAATTGGCCAATTAATATTACAGACATCCTGAGGTAAAATTACTTTACTCCACCTCCATACGTAAAACTAATCCCGTCCGAATAGGGCTTTTGACAGATCTTGTCTCTACATTGTGGTTGTTCTGTTTATCATGTTTTTGTTTTTCTGAGAAGTGTGTTGAGTTGATTTGATAAAAAAAAAAATGCTTGCGAACAGATCCAGCTCTTTGATTTCCGCCATTTTGCAACCCATCGCTGACAACATCAAGTTAAACTACATGAAAATGAGAAATATTGCCTCAGCAACTATCTGAAATAAAATAAGTTTAAGTTTTCTTATATTTCATTATACAAATTTATAAAAAAAAAAAAAAAAAAAAATATATATATATATATATATATAATATGGTTTCAGTTTTAGTTAACCCTGTCGGGAACCATTTATTTTTTTTCCATTTACTTTTCTACGGTGTTGCTTCTGATTCTGTTTCTCTACTCCCGGTGTTGTGCCGAATTTGGTTGTTTTTTCAGATTATTACCCCCCTCGTTGAAGTCGCTACCTGATTGCCTAATCCTAACCCCACCCCTAATCCTAACCCCTCCCCCACACCTACTCCTAAACCTACCAACACTAGGGGGGTAATAATCTGGCAGGGGGTCGAAATTCGGCACAACACCGGAACATGTGTGAACTACATGTATTGTAAGGCTATTAATTCATATTCACTTAATATTCAACAATACTAATCTGACCGCGCTGACACTATTGGAGGAGAATTGCACTGAGCGGGGTGATGGCGTAAATGTTTTCTGCTTTATAGATTAAATGAACTGATTTAATAATTGATGATCTTTATAACGGAACTGACTCAATACTGAACTGACATCAGCTGAACAATGTCACTATTTTCTTTTAGAGCTGTTGCATCATTGAATCATGTTCCTATTATCACTGTAAAGCTGCTTTGAAACAAACTGTATTGTATGAAGCGTGACTTTTACATGAGAGTGGACTGATACTCAAGATGGAAGAGTCAGAGTACCACTTCAGAAAGAACAACATGCAATCTCTGACGTGCTGCTATTCCTTCTGGCCTTCACACAGACCTTGACCAGTCAAAGATGCTCCTCCTCCTCAAGATACAGCCATTATGCAATCCCTCTTGGGACTGACCTGGTATTCAAAGGTTATCAATTACGCCGCTCTGGTAGAGCTGCAGCATGATCTCCTAGGAAAGAGGCCTGCAGTTACTTTTGTAATAATAATGAAAGTGCCTGATCCTGCCTTGCTTACAAATGACTGTCAATGCCTTTACGTCATATGTCACAGACTGTGAAAGAAACTGTGAAAGAGCAATCAGAAAACAATCAGAAGAGAAACCTTGTACGTTATGTGCAACTGGACACATGTGCGTCAATTCATCACACGCAGACACCGCAGCTGCTCTCTGGTAACGACTGTGACAAGGTGAATGAAGACCTTGAGTGTGCCATCCAATGTAATTTAAATAAAACTTCATATAAATCTTAAAGTTAATGAAATAAAGTGGCCCCACTTTATATTAGGTGTCTTTACTAACATTATTTGATACAATGCACTAGCATGTTTTACATTGTACTTAAATTATTATAATTGCATACATCTGTAATTGATTTCTGTATTTACATCTATTATTACACTGTTGACCCAGTGGCGGTTTTTAGTTGATCCTCATCACACACTACCAGCAGGACACATTATGGCGCCTCGAACAGATCAGCGCTGCTGTAAGGGGAAGTGGTCGTTCTGAGATATGATTCATGTCAAGACACTGAGCATGAGATGGTGGAATTGGGGTCAGGTGAGGTCTTCTGTTCAAGTCAAATCCTCATGTGGGGAAAATCCTGTAGATCAGTGACAAATAAGAGTTTCATTCATGCTGGTTTTACATGGTTTTGAGAACCTGTATACCATTTTCAGAAAAAGTTTAAATTTAATGACGCTGGTGGATCCAAAATGGTCAATATTCATGCATTTTATTCATATTTATGTTAATCATTTATGGCTTATGATTTATAAATATGACTTTTGATTTCATATATTCATGTACTCCTAATCCATATATTAATTCTCATCATATTTTCAAGTATTTACTTTCTATATGGTTATTCTTATTTTATATTTAAGAGTATGCACTCTAAAAAATGCTGGGTTAAAACAACCCAAGTTGGGTTGAAAATGGACAAACCCAGCAATTGGGTTGTTTTAACCCAGCAGTAGGGTTAAATGTTTGCCCAACCTGCTGGGTAGTTTTATTTAACTCAATTATTGTTTAAAAATTACTGTATTGCTTAATTAAAATTAACCCAAAGTATGTTGGAAATGAACATTTATTAATTATTAAACAATAAACATTTATTAAATTGCTTATTAATAAATTTATATTAATAAACTATAAAACTATTACATTTATATTAATAAAATATTAAAGCTTATTAATAAACATTCACCTTTTGTCGATTAATTATTGCATCTAGTTTTTTATTTCCCAACTATTTTGGGTTCATTTTAAGCTAGCCATATAGCAATTTTTAAACAATAGTTGGTTTAAATAAAACTACCCAGCAGGTTGGGCAAACATTTAACCCAACCGCTGGGTTAAAACAACCCAATCGCTGGGTTTGTCCATTTTCAACCCAACTTGGGTTGTTTTTAACCCAGCATTTTTTAGAGTGTGTATGCTTGCTATATTCAATTGTTCCAATGTGACAGGTCATGTTGACACATTTGTGGTTAGATATTGGACATATGCCAAGTACTGCAGAAGTGATGTTTTCGTATTATTTCTGCTGACATATAATAATGTAAGATCAGCGAAATTCCCCTTAAGTGGGTCAAAACATCCCCTATATCTATTTTCATCTATTTTTGACATCAGACCAGTCTATGACATAATGGGTGAATCCATTTGACCTTTTCTTATTAGAACAAAACATAAGTTTGAGTGGGATATAAATTTCCCTAGGCTTATGGTATAAAATGGACTGAGTCATTGATAGTTTAGCTTTTTCCTTTGCTCTCTCTTGCTCTTCTGCTTCTTCTCTTCTGTCTGCAAATGTCTTAATTATTGTTCTTTCTTTCTGTATATTCTGATCTTCATCTATTAGATACAATTTGTTATTCCTTATTCAAATTTAATCTCTGACATAATCATTGCTGGACTGCCCGGATCTCATTTTCTCAAGTAAAATGACATGCCGTCTTATGAAAAAAACATAATTTTTACATGAAATTGCATTCTTGTGCATATTGCTGCAGTTTTGAAGCGAAATGTCCTGCTAAAAGCGAGTTCAATTTATGCCGCCAAAGGGTGTGACTGTGGCACCATTTCATTACATTGGTTCCTGCACGTTTCACAGCAGTTAGGAAATGAAATGTACGCTTAGTGGTACTATCCACTTTATTCCTGACTAGCCTACTGTGTTTTGAATTATGGGTGGCACTTCTGGTTTGGGGAACTTCCATTTAAAAAGACTGAAACGAATCGTTTCAAATCATAAGATTGCCCTACAAATAAAGCTTATTCGTCAGTTTGACTGAATGAGCTGCCAATGTTTTGTTCATGTTTTATTTTTACACATCATGAGAATAACGTAAAGCTTGGTATTTTAATGTATGTTATAACAAGAATATCTATGGCAAGAGCTCTTTTCAGTCGCTGCTTTCTATTCTCGTGATTATCTTCTTTTGTATCCCACAGAAATAGTATGAAAAAGGCTATAGCCTACTGCACATTTGTGGTCTGTTCTCCCAATATAATTTACGATATATCCCATTAATAATTCACTGGAATGCACAAAGGATCTCTCGTTTTTCTCCTCAAATCCTCACGTCTCTTTCCAGGTTTGTTTTCACAATAAAATGTATTATCTGTAAAAATGATGGAAATCACTTTGAAATAGTATCACACAATGCTGAAGTTCATGAACATGTTTTATTAAGGCAACGTATATTACGTAATACAGATATATATCACTATAGTTATATTTAACCCGTCTGTTATTGCTGTGGAAGAATCACGCTTTTTCATGGCCTGTTGAAAGTATCTTGTTGATGCTTTTACACTTTTAAATGTCCTTTTAATGTTTGTTGGTTGAAGAGTGAGTAGATAATGTCATCGTACCCAGTTTAAAAAAAAACAAAAAAAAAAACACATTATTGCTTTCATAGAGTGAGCCTTTCACTGACTGTTTACAGTTTAACGGAAGTTACACCCGTAATTCGCGCAATGCGTCATGGGGTGTAGAAATAAGGTGGCTACTGATCAAATATTAAAGCAGAAAAAATACAGGCCTATAGTTATATGGAGGTTATGTGACTTAAAATATTAGCTTATAAACCATGCACTATGGTAAAACTGTTTTGAGGTCTTATTGTGCAAGAAGCAGCGCTAAAAGTCATTATTAATCGATAATCTGCACCAGTAATAATAAGATGTTGTTATTTTACTGCCACTGTTGTTCAGTGTTTCAGGCAGAAACTGCAGCTAATTGTATGTAAGCTGCTGTATGTTCGCAAAAATGGTGGTACAGTAAAGTCACGTTTCGTGAAGAATATGCTAGATCTTAATAACCTATAATGTAATTCATTTAAACAATAGAAGACTTAATCTTAATATATTTTTCAATTTTCTTTCTTTTTTTTTAACAAATAAGAATTATCAACTCATATGGGGTTGTACCATATGACATTTTATAACCTTATATAATAAAAATATATAACAATGATAATTTCATATTTTAAGAGATAGCCTATATTGACCTTGACACACGATCATAAATGTTTTCCAGGTTATTTTATGTTTATTAATGCATGTTGGTTGCACCTGACTTCTGTTTATACTTTTTTCCCCCTAAAAACATTACAGTTTTTCTCAATTGTTTACACACAAATATTGGTACTTGAGACACAATGACCACAACATGTAACTCATGCACCAACCCCCTGAACCAATTCTGCTAAACTACAAGCACAATTCCTGCTTTACACTCACATTGCAGTTCTAAAACACACTTTTTTCGAAACACTACACACAATTCTCTGCATTTGGCACAATTTTCGGGCAGAAAAATCTCTTGTTTTCACAAGGAACACACTGCCATTCAAATATGCACACTGACTCATCACATGGGCAAACACCTGTCACACATTTTTACAATTAGCAAACAGAGCTTTAGCATAAAAGGGCAACAGGTGAGCTCTTCTGTTTTGGAGCAATGGATGCCAACAATGGAAACAGAGGCAGAGCAGCATAATTTTTTTTTACTGTAACTGTATACAGTAAATTCTTCTGTTGTTTTGTATGTATACCACTGTATGTGCAACTTTGCATTGGTTGGGATGTGCACTGTACATTGTTTTTGTTAGAAAAATAAAATATATTTGTTACCGTATATTTGTGTGTTCTGACTATAAAAACTACTATTATATATATATATATATATATATATACTACAAATATTTTACAACACACTTATGTATGTACTGTCTGTAGTAAGTGTAACACTGAATCAAATAAAGACCAAAGTCATTATGATGAATGGAGAAGTGTTTTCCAATCACCATAGTGTTTTACATAGAGCACATCAGTGTTCAACTGGTTCTTATAAATGTCTATTCATATGATGGTTTGTGTGTGTCATTTGAAAACAAAATACCATTTTGAGAAGAAAGAACATTGTTTTGAATGTAAAGTTTCATTTTGCAGGAGAATTGAGGGGTTTTGCCTATTGTGTGTGTGTTTTTTGATTTGTGTGTAGAGTTCTGAGAGTATGAGGCATGCTTTCAGAAAATGTGTGTAAACAATCAAGAAAAACTGTAATTATATAAGAGGTTTTTCAAGCCCATATTGGCCTAATAATCTACTGGTCCTGCCATTGTGCTGAATGATGACAGCTTCATCAGTAGTGCTTTTTGTTGGAGTTCCAACAGATGTGCAGCCCCTCATTCAGTGGTTCAGAGAGCAATACTGTATACAAGCCATAAATACACACACCATTTGTGACAACTGCTGTCACTTGACTTGTCAAACTGTCAATCAAATACAGCCAACTATTGCATGGACCTCCCTGAAACTCTACTGCAATGCTTCATGTGTTTTTTCCCCCTCTGATCTCATAAATAGCCAGAAATGCTTCAGTTATCCAGTTTTAGATGCATGTTTCTGCTGTTAAAGTAACATCTTAGATCAAGAAGTTGATTATGTCCTATGGTTCTTTAAATCAGTTGAGTTCAAGCCAAGGAGACGACACGTAGCAATTATTTTTATTACTTTCAAAGTGATGGAGGAGTGAAGAGATCAGACTGCTAATAAACTGCTGCCATTGAAGATCAGCTCTAGAAGCCATTTGTCATTGATTTCCTGCTTTCATAAGATGCAACTGCTGAAGTGTTGTGCAAATTCCCCCATTAAATATTAGAGGCCTCTCAATATGCACATTGCACATGCAAAGTGAGGACATCAGCCTTAGACTTATATTCCCATTTATAAAATAAAAAAGATGGATTCTCTGAAAATAGATAGTCTTTCATTTGCTCATAGAAAAAAAAAAAAAAGAAGACATTCATTGCAAGTTCACAAAAGATTGTAGCTTTAAGATTGACAGTTAAAAAAGTTAAAGTGGAATGACCTTGGATACAGAAAACCAGATATAAAAAGGCAAGCCTAAATATTAAAGTTTGCTTCTCTAAACCTTTATCATTTTAAAAGTCAAGCTTTCGTGAATAAGAAATTGGTTTTACATGGCAAATGTCCATCCTCTCTTTGATCGCTAGAACTAAAGAGACAAATCTGTCTACAACACATCACTGTATAAACTCGATATATGCCACAGTGTAAAGGTTATGTTTGGTTTCATTGTGTTTTAGTTTGGTTTTGCCTATTCCCGTTTGCCTGAGTTCTAGTTCCTTGATTGTTTTCATGGTTTCTAGTTACACACCTGTTCCCTGTTCTTTTGATTATCTTCCCTTGTGTATTTAAGCCCTGAGTTTTCCTTAGACTATATTCACACTGTCATTCCAAATCTGATTTTGTTTTGTATCCAATTTGAATCTTACCTAAAATTATTTATGTCCACATTGTGTGTCGCAACTGTTCAGATACGATTTGTGTGTCCTCTCTTTCATTTTCTGGAATATCTGCATTGGTTTCTATGGCAAAGACGTTGAGTTGGTAGGCATACACCAACTCTGGCTGGTCTGAGTGACATATTCCACGCTGTCATCTCTGCAGGTTTCAAAACATGTCTCTGTTATATTGTCATTCTGCAAGCCCATGTCTCTTCAGCAACTTTCAGCATGTTTCCTATATAGCAATGTCTGATGTTTACATTTTATGTGCCATGAGAGTCATGAGAGTAATAATCTATTTTTTTTTATATATATATCATATACACATTTATTCAAAACCTAAAGCTCTTCTTTCATGAGTTCCTATGTACATTTCTGTTCAATAACTGAAAGTAATTGGCAGAGAGATGTTGAAAAATTCACAGTAAACACAAAAACAAGATTGAAACCAAACTATTTATTTTTTTACTGTATGCATTTGTGGTTGTCAATGCAGTACTACACAGTACAAAAGAAAAGAAAGACATCAACCATGCATGTGTAGTTGGACAGAAACAATGGTTGTGTTTGAAAAATGAAATCAAGATATTTCCTGTTAGATATTTGCGTGTTACATGAGAATTGTGTGTTGTGTTTTGCAAAAAGTGTTTCATTAAATTGAAAACCAAGTCAAAGGTAGAGAATTAGTGTATGGTTTTGCAGATTTGGTGTGTGGTTCTGCTGTTTGAGTGTCAGGTTTCAGAAATTGTGTCACAAGTAAGGATTTTGTGTATAAGCAGTAAGAACAAAAAACTGTATGTTTAAAACAATAACAATACAAAACGGAATAAGACAGAAATATGCTACATTTCTACAGTAATATTGTAATGAATTATATTCTGAATCAAAAAAATCAAATACTATCAAAGCAATTAGATGAAACTGAATATTTAGACAAGCATTAGTCTTTCAATTTCATTATAATCCATTCAAAGGGGAAAACTTTGGAATAATTTTGTTATGTAAACATGGTTCATGTAACATAAACTGCAGTGAATTATAAACAGAAAGTGTTATGCTTGTTTTGTTAAGAAATTTTACAAAAGAAAACATTGTATAATGCTACCTGATGATAGTGTTTTTTAGGTTTGTGTGTTTGATGGATGAAAAACTTTGCTAGAGTTCTGGAAAAATGAATTGATTTGAGACATGAATGAAGTGTTTTGGTAGATTTAGTGCATTTTGAATGTAAAATTAACTGCAGTGCCAAGATGAAAGTTGGTTAGGAGAGCTGTGTGAAGAGTTTTGAAAAAGTGACCTAAGTATTGAGAAATGCATCCTAGTGATTGTAAAAAATCTGTAACAAAGATATTGTTAGTTTGCCATTTTGCTTCACGCCTCATTCCTGTGGATTTACTACAGCCAACCCTGACAGAACACTAGACATAGATTAGATAAGATTGATATGGTGAAATAAATTAACAATTATGTACTTCTCCTCTGGTTGGAGCAGGGAGTTTGCTCCCTTGAGGACCACACAAGGGACTTTCTAGATTTATGCCTCACTCACTACGCAGACCACTCACTCTGTGTATTTTTTCAAACAAGCCTCAAAGTGCAGTCCAAGGAACGCCTGCCCATGGACGGTCCCCAGGGGAAGAAGTGGGAGCCAGTGAGTTGTGGATCTTCATTCACTGTCTGTGCTGCAGAAGAAGACGTCACCAGCCTTACTCCGGACCCCGAACACATCCAGCCCCCAACAACGGCCATCACAGACTTCATGCCTCAGCCCGACGCAGTCAAGGAGAAACCTAAAAAGCCAGAGCCCAATAGTATGTTTGACAAACAACAATGTCCGTGTGAATAAGAGGTTATTCCCAACTGCTAAGTCTCGTTCATCTCGTATGGTCCCACTCCCTCTCCCGCATTCTCTACCTAATACAGTTCATTGGCCCCACTTCTGCTGGCTGCCTTTAATTCCTCAGCTCCTTTTCTGTCAACCAGTCTGCTATTTCTTGGCTTCTCGCCCCCTACTCTCCACCTGGGACCTTCATCCTTGAGGATCCACGAGGCTCCCTCGTCCCTCCGGGATAGTTGTTAAAAGTAAGCTTCATCTTGGGATGTTGGGTTCTTTCAGAAGAACTGCAAGTACTGTACTTTCTGAATTTCAGAACGAGTCAAGCTTAATAAATAGGTCTTAATAAATAGTCTTTTTTAGGGAGGGGAAGAACTACTTACATTATTTTTCATAATACATTGAACTCCTATATTTCAAAATATCAAGGAAAATTATTCTCTGTATATACAAACAGTGTTGGGAGCAGCTTAGGTTAGCAGCTATAGTGTGAAGGTACTAAATCATTAATTATGACTTAATAATTTATTATTTAAAAAGAAGATTGTGGGTGTATGTTACATCCACGCCTGTCCCGTACACCTGTCTGCACTTCCCTCATCAGTCTTCCCGCCATCTCCCCGGATTCCCAGCACCTGTCGTCCTCGTCAGCACTCCCTTTAAGTTGGACTCACTCCCTGCACTCCTTGTCTGTGATATTGTTTGCTTATGTGTGTACGCTGTTCCTGGTTTACTATTAAAAGCCTATCTTATTGTGGATTTCTATACTCGACTCATCTCTGCAGCACTGTACTTAACAGTGTAATGGGCTCTAATTTGAAAATGAAAGGGGTTTGAGATAAATGGGTTGAAATCAAAAGAACATGTTGTATCTTCAGCTGCAACAACTGTCTAGAAGCCCTCAGAATTACTTCCATTTACCTGGTGGGAGGTAAATGGAAAAACAAAATGATGGAGTAAGAAATTACTGATTACTGAATTGAAGAGGTGCAAGAACAATAAATAATAAATAAATAATCAGCATACTTTTGATGGGTTCTAAGGTGTTAAGACAAGGTCTGCAGTGTGTGAATAGCAGGAAAGTCAGAAGGCAGTCTAGCTGATGTCAGACGTATGTGTCAAATACAGTAGTAACAGAAGATCCATGTGTTGAGACAGAGATGACTAACTGCACAATAACAACAGATTTGTTTCCACAATGTCTTTTCTATTCACAATACATGTTGAAGGTCTTTCTACTATGTGCCTTTGTCAAAGACCTACTTAAAAGTAATCATAAAAAATTCAGAAAATGCATTCTTTAGAAAATCTAAATTAATCTTTGCAGAATAGGTTGCTATATAACATACAGTTCCTCTAATTGAAAAAAAAAAAAAGTTTATATAGCTTAGTAAAAGCAGCATCTAGCTTGGCATTTCTGAAGTCATTTTAAAAATTCACAAAATCAATTCTAATCTACAATAGTTTTTGATTATTATTGGACATTCCTATCATGGCAAAATGAAAATTCAAAAAGCCTGAGCATAATTTAAAAATAAAATAAAACTCCTAACTGTGCAAGCTCAGCTCACAGCAAAAATGTTCTTATTTATTTATGAATTCTCTTTCAAACCACCACAACCACCTCCTGTTTTATGGCTATAGTTTGACTACACTCGGTTACACTCTGTGTTTCACGTTCCAATTCGTTTAATCAGACAGAATATTTACAGTCTTACAAACGTGTGTATGCTTATTACCATCTTATGAAATGGTTAATGGAGGAGACTGAATATGCCTACTACAACACATACAAATTTTTTTTTTCAGTGATGGCAGTGGATTCACTGACTCCCATGTACCCCATTCCCTTTTACCCGCAGAATTACTCTGTTGAGTTCCAGTTTTTGTGAATTCAATAGTCAATGTTGACCATTAACTATTGTTTAAAAACAGTTTCTGGAGGGCAATTTAGGATTGAAACAGGAAACTGTTTATGTGACCATAGTTTTGTGAAAAAGTCACATGAAACGTGCAAAGAAATGTTTATGTTTAGAGCACCCCTGGCAGTCACCCAGAATTTACAGGAACATGATATGCATTCATAACAACTGTGACAACAAGTTCAAGATGCATTAAATGGTTTTATTATAGCTATCGGAATTCATTGCTTTGTTTTGGTTTGTTTTTGAGAGTTTTGGGTTAGGATAAATTTGTTGGTGCATATTTGTAGGCTTATATGCAAGAATAGTTTTGTTGAAATAGGTCTATTTGCTGTTTAGAAATATGGGGGATTATGGACGCTGAGCAACTGTTCTGTAATTTATTGGATGGGCAGTTTTAAAGGGATAGTTTACCCAAAAATGAAAATTATCCCATAATTTACTCACTCTCAAGCCATCCTAGGTGTATATGACCATCTTCTTTCAGCCAAACACAATCAGAGTTTTAGTAAAAAAATATCTTGGCTCTTTCGAGCTTTAAAATGGGAGTGACTGGTACCATTTTTTTGAAATCCAAAAAAGCGCATCCATCCATCCATCATAAAAGTAATCCATATGGCTCAAGGGGGTTAATAAAGACCTTCTGAAGCAAAGCGATGTGTTTTTGTAATAAAAATATCTATAATTACAAAATATCTATAATCTAACAGGGTTCCGGGTAAAAATTCCCCCCTCAGAAAGTCCCTGTTCACGAGGTAGTACTTTTTCAAAGTTCAGGATCTTTCAGGGGTGGGAGTTGGGTGCTGAACATGCTGATAGGTTGAGTTCACACAGCATTTTGATTGGTTGATTCCATGCCGCATTTTATTTCAACCACCATTTTTAAAAGTCTTTTGTGGTGCATACAGAGTTGTTTGCTATTCGAATCAACATTAAAGTTTAAAAATATGACCGATGGACCTCCGACGAGTTTCAGGCTTTATCAAGCTTATATGCAGAGGGAACTGGAAAGTCATGCGGTGTCCTACACTGTAAAACATAACAAACAGTTGTTCTAACTAACCCTTTTTAGTAAACTTTGCTTAATGTCCAAGAATTTGTTGAACTTACTTAAAACAATAAGTAAGTTCTTCAAGATCAAGATGGCACCTCGGATGGCAGCCACTGTGCTGAGCTCCTCAGTTGTTTTAGTGTTTTTGTTAGTTTTTCCTGTTTTTTTGTTTGTTTCGGAAACACAATCAGTTTTACCAGGGATGAACCGCTGAACATTCGGCAGAGCGCACCTCAATTATTTTTTCAATTATTCGGACATTTCAGCCTGGTCTCATTGTTAATACGTAGTTATTAATACGTAACTTTAAAAGACTTTTGTACATTTTGAAAGGTGCTAAAACGTACAATACTGAAGTAATTATGACACCAAAATGTAAAAATACTTTCGCTGTAAAAACGTAAAATATTTTTGAATCTTTCATGTCATAAAATATATGTATATTTTCCCTTTTTATCATTTTTTAGATAAAATGTAAGACCCCTAAACCCCACCCCGCATCTACCTACCCATTTTATACAAAATGTTAAAAGAATAAAACATAATGGACAGAAATGTGTAGGAAAATGACAATTTTAGTAAAAATATAACATTAAAGGTGCTATAGAGGATGTTTTGTTTCATAAATTTTTGCAATATTACTTGAAACTGTCTTTACTAACTGATAAAAGATTATTTATTAGATTATTTATTATGAAAGGAATAATATCAATATACATCATCTGTGCACGAGGTAGGGCCTTAAAAACATCAGCCAATCATTTGTGTGATCATCGCATAAACAATTGGCCCTCTGGCTTGTCAATCACTGCCATTACGTTCCTTGTGATAGACGTGTGCACTCCAGTAACTTTCCACACTCCGCAGGCGCCTCATGCAATGTTTTTGTCAGGAGTAACAACTGCAGATTATGAGTTACCTGCGGTGAGTCCGACATAATGAATCCACTAACACGACACAGCGAATGCCGGTGGTAAACACTCGTATTCCAATACTCGTGCACGAGTTTTGGGAGGTGTTCCCTCAAAATGAGCTGTGAAAGAGGGGGGTTGTTCTTACGCATGCGCTCATTTCAAAAACTCAGTAACTGTCTTTGGTTTCTCAGTCGTCGAAAACATCCTCTATAGCACCTTTAACGATATTTTGAGGCATTAATCCTACACCACCCCTATACCTACCAATAACCATTTCTTAAAACTACATACTGTTATAAATAAATAAATAACAGACAAACAAGCATAATCACAATCATTTATTTTTTTGCTGAAAATGTCAAAAGTGGTACTAAAAGTAGTTCAAATGATGATGATTTCAGTCGCAGTCCTCTCTGGCGATAATAGTTTTTATAGGGTACAGAGCAGAATTTAATTTATTGATCCATGAAATTATGAATCTGTCTTCTCTTTGTGAAGGCACGCACTCAGAGTCATTTCAAATGTCAATCCACTAAAACATGGCATGTCGCAATCTGTGACGAGGCAGGTGAGAACCAATGAGGGTTCGATATCAGTGCCGTAAACCATGGCTGCGTTCCAGTTTTAGACACACACTCACAAACTTCCCTAAGCACTTCCCCTCGGGGGAATCCCTGCCGCCATTTTGAAGTGCGTTCCACTTCGTGAAGTGGACGAGGGAAGTTTATATGGACAGACCCTCACTCCCTCAATGGGAGCGAGTCTACTTCACATGTAGCCTACACTTCAGGCAGCTCCATAACCCACAATGCAAAATGATTATGACGTCACCGCATATCGCGTTTAATTTACCCCACCACAAACAACTCTATGATTTATTAATATATTTTTTTAAACATTTAAAACAGACATACATATAGAATGCTGTATTAAACAATTTTGTAAGGAGAAAAAAATAATAATAAATCAGCTCCATTGTGGATTCCAAGTGATCAAGGGCTTAGGACGTTCCAGTTCAACCCATTGCATAGGTTTCGCCAGTAGTGGGCACTCATGCAACGTAAGCAATGACGTACATCCGAGTCAACGAGACTGAGGAAGGTTAGCAAGGGAAGATCATTTAAAAAACGAACTGGAACGCAGCACATGTCGGAAAGGTTCTTGAAGGCGCAAATTCGCTACTTTCAAATTTGAATCATAACTAGCGCGGGTTTTGACTGTGACGTTTGCTGCTGAGAATGAAGATGAAGATTGATGGATAAAGGCTGAATTTGGATCTGTTCCTTGCAAACATATGGATTCCAAAGATATGGAGTACAGCAAACAAATAAAATGGATATGATTTGTGAATTTATGTTGTGCTTTTGGTGTATCTTATGGTTGTATGGTCAGTCACTGCATAGGAGAAAATCGCACAGCAAACAAACTAAAGATTACAAAATGGTTAAACAATTACAGAAATTTTATTCATTTTAAGGTTTCAAAGTGTAGTCTCGTTTAACATTATGTAATCCCCCGAAACGAGTTTGCAGCTCAGACAGAAATGTTATTTCCTATTAAGTAGATGAGTAAACTGCTTTCAATAAATTTAACTAAAACATATATTGATACGACAATTGAATACAACAGATTTAAATAATTAAAGCCACGATTTTAATATTAATACATGGGAATGCATATACATTCACACTTTACGTAAGATGATTTACGTTTTTTTTTTTTTTTTTTTTTTTGCTGTTACAGTTTTTTACAGACGCTAGGACCCATTTCTCAATACTTAGGTGACTTTTGCAAAACTCTTCACACAGTTCTCCTAACCAACTTTCAGCTTGGCAAAGCAGTTCATTTATCATTCAAAATGCACTACAACTACCAAAACACTTTATTCAGGTCTCAAATCAACTTATTCTTCCAGAACACTAGCAGAGGTTGACAGCCGATAAACACACTTTGTCACCCACAAAACAATTACCTAAAAAACACTAACAACATGTAGCATTATACAATGTTTTCTTGTGTAAACAAGGACACATCTCTGTTTATAATTCACTGCAATATATTTATTTATTTTTATTCTTTTGCACTGAGTATTTCCAAAATACAAGAATTTCTATACACACCGTCAACTGATGCAGATACAGATACAATAGTAATGCTAATCTACTCGGTCTTCTCCATTTGGCCACAGGTTCTCATCCACATCACATCTTATGTCATCTAGGGCAATACACCTAGGAAAGAATCTTCTGGCATGCCTGATCCATCCCTGGCAATCTTCTGCTGATATGTCCAGGCATCCAGCATTCATTGCGTCCAGAAGGGACATTTGATCGTGTGGACGGTGGTCATAAACCTTCCACCTCCATGAGGAAAAGAATTCCTCTATGGGGTTGAGGAATGGAGAGTATGGTGGGAGGAAAAGTGACTCCATTCTGGGATGGGCTGCAAACCACTCGGTGACTGCACGGGAGTGGTGAAATGCCACATTGTCCCATACAGTTATAAATGTTGGCTGATTCCTTCTCTCTGCATCCCTTTCCTCACCTAGCACAACCCTTCCATAGAGATCATGCAGGAACGCAAGGAGACGTTCAGTGTTGTATGGCCCAATTAGTGGTTTGTGTAACAGCAGTCCATCAGTGGATATTGCTGCGCACATTGTGATGTTGCCACCCCGCTGGCCTGGGACATTCACTGTGGCTCTCTTCCCAATCACATTCCTCCCTCGTCGCCGTGTTTTGGCCAAGTTGAAACCCGCCTCATCCACAAAGATGAAAATGTGGGGTGTTTGCCTGCCTTCAATCTCCATGACTCTCTAAAATAAATCCACAAGGCAACATAAGCTGTTACAGTAGTAAATTTAGAAAAATTGTCTTTGTGTGCGTTTGGTTTTGTTCAAAAACAGTTCTGTATTTTATTGTGATCTTACCTGGACATATTGGTTCCTGAGTTGCTTGACATGTTCAGAGTTCCTCTCAAAAGGCACAGTGTACAACTGTTTCATCCTGACCTGATGTTTTTTCAGGACTCTAGAAATTGTTGTTATGCTTACACTGTGAATATTTGCAAAAGTAACATTGTCTGCCAAGACTCTGTCTCGAATCTCAGTGAGTTTTATCCCATTGTTTCTGATGACCATATCAACCATGGCAGTTTCCTGCACATCAGTGAACATCCTTCCTCTCCCACCTGTGTGAGGTAAAAAAACAATTACACACAAGTTTATTTAGTTCTGTAATGTGCAACTCAGTCAAATGCCCTTGCAGAATACAAGTTACCTGTTGGTTTGCCGGAAAACTCTAACAATAGATGCCACTGTAGAGCGTTGCAGATTTGGTTGCACTCTCTGACCAGCCTCTCTCATTGAGAGACCATGATTTACTACATGATCAATTACAGTAGCTCTGATCTCATCTGAGACTACAGCTCTTGATCTTCCTCTTATTCTTCTTCCACCACCACGCATACGTATTCCTCGCCCCCTCCCAGCCACTCTTCTTCCTCTTTCAGCCACTTCTCTATTTCTGGCTGGGTCCATGTTTACATCACAATACAAAACTATTCAGCAGTTGTCTCCTTTTGTAATGAAATTGAAAGAGTAACACCTGTGTAGATGTTCATCTACAATGAGAATCAGCTGTGGCTGGTCCAATTGTCCAATTGTTTTTATAGCATTTAATTTTAAGATTTGAAAATATATTTCATTAAAATATTACTGTAGGAATGTAGCAAATTGCTGTCTTATTCAGTTCTGTATTATGTTATTGTTTTGAACATAAGTTTAACAGTTTTGAAAACAGTATGTAAGCATGTGCAAATTGGCCTGTAGGTACAAAGAGTTTTGGCAGTTGTTGTGTCTGAGTGAGAAAAGAATTCATGAAATATGAGAGATGTAGTCATTGAATGCATTTTGTGCCAAAGCAATGATAATTGATCCTCAGTTTAGTCCACATAGACTTCTGTTGTGCTCACTGTGTGAAGAGTTTTGCAAAAGTGACCTAAGTATTGAGAAATGGGTCCTAGCGTCTGTAAAAAACTGCAATACGTGCTATAAATACGTCAATGTTATACGTTTTTGTGTGTATAAAAACATAAGTAAATGTACGTGTGGTAGAACCACACTTAACATAAAAACACACATATTCTCATGAGATCACATTGGACATATTGCTGAACTTTGTAGTTGGTGCGCTGTTCAAACGCTTCAGGAATGCGCAGATGGGGAAAGCGAGCCGGCGCACTTGTGAAGCTTCGACAGCGTGGATTTCGGACTGCGATGCCTATACATATGGCGATCCTCCGCTCTCTTCCCAAGAAAACGGACGAACGTCTTCTGCTCTCCAGGACAAATAAGGATTTTTCAAACTCTGCTGCTCTGTGTTTCACGGAAACCTGGCTGAACGACGCGATACCAGACAGTGACTCTTCATCAGTGTGGAAAGGTCTGAAAGTCATCAGAAACTACAAGACACCATCCCCCAGCTCTGTGGTGAATCAACAACTGGCAGATGAACTGAATGAGTTCTATTGCAGGATTGAAAAAACACCATTAACACCTCCAACAACCCCTCTCTCCACCACTCCTCCACTTCAGATCAGCGAAGATGAGGAGCGCCAGGTCTTCAGAAAGAAAAAAAAAAAGAAAAAAAGCACCAGGCCCAGACGGTGTGACACCAGCCTGTCTGAAACCCTGTGCTGATCAGCTGGCCCCCGTCTTTTCACAGATCTTCAACAGATCACTGGAGTTGTGTGAGGTCCCCTCCTGCTTCAAACGCTCCACCATCATCCCCGTTCCAAAGAAACCCAAGATAACAGGACTTAACAACTACAGACCTGTGGCGCTAACATCTGTCTTCATGAAATCGTTTGAAAAACTGGTTATGGCTTATTTAAAGGACATCACTGGACCCTTACTGGACCCCCTGCAGTTTGCTTACCGAGCAAACAGGTCTGTGGATGATGCAGTAAACATGGATCTGCACTTCATCCTACAGCATCTGGATAAACCAGGGACTTATGTAAGGATCCTGTTTGTGGACTACAGCTCAGCTTTTAACACCATCATCCCTAACCTCCTCCTGCCCAAACTAACTCAGCTCTCAGTGCCAACCTCTGTCTGTCAGTGGATCACCAGCTTCCTGACAGATAGGCAGCAGCTAGTGAAGCTGGGAAAATTCTCATCCAGCACCCACACCATCAGCACTGGAGCTCCTCAGGTTTGTGTCCTCTCCCCACTGCTCTTCTCCCTCTACACCAATGATTGCACCTCTAAAGATCCTTTTGTCAAGCTCCTGAAGTTTGCGGGCAACACCACAGTCATCAGCCTCAGCCAGGACGGAGACGAGTCTGCTTACAGACAGGAGGTTAGAGAGCTGGCTGTCTGATGCAGTCACAATAACCTAGAGCTGAACAGTGAAGTCAAAACAGTGAAGATGATCGTGGACTTCAGGAGAAACCCCCCTGCTCTCCCCCTACTCACCATCATGAGCAGCACTGTAAAAACAGTGGAGTCATTCAGGTTCCTCGGCAACACCATATCTCAGGACCTGATCTGGGACATTCACATTGACTCCATTGTGAAAAAGGCCCAACAGAGGCTGTTCTTCCTCCGCCAACTGAGGAAGTTCAACCTGCCACAGGAGCTGCTGAAACAGTTCTACTCTGCCATCACCGAATCTGTCCTATGCACTAAAATTACCGTCTGGTTCAGCTCAGCTACCAATTCTGACCTCAGAAGACTATGTCGGATAGACCGGACTGCTGAGGGAATCATTGGTACAACCCTCCCCACTCTCCAAGATCTGTACTTATCCAGAGTGCGCAAAAGGGCAAAGAAAATCACTCTGGACCCCTCACATCCAGCACACTCCCTCTTTGAGCTGTTGCCGTCTGATTGACAATACAGAGCCTTGAGCACCAGAACGACCAGACACAGGAACAGTTTCTTCCCTCAGGCAATCCATCTCACAAACACTTGACAATAAATGAGGAACACACAACTCACACACACATATACACTATTATACATTCATTTATTTATTTAACACACATTTTTATCTACAATTGTAATTTACACCTAACATATTTGTACATAGTAAATTGCATATTTTAATTTATTTTAATTTGTATATTGTGTCTGCTATTTTGCAAATTGTCTGTATATTTGTATTTTGTTCTTTTTATTATCTGTGTCTTGTCACTGTTCTCTGTTGCACTGTGGAGCTTCTGTTACTACAATAAATTCCTAGTATGTGAAAACATACCTGGCAATAAAGCTCATTCTGATTCTGAAACAATTTAGTAATCTTTACTGTTTGCATGCTATGCTTTGTTACTCAGAAAAACCAAGTTAAAAGTACTTTACTGGTTTGAGTACCATTTCATCAAGCAAAAAAAAAAAAAAAAAAAACAAAAACGTTTTTAAGGCGGGGCAATTCTTAATAGACTTTTCCCTAATTTTTTCTATTTCTGCAGTTATCTTTCTTTAGTTGCATTCACTCATTTTCTTAAAGTGATCTTGAATGTTAAATTATCAATTCAGCTAAAACTTTTGGGAGAACATCACGTAAATTGACCATAAATTCAAGTTCAAGTTTCCTAAAATTTCTTCTCACCATTTTAGTGATTAGCATTTATTTTGGTTGTGCACTTGAAACTTCACTTATATTATTATAACTCTCTTCCAGTTAATTCCAATTGATTTCCAAATGGGAAATTACAGTTATTTGGTTTCAAAGAAAGCCATATTAAATAGATTAAAAATATATATATTAAATTGGTTTAATGACATAATTTGTCACTAAACCAATAACTAATTTAGACTTTGTGTAGAATTTTGGTTTAGATCATATCACTAACATATCATAAACACCATACTATTGTGAAACATCAAACTTTTAAGGTGGTTGATTCCTCTATAGTTGAGCCAGTGCCTTGCAATCAACCTTGCACTAGTCACACACAGACATCAATATTCATGCAAAACACAACAATGGTAACAGTTAAGTTTTTTTTTTTTTAATTAATAAGACCATTACAATTTTATTTGCTGTCATTGTTGGGGTAATACTGACACAAGACAGCAAATCAGATTGTAAAATAAAACCACAAACAGTAAAACAAAGCAATTAATTTATTTGTGCTGCAATGCCCTCGGAGTACACTTCCTCAGATCACAGATAAAGTGAAACTTAAATGGTTTAACTAAGATTAACTTAATACAATTAAGTAAAGCTTATTTAATTGAATTAAGTCTACAATTTGCACAATTAAATCAAGTAAACTGAACAAATTTGTTTTTATGGTGTACGTCACTGGACTAATTTTCACGGTACTTTGGACCACGATTGAAACGCAGACAGCAACAGGTCTGGGGGGAAAAAAATATTTCCTGGGACAAATTGTTCCGGGTAATTTGAGTGGAAACGAGGCTATATACAAGGATGGTTAGAGGGTAAGTAAATCACCAATTTTCATTTTTGGGTGAACTATATCCCTTTAATACATTTGCTATAGGACAGTATAATGGAATTATGGAATTTAAAGCAATGCAAAACATTAACCCGATCATAAAAAAAAGATTTGCAATTATTTTCTAGAATTATTTGCATTTTTGTTCACAAACAAGTATTCACTGTTAAATGCATCATACTTCTGTGTCAAAGTGAAGAATTTAGTCAATAATCTGGAGTTAATGGATTAAAGAAAATACTGCATTAAAAAGCAGACACATTCTATCCCTCAACAAATGAGACTACATTATAAAATCAAACTGCAAAAGTCTTATCCTGGCTTTTATTACCAGGTAGGGAGAAGAATGGTATATTGGTGGTGCTGCATTATTGCTGTGGATTATTTATTTAGCAGGTCTCCAATATTCTCAGCAGCTGTGTATGGTGGGATAATCAATCTAGAGCCCTCATTCTGCTTCTGGGTTGGCCTGTGTGTCCCTGTGATTAAACCATCAAAACTAGAGTGCACCATTTATTTATACTTGCTGTTTTTAGGTACACAGGAACAAACAGAGTGTGGGAAGAGTGGTGAATTAAAAACTCCACCCCACGCAAGAACATCTTTGGATGTAAATTCAAAGAAAACATGTAAATAATAACATAAAAAAAACAAGTGAGAGATAAAGACATAATGCATGTCTTCATACCCTGCTTCTGAATCTGTGCATGCAAGTCTTTTTTTTAATGTGTATTTGCACAAATTTATTTATATAATATATATAATTTTTAATTAAGACACACCACAACCCAGTATGCCTTCATTCAATTTAATTGTTGTCTGTTATTTAAAATGCACAGATGTGTCAAGTGACAGCTGTCCAAAACATGAGCAAATGCAGCCTCCAATAATTCCACAAATAATTAGAGAAATATATTTCCCATGAGAATTTCCTCTACAGTCTTTCCACTTATCATCTAATCTATTCAAAGTAAAGCGTCTCTGGGAAATGGGGGTTTCTTTCACACCTACACAGAAAGTCTGCAAAGATTTCATTGCTTTTCATAATGACGATACAATGCATCTTTGCTTAGACATGCTTTTCTCTTTGAATACAGAGCCAAGAGTAAATGCTTGATGTCCTTGGAAATAAATCAGAACTTTGCGCTTATGTGGGGATGTAATAATCGATTCACAACAAACTTGTTCTTTATTTAATGTGCATTGTGCACTTAGCAATGCAAATCTATACATATATGTATAGCAATAAAGAGGAAATGTTATGTTGTCTGTTACAATGTAACAAGTTGTCTGTTAAATGCTCCCTCATATGTTCAAAACACCCTGTGTAAGAATTAAAACCTTACAAACATAACAACATCATGTTAAACAGATACAGAAAATTATGTTTTAACTGAAACATGTTGCAGGCAGGCAGTATGTTACATAGAGTTCAAGCAAACTTCAAAAGAAAGAGTTCATCTTTGAATTCAACCACTCAAGACTAAAAAGCAGTGGCAACTGATGAGAACCTCACTGTTGAAGGAAAATATCTAAGCTCTATATCAGTATCTCTGGTGATGCAATTTTTAATGCTTTTTATTAAACAAAAAATTCATTTAGAGCGGGCCACTTACAATGACTGTCTAAGGTGATCTACGATGTTTGAAAAAAAAAAAAAAGGAAAAGAAAAGACTTTTCTATTGAGTAAATTAGTTATGCAATACCAACATCATTTGAGTGGAGTTTGTTTGGTGTAAACTATAATATTTTTTGAATAGTTATGCCCCCTCCTGACACTTTCCTGTGAGAGTTTAACATGTTGATCTGGTCTAGACATGAGTTTGGTTATAGCTTTGCACAAGGTTGCTAAGCGATTTCACACTATATCCACATAGCCTTCCCACTATAGAATTCTCAGATTGAGAGTTTGGTGAATACATATTTTTGAAGGTGTAGAAAGAACAGGGACAGTTTGAAATCAAGAGTGAATACAGTGAATTGGATTTCTGAGAGGTGGATCCTCTAATATGAAAACCACATTGAATATGTCAGAATTTCTTAAAGGGTTAATTCGCCCTCATGCTGTTCCACACCTGTAAGACATTCTTTCATCTTCAGGACACAAATTAAGATATTTTTGTTGAAATCTGATAGTTTTTTTTTTCTTTCTTTTTTTCCCATAGACAGCAAATTAACCAACACTTTCAAGGTCCAGAAGGGTACTAAAGACATCATTAGTCCACGTGACTGCAGTGGTTCAAACCTTGTTATGAAGCGGCGAGAATATTTTTTGTGTGTGAAAACAAAAAAATAACTTTATTTAACACACATGCATCGTGCTGCTCACGTGAACAATGTCAGCCAGTAATGAGTCGGCGTTCTGACGTAGAAACTGGAATCACTGAACGTAAATAACGTAGGAGAATGACAGGGAAGAGAAGGTATTATTGAATAAAGTCATTATTTTTACAGACATTTCAAACCAAATTATTTTCTGTGGTAATTGACAGCATATCACAGATGCCGTTGATAGAGCATTGATAGAGCATCATAACATTGAATGTTAATTGGTGCTGGTAATAAACTTGTGTTCTTTCTGAAATGGCTGCATAAGGTAAAATTAAGGAAAATATTTATATTTTTAAATTTTTTGTTGTATAAGAAAAAAAATATTTGTGATAAAAAGAAAAGTCTTGAATATTTTGAAGATTTTTCCTCTCAAAGCCTTTTCTAACTTTCTGCTAAAAAATTGAAAAGATGTATAAAAAAAAAAAAAAAAAAAAGCTGAAATGTGAAAGAAAGATCAGCAACAAGAAAAGAAGTCCTTGCTGAAAAATCCAGCTTGCTGAAAAATCCATTGCTGGTCACCAGCATAAAGATACACTGCCCGGCCAAAAAAAAAAAAAAAAAAAAAGTCACTGTTTGGATTTTAATAAAATACTTAAGAATCTAAGAATGGCTCATTATTACAGTGATTATTATGTTTCTAGCATGTTATATGTTTGGCAACGGTTCTTTTAACCCTTAAAGATGGAGTGTGTAGCTTTTCATTTCTTAAACAGCCATTTGGAAGACACATCATGGCCATATTCCAGGATGACAATGTCAAGATTCAACAGGCTTAAAATTGTGAAAGAATGGTTCAGAGAGTATGAAGAATCATTTTCACACATGAATTGGCACCTCTGAATCCAGACCTTAATTTCACTGAAAGTCTTTGGGATGTGCTGGAGGAGACTTTACAGAGTGCTCATCTCAAGATCTTGACCAAAAATTGATGGAAATAACATCACAACATTTATTTCCACCGAGAGGTGCATCATTTTTTGGTCAAGATCTTGTATTGACAATGCAAGAGGTGAGCACTCTGTAAAGTCTCCTCCAGCACATCCCAAAAACTTACAGTGAGGTTAAGGTCAGTGCCAATTCATGTGTGGAAATGATTCTTCATGTTCTCTCCCAACAATTCTTTCACACTTTGAGCCTGATGAATCTTGACATTGCCATCCTGGAATATGGCCATGATACATCTTAATACATGGTTGTTTAAGAAATGAAAAGCTACACACTTCATCTTTTAGGGTTAAAAGAACTGTTGCCAAACATATAACATGCTAGAAAAAAAAAAATCACTTTAATAATGATCCATCCATAGACTCTTAAGCGTTTGCCTATTCAAATCCAAAGTGACTTTTTTTTTTTTTTTGTATGTTTGCATTCTGGGATCAGCATGGGATGCTGGTTTGCTAGTCTCCAGTATAGGAAGTGGGGATGATGGTGGACCAGCTCAGTTTTGCTTGAGAAAAACATGTCTATGCTGGACCACTAGCTAAACCAGCACTATACCAGCCTGGACCAACATGGAATTCATGCTGGTTTATGCTGCATTTTTAGTAGGATTTCTGTGAAAGCTATAAAGTCAGAGTTACAATCATGTGTTAATAATTATTCTTATTTAAAATTCCATTTAGAGACACAAGTGCCGCAGAAAGTGCACGCTTCACCTGAAAATAAGCTTTTTGTTTTTGAATTACTCACTTTCCCATAAGTGATGCAAGAATATCAACCCTTTAGAACTGGATTTTCATTACATCACAGAACATGCTATTATGGGAATAGCACAGGTAAATGGGTATACGAGCAACTGAAGAGATTTCAACCATCTGTATTCCTCTCTCCCAAGACCTGCACAATTTCGTTCAAGAGGTGGAGGATTGTGAAAATAGTTGAGCCATGCAAACTAAGGTAGATCAGCGGGCAGAAAAGAATTGTGAACATTGCTCTCAAAGGCCTGTGGAAAGTGGTACAGGACAAGATCAAGCTGAAGCGCTGGACGCATCCTGAATTATTAAAATAAATAATAAAGATTGACATGAAAAATTCTTTCTTCACAGCATTGAATATGCAATAGGAAATTTATAGAGCAGAGTCTATGTGGCCAAAACTTCAGATAGATTTGCATGGATAGGATTTTACCTAATGTTGAAACTCTTGATGAATAAGGCATGAAGAAATGGAAAAGATGCATAAATGCCTTTAAAATTTAAAGTAGCATCTTGTGAAGCACAGCCCTTTGAGAATACTGATCTTAGCCCCATTTAGCTAATTGCTTTTATGCAAGAATGTGGCTTTGATCATGTTTAGCTGTCTCAAAATTGTGAACATTACTGTGAACGACATTAGAGACAACCTTGTGTTTAAGATTTGAGGAGAAAAGGCAGTTCTACAGCTTTTTACGGCAAAGCCTTTGTTGTAAATTAGACGTGAAAGCCTGTCTTAAATGGTGTCTGTACTGTATGTTGCCACATTTCATAAAAGATTTATTAAATTCACACCTTTAGAAGAAAATACTCTATACAGAACCTAAGGGTTCTTTCAGGCACTTAATCCACAAATCATTGTATGGATTAAGTTTTCAGTCATTTTTGTTTTAATTAATTTTTAATTAAACAGCTTGTAAAAAACTGTATCAGTATGGAAATAACCTGTTAAACAAGAAAGTATTATGCAATCATTTAAATAGAACCTTTTTGGCATAAAGAGTTCTTTAAAATTGAGCCAAGAACCCTAGGGATCTATATTGAACCCCACTGAACCTTTTTCTAAGTGTACTGGAATAAACCTGAGGGAGTGAAATCATTATGGCATGTCTATTTTTACATTTCTCATACAAGTTGTTGCACTGCTGCTGATGAGATGCAAGATGCTTTGACTGTCTTTAATGCTGAGATTTTACCTTCTGTCCACATGGGAAATTAAGTGTGCTTTTGCTTTTGTCTCAGTTTTCCATGTTCAGCTTAGCAGTGTTATTCATAAAGAATGAATCATCTCTTTTTATGATTGTTTAATCCTCATCTGTTTTTAACTATTAAACCGCCCGCGGTCACACTAGACTATGAACGTGCGAAATTTGTCAAAGATATAACATTTAACAAAGTCATATAACATGTCAAAGAAACCTAATCCGTGGATATTGACATGCAGCCAGGAATCGTGTTTCCTGACATTTATATGTGCCTGATTTTGACGCCGGGGAAATGCATAAAGCAAATCTGCCTGTGAATGCTTTATATAAATACAATATAGGTAGGTCTAAATCTCAGTAATCACTTATCAATGTTATTTATATCGTCATATCGTCAAGCCCTAAAACTTGTCAGTGTCATTTTTTGTGTGATTGGAATTCTCTAAGTTATAGTTCTTTTTCTGAGAACTTTCAGATTGGACTTCGTTCAGCGGGAGACGAATGATCACGCATCATGTTAGTTTTCTTTATTTTGCAAGGAGCACAACACTTTGTGTTTACTCTGAGTGTACACAAATAAAAGAAGATATTCCACAGATTAAAATAGAGTATAGGTGCGTTCACGCGGCCTCGTAATTCCTGTAGTTACGAGATCCTAGCTTGTAAAAAGCGTTCGTGTCCTCGTAGAGCTCGTAATTACAGCTTGTAAGCTGGGAGTTTTCTGAAAGCTCCCAGATGGACCACATGGCCGCTGTACCACCTGACCACTGTAGATAAATAGGCGTTGATAGTGGTCCCATGGAAACGCATAATTACCAGTCCAAGGACGTGAACAGCTCCAAATATAACGTCACATGTTATCATCTCAAGATTCCGGTAAATACTAGGTGGCATGAACGCAGCATATTTTGAGTCTCTTTCATACTGATAAGAAAAAAGCAAGGTGGTGTCGCCGGCGCGACCGCCAGCTCGAGGGGGTTAAAAACACCCAATTATGCAGAATATAAGATGGTAAATATTTCATTGATGAGTTGTGAACACAGTGTATAACAATACAATATATAGAGTATGATTTTACCCCAAAATCCAACATTTTGACACAAAATGATAACTGCAAATCCATGTTTCTTTGCCTGGAGTCCAGTTGTTTCTGTGAATTGCAGTGATCCATTTGCTTCTTTTTTCTGTAGCTTTCGGCAGTCTGTAAAATTTTACCTCGGATTTCTTGTCAAATCTATTTGTACGGTCACTTGCAAAGCTCTTTCCCGTTTTGGATGCATTTTGTGTGTTTTTCGCGGCATTCACGCTGAAAACCAATGCTACCACTCAGTCTTTCTGCCACTCAGTGGGCATAACCGCAGTAACTTCCTTATTCTGTAAAACAAATTAAATCACTTCTGGTTTAGGTCTTTTGTATGTGCTTCATGAACAAAATAGCTGTTTTATTCGAGCAAAGATGAGCATAACTGATGTCCCCCACATATGCAGACTGATATTTAAAAGCTTTTTCATTTTTATTCTTCACACTTAACGTTAACAAACTTTGCATGTGGTTAAATTTTATTGGGGTTTCAAGCTTTCAATTATGCAGTCTTCAGGTATGAAAAAGCATTTGTGCGCCCAACCCCTTGAATAAGAGTTAATAGGTGATATGGGTTTTTTAATTGCTGTGGTTAAGCAGCCCTTTTTTGGGCTAATTCTACCCAGTATAAATCAGACTTTTGCACTTACACTCATGCTGCGTTTAAACCAATGTTGTAATTACTGTAATTACTAGATGACAACCTAGGATGTTCTAGAACTGTTTCTACGGCAACAGATTAATGCCAAAATGAATCTGAAATTTGAGTAATCTGTAGACAAAACCACAATATAACAAGTATCAGTCATTATGCAAATGAAATTATTACATCCCAAACCTGTATGACTTTCTTTTGTGGAACATAGTGGGAGATATCTGGATGAATGTTGGTAACTTAAATGTTTCAGTTCCCATTGACTTCCATTGCATGGACAAAAATCCCATAGAAATCAATGGGAACCAAAATTATTTGGTTACCAACATTCATCCAAATATCTCCCATTATGTTCCACAGAAGAATAAAAATCATCCAGGTTTGGAACGACATGAGGGTGAGTAAATGATTTTTATTTTTTTTATTTTCACCTTTAGGTTGTATAACCTGAGGGTGAGTAAATGATGACGGAATTAAAAATTTTGGGTGAACTATCCCTTTAACAGACATTAAACTGAAATATTAAAAGATAACTGCTTGACATTTTACTGCTGAAGCCATTACCATTTTGACTTGTACAAGTCAGAGCTCTCAGAAAATGTCCTGCAGTTGTAATTTTGAGGACATGAACACTTTTTATAAGTCACAATCTCATAACAATAGCAATTGTAGGCGTCATCACACCTTCAAAGTGAACTTGATAGCACTGTGATTTTAGCACCGTCTCACAAAGGAAGCAAATTTCTAAAGGTTACAAATCCATAGCCTCTCCAACAAACCACGATCAGAGCCACATAAGGCAAAAGCAGAAAGTTAAGAAAATAATCACTAATGTTGGTTGTAAGCTGTAAGTGATATTCTTATGTTTCGTGATATATGAAAACACAACGAACAATATAATGTTTGTATCTTTGAATGATCTTGATGTAGGGCTTTTTTTTTTTTTTTTTTGCAAATATTGAGGTAATTACAATCAGTAACAACTTAGTTAATGTACTGTGTAATGACTCTGTGATTAATTGGATTTTCAGCCCTATTAATAATCAGCATGCTTCTCCATCAACAAAATCACATCCTCTGTACAGCTAAAAAAGACATTACTTAAAGTGGGCTATATTTCAATAGACTCTTTATCACTTATGCACACCCACGTATTGAATTGATTGTCTGATTGTTGAGGCACATTCTGCTGCCTTGAAACTGTGACAAAAGCCCTGCCACGCTCCCACGGGTTATGCTTCATTAAGAGAGTAGGAATGGGTTAGTATAGGCATGCCTGACAGCCGCTGATAGAGCAACAGATGATGCCAAAAGCTGCGCTACTTTGTCATGGCACACTTTAGCAGTCTCTAGTCTGGATCTGGATCAGAAGAACGCGTTGTGGCATTTTGGGGCGTTTTTGATAAGAGTCTGACATTTTACACAGTCATTCAATTGATGACATGCAGAGGCAATGAATAGCTTGTAGGACTTTGATTGAAGTTTATTAACATCAAGCCATTGATAAATGGTGATTTCACAGGAATCTTCCCTCATTCTCTAAAAATATAAAAACAGCTATATAAATAGATGCACAAAATATGTATTTAGCAAGTGACTCCCATTTAGAGAGCAGATATGGCATGTGTAAAGCTATGAGAAAAATAGATGAATGTGAGGCTTCTAACATGATTGCTAGCCAGTTAAATAGTCCATCACATTGAATGACCAAATGAAAGAGAGAAATGTTGAAACTCTTGAATAGAAGCACTGTAGATAAAACCTGTGACCTGTTTTGAACACACGCCTAAGCCATCCTCCAGCTTTCCTTTGTGCTAATGCACAGAGCGAAAGAAAAGAGATGATTTCAGATGCAGCGTAGAGCAGGTTTTATTTAATCATGTATCAAGAGGTGCAAATTAGAGGAACAATATTAAAATGATTAAATATTGAAAGTGGCATCATTATGTAGGGTTGAATGTGTATGACGGAGGATGTAAAATCTTAACAATTTTTAAGGATTTATTTTTTTTCATTTAAGAGTTTTCTAAATGAGATCCTAGCTCATGTCACCCTGTCCCCAGATACAAATAGCAATCTTCCAGAGTAGGTATTTTCCACCCATTTCAGGAAATGTCATTATCCTCCTGAAGATGGGCAAAGGAGCCAGTTATTCAACTTCTTTCCATTGTAATCAGATCCATAGAAGTGGCCCTAATAAAAACAATCCCCTAAATTGCATGTTTTATTGGGTGTGCCTGGCAACATGTGATTGAATTTATTGCACATGCTATGTGATGGATTATATGGTCACCAGAAAGACTCGGCTGAGCGGTTGTTATTGATCTCAGAGTGGCAGGAACGGCACAAGGTAATTTACTCTCTTGGCTTAACACATGTGTACATGCGTCTTTCTGAGGAAATATGCTATTCTTAACTGAATCTTGCTTGTGCTGTGAATAAACTGTTGCTGCTTATGTCTCTGAAATCTTGTCATTAAGATGTCTTCAGCAAATAAATTACACTTGATTGAAGAAGCTATCTCAGGCTTGGCTGTCTAATTAAGAATCTCAACTAAGTGCCTCTTGAGTCAAATATATAAATAACTTCAGTGTGTTCTTGATCAGAGGATGGTAGAGACCAATGGACCATAGTGAGGTTTGACGGCATGTTTTTTGACATAAATGAAATCTATTATTTTCTCTTCCATCGAAAATAGTTCCAAATGATGTCACAGTGGAATAAGCAAACAACACACATCTGAGTCACTGAGTGGTTAAATTAGGTTAAATTAACCACTTTAAATGGTTAAACTTAATCTTCGAAGAAAATGTCCCAAAGACAGTTGTTGCCGGTATGTCGGAGCATGAGCCCTTGAAGCCCTGCCCTCTTCTTGAAAGGGGACCGGGAGCACAAGCTCATTTGCATTTAAAAGGAAACAAAAATGGCGTGTTTTTGCTCAATTTTTTGGGGTATTTTGAGCTAAAAATTCACATACCAACCTGATCTCACGGCAATTCATACATATTTTACGAGGTGGCTAATTCATATGAATTCATATGTTTTTTGGTAAATCGTACATATTTTACAAGTTGACAAATTCATATGAATTAATATGAATGACCAAGCCCAAACCCTGCCCCTACCCGTCACTGGGGTTTAGACAATTCATAGAAATTCATACGAGTGAGGTCGTACGAATTCATACGAATTAGCCACCTCGTAAAATATGTACGAATTGGTCGTGAGATAGCATTGCACATACACACTCTGGGGACATCAGAGACTTATTTTACATCTTGTAAAAAAAGGGTATAATGTGTCCCCCTTTAAATATCTCTCCGATGTATTATTAGAGATAGTGTGGATTTTGTGTGGGCCAAGGGCACTGAGCTTTGACATTTTTGTGACCTGGGACAGTCTTGCGCACATACTTCATGCACTCTAAAGTATCCAAGACCGCAAGTGCGGGTATTAGTAGAGGCCCATACTTATTTTTTTCCTGAAGGAATCAGTGTGTTTGAACAAATAGGTTGAGTGAATGATTCAACGACTCGCTACTTGTTGCCATCAGCTGGAGTAACCATGTAACATGCAGAAAGAGTCATAGAAAAATCCCCACCACTAATGAACAGATTGACAGTGAAAATTCCTAGGGCTACTGGACTGTGCTTGACCTTTCTATAGACCCCTTAAAAGTTTGTAAACATTGCAACGTTTTCTGGTGGGCGGGGCTTAGCTGGAGGCAAAAAGAGACGCTGGACTCAATGTTGACACGCGTAAACTAGCATGTTTTAGGAGGGATTTATTAAACATAGATGCAGAAGAAGGTTCAGAACTGTCCGAATATGTACAGTCACTGACTCTGCAGGACCGTGACCGCTATTTTTGTAAATTAACTTAAGTTTTGGATATTTCCTAGACAACATATGAATTACTTTCGGGTGGTTCGGGGAATTTTGTCAAGGCTTATTGTCTAATGTAACCTAACGCTGGGCTAACTATGATTATGGCTAGCAATGTGGATTATTTTAAGAGACCATTCAAAGGATGGCACACACATCTATCGCTGTATGTTTGTTTAACATTTAAGCCAGCTAGTGCGCTGAAAGTTGGTGACTTTTCACCTATAAAACAGAAACTTGCTGATTTGTACTAGATAAAACCAACACACCATTACATATGCATCGATTATTTTACCTGATATGAAGTGTGCACTGCAAACACAAGTATTATTTATGATCGTCTCCGTCCAGGCTGTACGCCGTATTGCATTCAACCACAATTATCTTTTTGATTTCTGTGAAGGAATGTCTGCCGGGATCTGGTAAAACTTTAGTTTTGAACCAAAAGTCCTGTTCCTTCTATTCTGGCAGCCAAAAACACAACAAGACGACATTTTAAAGTCAAAACCTCAAACTTTTAGCGCGCCTGCTATTAGTTCTTATTTATGTTTTGCCTCCAGCGGTGACGTCACAGTGACGTAGGCGATTAAGGGGTCTATACCCCAGAGCCTAAAATTAAATCTCATCTATCCTTTCTAAGGCACATGAACCCTCTCAATTCTCCAAGTCTACAGCATAATGCACTACAGTACAATACACAAACCAACTGTATGAGCTTGTCTCTTTATAATACAAATCTCACCTCAATTTCCTCCAGCAATTTCCTGTTCATTTTCTTTTAATAAAGACCAAAGTAAGCGGTGTTATGTAGTTTGTGTGTTTGCGTACACCCTGTTTTTTTGTGACGTGAATGTTATGTAAGCCGCAGTCAATGTAACTGAAATTCACAGCAGATGTTATGAAAGTTATTGAGGAACACTGAAGTTTTTGGATATTTTTTGCACAAATCATGTCACAGCATTAAGTAGATTAAGTATGTTAACACAATGAGTTTTTAATGAATGGTGTTTTCACAGGAAACAGTGGAGCGCTGAGAGGACAGGTTGCTGTGTTGATCTCCTCATACATTCCTTAAATGGAGATCTTAACATATTAAATTATTTATTTTCTGAGAGATCAATGTTTGACACTGATGTTCATATGGTCAGATCACTCCAAGCATTAGGAAATGTCTCCTTAATTCTACAGCTTGACATATATGCTAAATGAACTGTAATGACACTGAGAGATTCAATAAATATCCTTGGATGAACTGCTATAATTATGTATAAATGGCAGCAGGTGCTTAATTGTAAGCTTTCGAATAATGTGCAGAACAAGCCAACTGAGGCTTTATTTTCCTTGTTATAATACTGAAGCTTTTTACATTTTCATGACTGTTTTGTTCCATATTTATGAGCAACGTTCTGGTGTTATATTTTCAAAAAGCAAAGAGTGTAATAATCAGAGTGGAATAAATAGCCCAGGTCAATAATAAATAAACATAAACTCAGTATATCTGGTAGAAGAAATGTGTCTTTCTGGGCTGATTTGTAATGATTACCAAAGCGTTCTCCAAGTGATGAAACATTAGAATTTATGAGGTTTAGAAAGTCTGCCTTGAATAAGATGGATGGCATTTTAAAATAAAACCCCTGAGAGCTAAAACAAAATTTAAATGACTTGTTTTTACCTTTTTCTTAGTTTACACCATGTTATTGTAATAACTTCAGAAGTGCATCTGAGCTGTTTTTTTCATGGTTCGTGCATCAACGCTTCCCTCACTCCTTTGGCTTCAAGTTGTTTTTCAATGGAAGACATTAAATTTTAATTTTCACTTAATGCTGCTGCTCTCTTATTGAGCCTACAGGGGAAATACAATTTGATCTAGTACGAAACATCTCCCGAAGGCTGGTTCAAGGTTGCTCAGCCTACTGCTAAATGCACTGGGGTCATTTTATCTGCTGATTTATTTGCATATATTAAAACATTATGCTGGCCCAAGAGGAATACTAATGCACTTTTTATTGAAATTCACAGTCAACATCAAATTCAAAACTTCCAACATAACACTTGTTGTGTAGCTACAGTACATTATACGTAATTAATGAACTGAAGACAGATAAGGAAATATTTCAGGATCTGTACAAGTTAAGCTCAGTTGACAACATGTGTGGCATAATGTCAATTACCACAAAATAATATAGTTTATAACTTCATTCCATTAAACTTTTTGTGTTAAAGTTGTAAAGTTGTTTTCATAATTTTTAAGGTCGTGGCAACAATGTTGTAAAATTGGATAAATGTCTACACAGAATCAGTGATTATTTTAAAGGGATTATGTCATGAGATATCAAATTTTCCTTGATCTTTTGACATATAAAAGGTCTTTGAACCATTAAAACATCCTTCAAGTTTCATAGCTTAAAACATCCTCGTTTCAGGCTCCAAAAACAGCTCGTTTTGATATTGCGGGATCTGTGACTTCACACGGACAAAAAGAGCAAGACATTAACGAATAATTTTACATCATCTCACCAGAGGCCCCACCCACTGGCATTCAGCCACTTAACGGCTGACATTTGCCTACACAGGATGCAGTGTCAAAAGCAAATAGTATACCGCTTATAATGACTGAAGCTGTCTACATTGGATACAGTATATGCACAAATCAGTTTCTGACACTACAGAGCATTATATGTTTGTTCGGAGCATTTTGTTTTGTAAATGAGGCACAGTTTAATGGAGAGTTCGCAAAGAAACTTGATGACAGATGAAGCAGTCAGCTATATTGGATCTGACAGCAGCTACATCACAAATTATAGGTAAATGACGATGGCTGTTGATACTGTTTCCTATGCAATTACAACGTTAGCCATTCATAACAGAGGCCATATACTGACAAGTTTTAAAGGAGCCACTCCTCAAAAACAGATAATTTCAGACAGAGGGTCAAAATGAAGGTTGAAAAGAATCACTTTTAATATTATAAGTGAACCTCAAGGAACACATTAAAAAGTGTAAGAAATCCATGTCATGACCCCTTTAACATTTTATATCCCCATTATTAGCATTATATGCCTTTTTAAAGAGAAGGAGGCACAGTTTACAATTAAATTTTGTAGCAACATTATACAATTAATGCTGTCGGATGAGCTTAACTTGTTTTACTGAATCCAGAATATTACTTTAATGCAGCACAAGAATCATACATCTTACTGTTGCCTGTATTCTGAGATTTTCTTTATAACCCTGTTTTTTAGGGCTTTTGTATTATAATATGTAATATAGTTATTGATATAAAACTCAACAATCAAACAATTTCCAGGCTTTCTAAAAGAGCAGAGAATATTAGAGGTAAAAGCAAACAGTACAGTACTTAACGCAAGCATATTTTTTTAAAGAGCTTGTTAAGCAAAGCTGAGGAGCATAATCAAAGAGTCCTCTTCAAAGCTTCAAGCACAGTAGGAAATCACAGCTTTGCTCACATAAAGACACTGGGCTCTTCAGATATTAAAGTGTTACGCAGAATAATTTGTAACAAATTTTCACAGGAGAATAGTCATCACAGCATTAAATTGAAACATGCTCAGAGGGTAACACTTCAATAGAAAACAAACAGACAATGCTGCTTAAAAAATAGAGGAGGTTGTTAATAAGACATTGTTTAGCATTGGCACCAACACAACGAAGCAAAACACAAAGATGCATTTGTACGAGAACCAAATTGAATGTACGATTTCAATTTGCACAGCTATTTGAATCTTAAATCAGTCAATGCAAAACCATTGTGATGTCAATCAAAGCTGCTGAAATCCTCCGGCTCTGTTTGAGTTTTTTAATAAGGCTTCTGTAAGGCATCATTAGCCGTATGCTTTATTTTCATGGCTGATTCTGGAAGGGTAATGTTATAGTCATAGTGGCTTCCTGCGGCTCTGCGAGTGGGCGGTTTACCATCTCGCTCTCGTTCTGTCTGGCGTTCTCTTCATTCATTTGAGACACTTCAGTGGAGCCCGCTTCGAAGCCAGGGACAGTGTTGGCCACGTGGACCACATGCACCTTATTTCGTCCCTTTTTGCTGAGGATGCAGCTGAAAACCTTCTTGAAGCCCTTGCGAAAGTGTTTGGACACCAGGGCGTAAACGATAGGGTTGAGGCAGGAGTTGGCGTAGGCCATGCAGTGGGACAGCAGTCTGAAGGCATACGTGGTCTGATTGAAGGGAAAGTCTCCATAGAGGTAGCACAAAATGACCACGTGGTACGGTAGCCAGCAGATGCAAAAGAGCACTGTAACTATGATGATCATCTTGGTGACCTTGCGCTTGGCTCGTTTCGACTCCGACATCCCATCGAGGGGGTCGACCGCTGTCCAGAGGTACTTGATGGTGCGTGTGTAGGAAAGGCTCACGATGAGCACAGGAATAACATAGCCGAAAATGAAGGTGCATGTGTCCAGAACCTTACGGTTATGCTCCTCCCACCCAGGTACGCACACATTGCTGTTCTCGAAATCGATGAGGTCGTAGTAACTCAAATAAGGCCCGGCGAACACAAGCGACAGGCCCCAGATGACAACCATGGCGACTACGGCATTACACGGCGTTCTCAGTTCTCTGGAGCGCAAGGGATAACGAATGGCCAGATACCTACAAAAGAAGAAATGAGAGAGAGTGAGCAAGAGGGAGATTTGAAGAAAGACTGTAGAAAGAGAGATGGCTGAGAGACATTACAAAAGAGAAAAGGTCAGTGGAATATCACTGGAAAAAGAAGGGTTATGCTTTAGGAACCATGTTAATTTTAGAAAAGCTTTCCAGTGCTGGAGAGACCTAAGTGGGAAGGCCTGAAAATGGAAGCAGAGGTTGCGGTGTTTCAACTGCTTATGTAAGTAAAATTGCCCCACAATTAAGGCAGGGCTAACAACGAGCCATGTGGGGCCAATAGCCTCGGACCTCAATCACAAAGGCCAAAATCAAGTTGCGTATCCACTGTCGGGCCATTAGCCCCGCAACACTACCCTAAAACCTGCCCTTAACACGCCTACATACAACAACGTCACACAACCTCAGCATTTCACCAGCTCACTGAAAACTAGCTAGATTCCAAAATGAGCATGACAGAAGCAAAGACTTTGTCTTAAAGATTTCCAGAGATACCAGATTCCAACATCAATATTTGACCAATGTTTTACAATAAAAAATGTTACACTGACAGTAATTTATTCATTTGTGTCAGGAGTGCACATCAACCATGCTGAATAAAACTGGTATTTACCATTTCACATCAAAAGAGAACATGTACCTATTTGGTTGCACCTGCTTCCATTTATTTGTGATCACAGGAAAGCACAGAACAACTCCATTAAGGCTTTTAAGTCCAAAGGCTTACACATTTAGAAAAATATTGATAAAATATTATGTTTACGTCACATTTCTTTACAAAGAGTGAGCATTTCTATTAATTTTCCATGAAATTATGTGATCTGAGGAGGTTTTAGGAGTCTCTCCCATCTCACTATATACTATTATCCATTCAGCCAGAGCAACAGAGAGAGCGCACGAACAGAAAACAAGAATTATACGAGTTAATCGAAGTGCATGTAATTTATATGCAGACTCATTAGTCCGGTATCAACAAAGACACAAGAAAGAGACAAATAAAACCTGAAATTATAATCATAACTGATTAGTCTACGTTCTTCAAACAGTCTCTGGTGTTTTCCATAAACATAATGTGTATTTACTATCACATTAGTTCTGTCCCAAATGACACACTATACACTATGCACTTATACACTATGTACTTATGCACTATGTACTCATCCATGTAGTGTGTGAATTGTATAAGGTTATTTTGTCATTTAACAACGGAGTCTGATACCCTCTCCCCCTCCACTACGTAATTAAAGCTGCCACAGTTGAGTGCATGAAGTGTCCAACATTCCACACTTCGTTTTTTCCGTTAATTTAGTGCATCATCCGGGTATTTAAAGTGCACTTTTTCTTTTTTCTGAATTTTCAGTGTGAATAAGTCCCGCCTTCTAAATAAGAGCCAATCGCCAACTGGTAAAGTCATGCGTCACTTCAGCGGCCGTTAGAATCACCGGTTTCTATAGAAACAGTCAGACGCGCGCCTCCGAAGAGACGCGCATTTAGGTCTGCGCATGCGCATTAGCTTGATCCAGCTTGAAAAATACAGTTTTTTTGTCATGATTCGAGAGTTTAGAAACTAAATTTATGAGCCGGTTGTTGTTAGATTTCATTGGTGATTTCAAATATGAAATTTAATCGTAAGGTTGGTGAACAGTTTTGGAGAATTTGATGTTTCCCCATTCAAAGAGATTGCATGATGCCCAGGATGCCCGAGAGGCGTTTCAAAGATGGCCGCCGAGTGAAATGACTTGTCTTAAAGGGACTTTGGTTAAGGTTAGCTGGTAGCCTGATAATGGTAACAAAGGAAATGAGCAGCGGTGTTCACCATCTCCTGACTCAGATAAACTCCGCCTTAGTTCATGACCACTCCTCAAGCCCCAGTTTTGGACCAAGGTATTCGGCGGGACAAAAGACCTTGGCCGTTGGCTCCGAGGGAAGCCCTGTCGCGGCCCGATCAAGCCCCGGAAGTGACACGCTCATTTTTGGCCCGACAATGGAAACACGGCTATAGTTTTCTGGAGCTGGTGTGCTGCTGGCGACTAACTCCTGCTTGTGCTTTAAGTTCATTTTTTGTTCTTCCTTGTCTTTCTTATTCTTCACTTTATTTTTCGCCAAGCATTATTTTCCTTCACTTCAGCTATGAGATGCATCCACTCTTGCATTGCATGTTTGTGCATTTTGGGGTGGGACCAATGAAGTATGTTTGTTTGGGTTGATTTCAGATATCAGCAATGTTTCTCAGAAATTGCTTACTACACCTTTAAGCAACAAGAAGCATAGTCTTAAAGGGTTAGTTCACCCAAAAATGAAAATTCCGTCATTAATTACTCACCCTCATGCAGTTCTACACCTGTAAGACCTTTGTTAATCTTCAGAACACAAATTAAGATATTTTAGTTGAAATCCGATGGCTCCGTGAGGCCTGCATAGGGAGCAATGACATTTCCTCTCTCAAGATCCATAAAGGTACTAAAAACATATTTAAATCAGTTCATGTGAGTACAGTGGTTCAATATTAATATTATAAAGCGACGAGAATATTTTTGACTTATAAAGTGATGGCCGATTTCAAAACAATGCTGCAGGAAGCATTGTTTTGACAAAAATCTTAATTTGTGTTCCGAAGATTAATGAAGGTCTTACGGGTGTGAAACGGCATGAGGGTGAGTAATTAATGATAGAATTTTCATTTTTGAGTGAACTAACCCTTTAAGATTTTGCAGCCCATCATCGACCAAACCACACTCTTCACTATTAGCCCCTGCAAAACTGCAACATAACAGAAACCCTTTTAACTCCAACACATCTCCTCCTATATTAATCCTGTGCAAAAAACACCAAATAACACTTAATTTTAACATTATTCTCCTTGTACAGTCTGACGCAAAGCATGCTCCAACTCATTCAAAGTTCAGCTTAAGTTACTTTAAGTGCAATGAACTATATTTTAGATAAATGAACTAATTTAATTCACAGTATCTTTTTAATGTCACAGTTTTACAATGCAGTCATGTATAAAATGGCTTCTTTAGTCATGTATAAAAGAAGAACAGGAAATGTTCATCAAAAACTGAGTGGTGCTTCCTGACCAAAAACACATGATCAATATAGTCAGTGTGTTTCTGTGCACAAGATGAATGTGTCTTCTTGTTTTCTACCTAAAGGTGAGGCAATTTCCGATGGGGATTCTCAGTCTCCGCTGAGCCCAGAATCATTTTTGACAGAGCAGATTAACATGCTTTTTCCAAAGATAAACACATTCAGGATGGATGGAGTGCAGTGGGTCTGTTGCTCAGGCTGAGAGTAACATATTACATTACGGCGTATCAGTGGCCTTGTTACATTTATGCCATTATTTCCACAAAAAAAAAAAAAAAAAGCCTGCCTGGCTCTCTCATTCAGCAAGATCCACTCTTCACTGGTGCTTTAGTTCGACCTTAATGTTAAAATAGACCTAACATAATTTTAGCGATATGGGTGGGTGCTACTAAAGACTCTTTTTTCACTACTTCATTGTAAAGACAGAATAATGGGCTGCTGGTTTTTGGGGGTGTTTTATTAATAAAGTGGGTAGTTGCTGATAACTCCACTGACATTTATCCAGTTAAACTCCAACCTTTGCCGCTGCAATTTGCAAGACTTCCTTGTGTTCAGATGATCCATTTCATTAAATAACATCACTGGCCCCTGACCAATTACAATACTGTGAGGTTCTCATATAGGCTGTCATTTTAAACCCCATGGGGCTACATGGAAAGTATTAAAGGTAAGCTGTGAAGTTATTATGCCTAGAGTGAACATAACTTAACAGGATTAGTATAATATATATACTTTTATGTCCCAGGGGTTAATGACGTTTATTAAAACAAATAGATTTCAAATCTCTTCTGATTGTTATATGAATATCACATTAAACAGTTTTAACATGTCTTCATCATTTCATCATAATTGTACTACTTTTCAAATGCCTTTATGCATAGATTTTGTTTTACCATTGTCCCAGATCATGACTTTTCATTTTATATTATGACAATCTCTAATAAAAATATGATTACATGTTCAGAACTATGATATTCTAAACAAAAAACCTTTCTATATGTGAAAATAATCTATGTAATATTTTCTATAGTTTAGGGTCCAAAACTATTGACAAAGACTTTTGCCTCATTAAACTCTTAATTACTACTTATTTGTAGTTAGTAAGGTTGTTGTTTAGGTATTGGGTAGGATTAAAGGATTAGTTCACTTTCAAATAAAATTTTCCTGATAATTTACTCACCCCCATGTCATCCAAGATGTTCATATCTTTCTTTCTTCAGTCGAAAAGAAAAGACTGCCTTCCAAGTGCTTCCGCCAAAACTGCATTTCTGTATTCTTCAAAAGCTTATGCTGTATGTCCTACACCTTTCATATTCTACTTACGTAATGAACGCAGCACCAGTTCCATTTTTTTCTGTAAGTAGAATAAGGAAGGCATAGAATAATCCTGGAATGTTTTCATCAAAAACTTTCATTTCTTTTCGACTGAAGAAAGAAAGACATGAACGTCTTGGATGACATGGGGGTGAGTAAATTATCAGGAAAATTTAATTTGAAAGTGAACTAATCCTTTAAGGGATGTAAAATATGGTCATGCAGAATAAGGCATTAATATTTGCTTTATAAATACTAAACAGCCAATAGTAATAAGTACCAGTTAATAGTGAGAATTGGACCCTAAACTAAAGTGTTACCCTTCTATAGTTGTAACATCATTTCTACTGCATTGAGAAATTGACAAAAACAAAGAAAAACAAAAAAAGGTAAATATCACTTGACAACAGAATATTTTATGGTGTCATTTCCGAACTAGCTGCATTTTATTTTTTACATTATGCACAAATATTATTTTATTGTGTATATTAGGACACATATATATATAAAAAAAAGTTTTCTTTCAAAAATGTAAAAAAATGTAATTTCCACCACCATAATTTCAATCACAGAATGCCATTAAACACAAAACATCATTTGAGATGTGGCAGAAATGACACTATGATGGGAAGTTAATTAATTGGAGAAACAATGACAATTGTCCTGTACTGTATGCATATACACTGTTGAACCACATATTGACCAAATTAAATAAACCAGCGAGAGTGTGAAAAATGTTTTGATATTTTTTTTATTTTTTATAATTGAAAAACAAAGCACCCACCTGTCCACAGACACCGCCGCCAAAGTGAAACTGCTAGCATACATGGTGAGGTTGATGAAGAAGTGAACCACCTTGCACATGAAGGACCCGAAAACCCAACCCTCCAGAGAGTAGATGGTTGCTTGGAAAGGCACACAGAAGATGATGAAGAAGAAATCGGCTACACTGAGGTTGAGGATGAAGAGATTGGTTGTGTTGTACCCAACCTGTCCACTTCTGAGGAGCACAGCCAGTACCAGACTGTTCCCAATGGTCCCTAAGAGGAAGATGAGCGAGAAGACCACAGACACAATGACACTGGCCGGGTTGAGCTGGTAGCTCTCGGAGGAGTTCCAGTGGCCCATGGCTTTAGTCAGGTCCTCGTGATCTGACATTTTAAGACGGTAAGTTCCAGAGCCCTGCAAAAGGTCATAAATTATGAGACACTGATGTAGTTTGTGCTTAGACTCTAGGCACTTTCCTGCAAATCTCACAAATCTTTCCGGAAACTGAATCACATTGTGATGAGATTTAAAATCTCTTATGAGAAGTTTTATAGCTAGACCAGCACTAAGAGGAAATATCAGGAGGATCAGACTCAAGAAGTCATACATTTTGATGAACATGAAGTACATTTTGATTACAAAAGATCATGAAAGCTTGTGCAAGTACAAAGAGTCAAGACTCAAATCAATTTCAGAAAGCTATCATGACCTCTCCAAAGGCAATGAACCAGTCTTGTTGAGATATGAAGAGCATGGCACCATCTGGTTGAGAGCTAATCAAAATGAAATGGAAAAATTCACTTTGTAATCATCAGAGATCTTAGTGGAAAGTTGTTTGGATAAAAATATAGATGTGTCAATATGGCATGGTATTATGGGGTGCAATACATTGGATTATTGCAGGATCATATTAGCATGTTATTGTTGGTTAGACCTGACGAATGAGAAGGAATGCAATTTCCTACCAGTGGTAAGTCCACAGTATATCCCAATAGGTGTTGCTCAGAAACAGCCAGCATCGATTTCTCCACTTCAGATATCGATCGGGCTATGGGAATTAAAAAAAAAAAAAAAGACATCAATTTTTATCTTTTCCATTAAAAAGCACACATAGTGAATTATACATGGTTGACTTCCCAATAAATAATATTTTGATTGCACCATTAATATGTTTTGATTTGATGGATTTAAATTCAGCTGAGACAAATTCAGTTTCAAAATAGTTCATCTCTGGTTACACTTGATTTACATGCCAATTCAGACTACGATAAGACTTGTTTTCATATCTCAAATTTATTGCATTTAAATTGACAAAATTTTGGTAGATTTATGCTTAAAACCAGGAAAAAAATTGATGTGGGGTACAGAAAAATTGGAGTGAAGAAAAACTTCATTTGAGTCTCTGAGAAGTTTTAATAATTTATGCATTTTTTCTTCTCAAGTCAGTTAATATTAGTGCTCGAAAATATTTATTTGAATAAAGTATTACAATTGAATTTAATAAAAAAAACATGGTAACACTTCAGTATGGAAGACACATATTTACCATTAACTATGACCTTTGCCTCAATAAACTCTTAATTTACTACTTAATAGTTAGTAAGGTAATTGTTGCAGCTTTTAAAGGGTTAGTTCACCCAAAAATGAAAATTATGTCATTGTGTCTTTCCACATCCGTAAGACCTTCATTCATCTTTGGAACATAAATTAAGATTATGTATAGAAGACATATTTAAAACGGTTCATGTGACTACAGTGGTTCAACCTTAATATTATAAAGCGACGAGAATACTTTTTTGTGCGCCAAAAAATACAAAATAACGACTTTTCAACAATATTCTAGTGATAGACAAACTGCTTCATGAAGCTTCGAAGCTTTACAAATTTTTTGTTTTGAATCAGTGGTTCGGAGCACCAAAGTCATGTGATTTCAATAAATCATGTCTTTCAAAATTTTAGAAGTACACGTGACTTTGGCAGTTTGATACGTGATCCAAACCACTGATTCGAAACAAAAGATTCGTAAAGCTTCGAAGCTTCATGAAGCAGTGTTTTGAAATCACCCATCACTAGATATTATGGAAAAATGATTATTTTGTTTTTTTGGTGCACAAAAAGTATTCTCGGAGCTTTATAATATTAAAGTTGAACCACTGTACTGATTTAAATATGTTTTAGTAGCTTTCTGGGCATATGAAAATGTAAAATATCTTGCTGTCAATGCAGGCCTCACTGTATTTCATCAAAAATATCTTAATTTGTGTTTTGAAGAAAAAACGAAGGTCTTACAGGTGTAGAACAACATGAGGGTGAGTAATAAATGACATTATTTTCACTTTTGTGTGAACTAACCCTTTAAATTTACGTATTTGGGGTACGGATTTAGGAATGTAGAATATAGTCATGCAGAACAAGGCATTAATATGTGCTTTATAAGTACAAATATACAGCCAATATACAAGCTAATAAGCAACTAGTTAAAAGTGAGAATTGTTCCCCATACTAAAGTGTTACCTAAACCTTTCATAAAAATGATATATACTAATAATATAATGCAACAGGTGAATCCTGCAAAAGTAATGCAAACCTGAAATAGCAAAGAGCATTATTAAGTGTGGAAAAAGCAAGAGCTTTCAGGAAATTGGAGTAGCAAATGTAGAGCTGTTCTCCCTAATAGGCCGACAAAGTGCATTTTAAAAGTGTGACATAACCAGCTGACAATAAAAAAAAGTAGTATGTAGAATATAGGTGACTAATCTGCTCCGTGCAGAAATGCGCACGTTCTATTAGTCTGTAATTGGCTGTCAGACATTCATCATAATATAATTAAAATATCAATCTTCAATCCCTCTTCAAAACCAATTTCATTACATCTACTGATTGTTTTGTTTGATTAAACAATGTAAGCCTTAAGATCATACAATCTTTTTTTCTCAAGCAGGAACAGAGAGTGACTCATTATTTAGCAAGACCTTTATAGCGGTAAATTGGGGTAAATGAACAGGAAGCAATTTACTCTGAGAGGTTAAGCTTTCCTGGACACATTTATCACATATATTTTCTTGCTTCTGCAATGCCTTTATCGATAATTGAGAGTAAAGGGGAAGTTAGAAAGCGATGAAAGGAGAGGAGAGAAAGAGGAGCAAAAAGAAAATTAAGACATTTCAACAGACATTTGATTTCTTAAAAATAAAATAGAGGTTTGTTGATGTGTATTGACTATTTGTTAAGGCATCTCAAAACCAATTTTTTTTTTTTAATTTTATTTCTCAACAGTAGCTTTAAATGCTTCTCTCTTTTTCATCTCCCATCTCTCAAGTGTTTTTGGAAATTATTTGAAAATCACCAATGCAATTCAAAAACAGCTCTTAACCAGATCATCTCTGAGGATCTGTGAATTATGCTGCAGTGTTATTAATCAGACGGTGCAGGTTAGGTTGTTTATAGATTCATACCACAAGAGATTGTGTTGTTTGGCTGTTGGCATCTCAGTCTTTGGCATCTTTGTTTCAGAACGATCCCTTTTGTAAACACACCTGACTGTCTTTCATGTGAAGCCAGCTGTCTAGCTGTCAGTGAATATAACATCAAGCGTCCTTCAAGAAGCAGGGCTGTTTAACTGATCCCTTTGGTTACAGTGACAGAGTGCATCCGTTTTGTCACTTGTCGAACGGTGCACGAAACCGCCTCAAATAGCACCGCCTGTGTCACTAACCCCCCTTTTAAACTCGTTTGCCATTTAAAATTAATTGAGTCAAACTTTCATGAACTCATGAGCCAATTAAAAGCATCTCCGTACATGAACTGCATCACTGTGGAGTGAGATTTCAAAAGAGACTCATTAAAGAATATGAAATGTATAAATATATTAAATGCAGCAGCAGAATAAATTGAGTATACGGACACGTTACAGAAAGAAACATTGTAACCCAGATGCATTACATGTCAAATCAATGCAGTATATACAGTAAATTCATCTTGTAGGGTGAAGATAAATTCAGATAAATTAAGTCATGTAAAACGAACGCCCATGCTGTCCAAGGTCATCATAGAATATGCATTAAACGTCATTCTTGAGGTGTCTTAGGAAATGTACATGCCAGAGAGTCCACATCTGATGACAGTATGACAATTTCAAACAGTTGCTTTTCACTTACCAGCTCATGAGATGAACCATGACTGTATATCCACAACTCAGTGTCATTGTAATATTGAGAAGCTTCCGGTCTCCAGAAAAGCTAGTGATGCTTTCAGAATGTAACAGCTCCTGAACAAGCTTCATCTCCTCTCATTCCGCTTCTCCGTTTCTCTATGCCTCTTGCATTCCCGCCCTCACTCCCCCTCACATATGGAGGCTCCTCCTCCACATTGTGGTAAAGGCTCACACTTTACTGCAAGAGAGAGAGAGAGAGAGAGAGAACATGCAGTGTTTCTTTCTCTATTCACATTCCCATGAAGATCTTTTCATGTGCGTTTCTAATGTTGCATCAATGCGGCTAAGATACGCACATGCACAAATCTAGAATAAGAACATGGTAAATTATTCAGAAGGAGGCCTGAACTCACATGGTATTTACTTTTGGCATCACTTTTGCACATGGGCATTTTTTCTTTTAGAGGCATAATTTAGAAATCTATTGGAATATATTTCCCAAGAGATTGGAATTCAATTGCAATCCGTTTACAGTCCCCCCCACCCCCCAAATTGGATACACACTATGACCAAATCAATACATCTCCAAGGCATCATTGCTCATGCTAATATGACAGAAGGATGGCATGTCTGCAAAACTGAAAGTGCACATTTTATATTGTGAACACATTTGTCTCAAATTTAAATTCAAAAGTGACTCTCTCTCTCTCTCTACCCCTGCTGAAAAATCCAGCATAAACCAGCATTTGCTGGTCCAGTTGGTGTGAAGCAAAACTGAGCTGCTTGTCCACCATCAATCCCACTTCCCATGCTGGAGACCAGCAAACCAGCAACCAGCATGCAAAACATACCTTAACCTTATTCTAGTGACCAGCAATGCTGGATTTTTCAGCAGGGTATATTTAAAAAAGTCAAAGAGCATCAAGAGGAAAAGTTGAAAAGGCAGAGGAAGATGAAGACAAAGGGTGAATTCAATTTCACCAAGTTAAACATCTTTGTTGATCCTGGAACAACATTTCAATCAGATTTGAGGAAGAGGTTTACTGTTAATGTCAAGTTTACAAGCTTACAACAAGGGTTTATGGGTGGTGTATATGTTTTTGGAATGTGTTTCAGCTCAACAAAAGATGCTGATCCAGTAGCACGTATTACTTAGCAAAATCACAGCAATCAAGACAAAGAGGAATATTATATCCACTGTGTGTTTGCTCCTGGTCTTGGTCTGCAAAGGAGACATTCAGGTCACAACTGTGCACTGCCTTTGAAATTCATCTATGAATGATGCACCGCCCACATATACATGTTACATATACAACCCGAATTCCTGAACTTTTGGGACGTTTTTATAATTTAAAAAAATTAAAAATTAAAAATAAAAGACTTTCAAATCACATGAGCCAATATTTTATTCACAATAGAACATAGATAACATAACAAATGTTTAAACAGTAAATTTTACACTTTTATCCACTAAAGCTCATTTCAAATTTGATGCCTGCTACAGGTCTCAAAACAGTTGGGGGCAACAAATGGCTGAAAAAGCAAGAAACTTTGAAAAGATTCAGCTGGGAGAACATCTAGCAACTAATTAAGTTAATTGATATCAGGTCTGTAACATGATTAGCTATAAAAGGGATGTCTTAGAGAGGCAGAGTCTCTCAGAAGTAAAGATGGGCAGAGCTGTGAAAGAGTGCATACAAAGATTGTGGAATACTTTAACAACAATCTTCCTCAATGTCAAATTGCAAAGGCTTTGCAAATCTCATCATGTACAGTGCATAACATCATCAAAAGACTCAGAGAAACTGGAGAAATCTCTGTGCGTAACTGACAAGGCCGAAGACCTTTATTGGATGCCCGTGGTCTTCGGGCATCACTCATCGGCATGATTGTGTCAATGACATTACTAAATGGGCCCAGGAATACTTCCAGAAACTACTGTCGGTAAACACAATCTGCTGTGCCATCTGCAGATGCCAACTAAGCTCTATCATGCAAAAAGGAAGCCATATGTGAACATGGTCCAGAAGCGCCATTGTGTCCTGTGGGCCAAGGCTCATTTAAAATGGACTGTTTCAAAGTGTAAAAGTGTTCTATGGTCAGAATTTGACATTCTTGTTGGAAAACATTGAATGATGTGTCCTCCGGGCTAAAGAGGAGGAAGACCTTCCAGCGTGTTATCAGTGTTCAGTTCAAAAGCCAGCATCTCTGATGGTATGGGGGTGCATAAGTGCATACAGTATGGGCAGCTTGCATGTTTTGGAAGGCACTGAAAGGTATATACATGTAAAGGTTTTAGAGCAACATATGCTCCCCTACAGATGACATCTATTTCAGGGAAAGCCATGTGTATTTCAGCAGGACAATGCAAAACCACATACTGCAGCTATTACAACAGAATGGCTTCATTGTAAAAGAGTCCATGTGCTGAACTGACCTGCCTGCAGTCCAGATCTTCCACCTAGAGAACATTTGGCGCATCATTAAACAAAAGAAAACCACAAACTCTTCAGCACCTGGAAATCTATATCAGGCAAGAATGGGACCAAATTCCAACACCAAAACGCCAGAAACTCATAACCTCAATGCCTAGACGTCTTCAAACTGTTTTGAAAAGAAGAGGACCTGTAGCAGGAATCAAATTTGAAATGAGCTCATTTTGTTCATAAAATTGTAAAATTTCTCTGTTTAAACATTTGTTATCTATGTTCTATTGTGAATAAAATATTGGCGCATGTGATTTGAAAGTCTTTTAGTTTTCATTTTAAAAAACATCCCAACATTTCAGGAATTCGGGTTGTATATGTAACATGTATATGTGTTGTCTGGGCGGTGCATCATTCAAAGGCAGTGCACAGTTGTGACCTGCATGACTCCTTTGCAGACCAAGACCAGGAGCAAACACACAGTGGATATAACATTTGGATGTAACATTTCCGGACATTCGGGTTGTATGAGACTTTTTACAAAAGTTATTGTTATTGCCCTCCAAGATTATATTACTTCCACCATTGTCTCCATTCCTATTGTCCAATTGGCTATGGAAAATGTATGAAAGCCATTTCAGCAGTACAGTAACTCAATCCACATGGACTAATGAAATTCCCTTTGGCACTCTAGTTTGGTACTCTAGGGTTTCCCCGCTGATGTTCAAGGACCTAAAATCAGATGAAATCATGTTGCCACATCCACATCCAGTTCTTTTGTTGTGCCACGGTCATAGAACTTCACAGTGACACACAACTGATGCATTTTCTGTCTGCATACAGACACATTTGTTTGTGTGTATTGGAACCTTTTCTTTTAAAAATTGAAATATCAATGGTAATTCGTAATGGTAATAAACTAATATCAGTATACAAATATATAAAAAATACATTAGAATATATCTAAAGAAATGGAAAATAACTTTGTCTTTCATCACAAAGTAGTTCCTATGATGCTTTGTCAAATTAAAGTCACCTATAATTTTCATTATCACCTACAGATATTTTTATAACAAACCATAGATTTTGTTTTATACATGTGTCAGTTTGGATTTCAGAGACAGCTTTTTTCTTCTATCTTCCTCAGCACATTCTATATTAAACATTCACTTAACATCTCAGGGAAGACCCTGAAGCAATTCCAATAATGTGTGAGACAGGACATGTGATTTTCTCCCTCAGCTATTCATCTGTCATGCTTGTTGAAAGTGCAGTACAACAGGTACAGGGTTCACGTAACAAACAGAGAGGCTTCAATAAAACAGTCAATCATCACTAATAAGAATTCAGTACGCTGTCTGTTTTTATTTTATTTTTATTTTTTTTTATTGATGTATACCATATTTCTTTAGGGTAAAGGTGCCCTCATTGCTATTTCCAATTCTTTACTTGGGGGTTTTGAATTGCTGTGCAAAGTCTGGAAACAGAGGTACAGTTGGTCACTGGGGACTGCTGCCACTTTGATGAAGACTATGGGAATGGATCCCTCAAGCGATCTCTAATAGCAGACGGGGCTTGAATACAAAGAGCATCATTACAGTTACGACCTCTGACTGATTGCGCTCTTGTTGTTCAATGTAAGATTCAGCAGAATGCCTGATAATTTCATGCTGTATGTCTTTTTTTCTTATTTTCATCTATGCTATTGATTTCATAACACTTATTCTTCGAGTGAAGGGCACGATGCATCACATTTTTATGTTGTCTCTCATCTGTGCTCTATATGTGTTATTTATTATGGGGAATTTGTAATACAACTTTCTCGTTGCCACTGAAACGAAGAGCAGGAGGCAGGCTATGTGGTCCATTTGTGGAAATTAACTGAAACATTGAAATCATCTGTTCTTGTGTGACCAGTGTGTCATAACAGGAATATCACTGCATATGTAATTGTATAGTCCATTTGCAGAGATAAATTGAGAGCTGCTAAAGATGTCACTTCAGCCACTTTATTCATGGTTGGCAATTAACAGACACTTGCCACCAAAATTAATAAAGTTCTTCCAAAATTCAAGATAAGGGCTATTTCCACAAATATCAGCACTATTGTATATATGTGATCTTGATTTTATACAACATTTTAATTAAAAATAATTAATACTGTATGACATCTAGATACTTCTATTTCAGTAATTAAAAGTACTACAATGAGCGAATGATTCAATGACTCATTCATTACAGACAGAAGACTTTGTTCCTGAATGAATCAACTGTTTTGAAAGAATCGATTGAATTAATGATTTAATGACTGTGTTTGAATATGCCTGCTATATAGTACACACAAAAAAACAGCATGTGAAATGTGTAATATGTCCGAATTCATATTTTTCATTAAGCAAAAAGTACCTGAATGACCTGCTACTAGCAGCAAGATTGTCTGTGTAAATTCATCTAAATGTCACAGCAGAAGTGGCTGCAGCTTCTGTACCACTTCTACTGTGCAAAAATGGCTTTTGTTAATACTGATTTTATTTAGTAGATAACAGCCCTATATATACAAAGTTCTGTCATGAAACTCTAGATTGCACAAGCTGATAGGTCCTTAACTCAGTCTGCTGGCAATCAAGTCCCGTACTTGCTCTGCAGCAGCAATAACCAACAGCAGCAGCAATAACAACAGCAGCAGCAATAACAGCAACAATAATCAACAGCAGCAGCAGCCATAACAGCAGGAGCAATAACAACAGCAACAATAACCAACAGCAGCAGCAACAATAACCAACAGCAGCAGCAGCCATAACAGCAGCAGCAGCAATAACAGCAGCAGCAACAATAACCAACTGCAGCAACAACAGCAGCAGCAGCAGCAGCAGCAATAACAGCAGCAACAGCAACAATAACCAACTGCAGCAGCAGCAGC